>CM017327.1:14420038-14492186 GCA_006937295.1 Carpinus fangiana | reverse complement strand
GAGAGAGAAAGAGTTCTTTTTTTAATTTAATAAAGGGATCTGTTGCTACAGTGGAGCCTTATATATAATAAGGCTCTACTGTAATATGTTATTGTTTAGGAACTATATAGGAAATCTGTTGTAGAGCATTTTTTGTGATTTTTTGGACCTACTCCCTATACATAGGGAACAGACTCCCTTATAGGGAGTTTGCTGAGAATGCTCTTATCCCCTCAAACTACCACCCCAATGACAATCTACTCCTCAAACTATCAATTGCAACAATTTACGCTTCAAACTACCAAAACAATGACATTGTACCCTTAATTTTAACAAAATGATGAAATTACCCTTACTAAAATATAAAAACAAAAATACTAAAATTTTTTTATTTTTTTCAAAATTTTAAGGGTATTTTTGTCTTATATATTGAAAATTCTATAGGGATAATTTCATCATTTGTTAGCTTTGGGGGATAGATTGTCATTGGGGTGGTAGTTTGAGGGGTTAAGTGGACGTTACTCTTAGAATTATTTAAAGAATAGTATATGTCTATATGATATAGAATACTTTAGAAATTGTAGATGATCTTAATTTGTCCTATATATATAATTTCTTATGGTATGCACTATAAAATATTTATTTCTTCGACCAGATCTTTAAAAAAATTATTCTTTATTTTATTTTATTTTATTTTTGCTTGTGATATGCACTACAAAATCCTTAATTATACACTTGTTCGATCAATTCGTTATCACATAAGATGCATGTAGCCATGTCTACGTACTCTATATAGATAAGTAATATATATATTGAATGGGGTTTGCTAGGAGTTCTCCCCGTAGTGTTTTCATGACGTTCTCCCAGTCTTACGTAGAACATGATTTAAGAGAAAATAAAATTGTAGTACCGTTTTTTTGTCAACCAATTAATTTTTATAAGTTAATAGTTAGGTTCTGATGCTTTAAAATTTGTTTTTGGATTCAAAACAAAAACCTAAGGGTGGAAGGTTAACCCTTTAGGGATGGTATCACCAAAAATGGATTTAATCATCCTAAATTTGGTGCTAATGCCTCAATTTTGGTGCTAATGCCTCACAAATTTGGTGCTAATGTCTCAAATTTGATGCTAATGCCTAAAAAAACCGGTGGTGGAGGCCACTACAATTTTATTTTTTCTCAAATCATGTTTTACGTAAGACTGGGAGAACGCCAGGAGAACCCCTAGCATTTTCCTTTTTTAATACACCTTTCTCATCAGTTTTATTAATATTAAATTAAAAATAGTAGATATGACGTTGAATGTGATATTAATTAAAAAAAAATAAAAAAATAAAAAATTTAAAAAGCTCTAGGGTTTCTTAGCTTCAGCCAGCCGCCACCCCCCTTTCCAGAACGCGGTAACTGCAGGGGAGGAGGGATGGCCTCCGCCATCCCTCCTCCCCAAGTCCCTTTTGCACCGGACTCTAGTAGTTTACTTGATGTCCCTAGACCTAGTGCCCCCCGTCCCTTTTCCTCTTCCCCCGCCTCCTCCATCCTGGTTTTTGTTTTGGTGTTTTGCTCTATTACTTTTTTGTCTGTTTTTATGTTTTTTGGGTTTTTTTGCAATTTCTGCTGATCTTCTCCGCGCCGGTTTTGCTGCCCTCCATCTATTGTTGGACTTTTTTCGCGCCCCCACCGCGACGAGCTTCCACAGTGCTCTTCTTTGTACGGGGTCAACATACACGCGATCAGTTTCTTTCCCTGTATTTCTTTTTGCTTATATTCAGTTTTGCTGCTTTTCTTTTCCCTGTATTTCGTTTGTTATTTGCTTGTAATAATGCTCTGGCCTCGATGGTTCGATTGGATCCCCTTTGATCCTGACCTGTGTGTCGTGGATGTGTATGTTACCCTGGCTTTTGGGTCGGGGAGGAAAAATGGTCCAGACTTCTGTGTCGTGGATGAATGTGTATCATGGCTTAACTGTCGAGGAGGATGAGTAGCGGCATAAGAGAGTTTACCTCTTAGGGTTGTGGAATAAACGCTTCCTGTGCAGCTGATGGCGTCTGCTTGGTTCAGTAGTCTTTGAACCTGCCAAGCAGATTTGAATGTTTATCATGTTGTTTTAGTCATGGGGTAGCGGGTGTGTTTTCGAATTTCATTGATTGGTTGACCTTTGTTGCCTGGTTTGTATGAGATTCTGCCTATGACTTTGTAGCTTAGGCTACAGTTACTTTAGGACCTGTCATGTGATTGTAAGAGCTTTCGCTCTTGAGTTCTATGGAATGAGAATGAGTTCTTTTCAAAAATAAAATAAAAAAATTAACAATGTATATACAAGACATTAATAGAAGTCAAAAGATATGCATAAAAAGTGTATAAATATAGCACTGCTTTATATATAATAGGCCTTAGATGATGGAGCTAGAATTATGGTCAACAATAAAAGATGGAATTAAAAAAATTGATTGATAATATATATAAAAAAAATAAATAATTAAACAAAATTGCAATTATATGTTTCATACAAGTTTTAAGGGATATGCTGGTAGATTTGCTAAATCTACATCGACATAAAGTCATTTATGATTTGATTGGAACTCAATAGAATCGTATTCTCCAAAAGATAACTACATGTTTCATACAAATTAAAAAATATATATAAATAAATTACTATATTTATCAATGCATTAATTTAAAGGATCAATTTAAATATAAAAGTTTTCATAGATTATTGTAAAACTTAATAGTAAATTGAAAAATAAACCAATGTAAAGATTTGATTACATGACTTAAAATTTTGACGAAAGAAAGAAACTACATATTTACAGTAAGGTGAGTCGGTGGCCTGGCCCTCGTCATTTTCGTCATCATCTTGCAAATGGCGGAGAAGGATCATCTCCAGTCCGTTTGGACCGGAGGGGTTCAATCCCTGTATTATCAAGGGCATTATTGTCCAATTAGGCATAATCTCCCACTTCCTGCACCAACAAATGGCAACATGTTATTTGTTTTGATTCTATTGTTTTCCTAAGAAACAGTTGAAAGCTTAACAATGTTAACATTCAACAAGTTTTATATACTTTTGGGATAATTACTTTTTTCCCTCATCAACTATAACGTATTGTTAATTTCTTCTCATGAATTGCTAACCTTACTGTCTGACCCTATTAGATTACCATTTTTTTCTCAAAACCCTCATTCCGTCATCAAACTCGTTAAATTAGATGTAATATTCTCTTTTAGACGTTAAATTTTATTAAAAGACAAAAATATCCCCAAATAAAAAATATAAATTTATAAAATTTATAAATTAATTTTTTAAAAAAAAAATAGGAGGTGGGAATTTTATTTTTTTTTTAAAAAAATAGTAGGTGGGAAGAAAATGGTAGTATGATATATTTATATTTTTTGTTTTAATTTTTATTTAGTTTTTTAATTTTGATTTTTGATTTGTTTAATTACCCCTATACTTTTCCCACTTGCTTTTCTTCAGTTATTCTTTTGGATCCAATTATTTTGTTTCTGAAAACGACATGGCGTTCTCATTAATTTCTTGCTATCAATATTGTACTTTCAAAAAATTAAAAATAAATCCTGTACCGATTTCGATGCTTTTAAGTTTTAAGCTTCAAGTGGGTTATTCTTTTTCTCTCTTAAAAAAGAAAATAATAATAATAATAATAATAATAAGGCTAAAAGAGAGGGGCATGCACTTGTCACCTTTCGTCACCTTCCTAATTAACTGATCCACTTACGGTTGATTGGATGAATATTATTGATTATTATAAATTAGGAAGAAATAATTAAAAACAATTGCTATTTTGTACAATTATCATGATGTTAGTGCGTGTCTTCAACCATTTTGATTATAAAAATGAAATTTTATCACAAAGTCTTATAACAATATTACTCGATTTTTTTTTTTTTTTTTTTGCATAAAAACCTGTGAGCATGATATAGAAAAAAGTAATATTATATACCACATATATGAGTACTACGTACGTAAATTATCATAACGGCACATATTAATAAATTGTAAAAGAGTTGTATGTCTAGCATTACTCTTTCTTTTTATTAGTTTATAGGTTAGTTCTAACTTGTTCACACTCTTATCATCAAGTTTATCTATAATTTAGGGTTTGTGTTTTGGGAAAATAGCAAATATTATCTTTGGACTTTCGTGTAGGTGTCAATTGATCCCCAATTACCACCCGTGGCAATAGTTTAATGGTCTCAAAGAAATCGATCTCCATAAGGTTATGTATGTACTAGGACATAGGTTTGACTATTCGCAATGGAGAATCATCCATACAAACTTGATTAGTATTAGCCACATTTGATTTCATTGCTGTCCTCATAGGGTTGGGTTAGGTTTTGACTCAATTGGTCTTAAGGAAACGCATGTGGTTTTCAATGTCTAGGCCCCCTCCTAAGTACTTCCTAGCAGATATGTGCTATCATGGTCACGTTTAGGTAGAATAGCCATAGTTGATTGCCCACTCCTATTCTTTTTATTTAAATAAAAAATAAATTGATCCCAAATCAAATGTTATGTAATTAAAATTGAGACTTGTAAATTGTTCAAATTAAAAAAGAAAATGCTCGAATTAAATTAACATCTAGGGTGATATTTGTTATTTTTCATCAATTTATTTTATTTTATTTTATTTAGATTCATAGTACACGAAAGAAAAAGAAAAGAAAAGAAAAGAATTCATATATTTTATTCCCCGTTGTTTTTCTTTTGTGGGTGAAACGAATAAAGCATACATGTAGAGCATAATCCTTTTCGAGTCATATATATATTTTTATTTTATTTTGCTTCATGCTCTTCTTTCTTTCTTTTTTTTAGCTCACACCTTTTTTATTATCTGAAAGTTTGGGGCCCATAAAGAAGAAGAGAAAAAAAAAAAAAAAAAAGCCGAAAAAGTTATTATTTTAGATTAGAGTAATATTGTATTTATTATTATTACCTTTTTTTTAACAAACCTTGCATTGCTGAAATTGGGAAACAAAGTCCATATTTACGGGGAAGAACAAAGAGAGGGGCGGATCTTTTTCACTACAAATGGAGATAAAAAGAGGCAAAAAAAAAGATTGGAATGCAGCTCGAATGTCACGGCCCAAAATATCACAAGGTGGACACAAAAGTTTGCATTTCTGTAAACTTTCCTAGTCTCCCAAATGGAAGAAACGAGAAATAATATTGTATGTGAGTGTAAAGTAAAGGATTAGATCGAAAGCAATATCTACGAACATGTAAAAATTTAGAAGAATGTTATTTTGACATTCATTATTGACACGATGTATTTTAGATGATTTGTTTTTTTTTTAGTGTCTGACATGAGAAGTGTCATAAAACACACAACATGAGTCAATATGAAATAAGTGTGACTATTACTCAAAAATTTATGTAAAATGCTTGAGTAGCATAAGATTTTTATTACAACCTTTTACAAAACCGTGTGGAAACTCAAAAGAGTGTCCTATGACACAACATTAGTAAAAAATTAAATTACAAAATTTAAGAAATAAATTTAATTGTTTAGTGGTCGATATAGTAGTCCATATGAATGTCATTCATTGTCATGTCATATTATAAAAAATTTATAATAAATGAAAAATTATTATTTATTTTAATTAATGAAAAATTTACTATAATCCCTACAGCAGCTCATTCGCCACTTATGCTTTATATATTAATATATATACTTTTTTTTTTGAAAAAGAATAAAGAAAGACAGGATAGACAGTTAAGTTGGTTAAAACGGCAACCTAAGACCATTGAAGTTGAACAACTTCATAAATTAAAATTAAATTTTAGAAATTTAATGATAAATATTTTTTTTAAAAAAATTAAATAATTGACGTAGCACCCTATACTGTTAAATTGTTAAATCATGTTCAAGAAAAGGAGAGTGGAAGCCAGTAAAGGTTCCGAGAAGCAAGGGCGATATATGGAATGCTCTCCTGCTTTGGCGTCTCTTCACACCAATGTCTGTATTCTTAACCAACAAACAAAACCGACACTGCCTTCTTTGGTTTCTAGCCATGGCTTTGGACGGGCACAAGCACCTTCGTTGTACCACGCGATTCTCCTCCCACAGGTATAATCTTCTCTCTCTATGGGTCATCTTTTGTTTCTTTTTTTCCTTGTAAATTTTCATTCTTTGAAGAAATTACTCTGATTTTACTCCAACTGTATGATGTATTTTTCCAGAGAATTTCATTGGGTTCATATTAATTTTCCTACCTTTTGTTTCTTCAACCAAACATAGAAATTTATTAAATAAAATGCTTAAAAGGGTCTTCCTTCTTTTCCCCATTCATTTTAATAGCCAAGATCTTTTGCTGGCTAATGCATAATTTTCCTTGTTCTTGTCAAATAGAAAATAGAATTAAGAGGTGAATTTTGTAAGCAATGGGAAAGCACTTTCGAGACAAACGCTGTGCGTTTCCTTCGGAGAGTAGTCATCCTGGATGTACGTGGAATATACTTCATGTTATCAAGTATCATCACTGGCGTTATGCTAAGAGAAGATATTCAAACAGAAGATGTGCAGGTGGTAGCCATGTCGCCGGTAAGAAACCTTTTTTTTATGCGAAAAATTCTCTTGCTCTAGCAAGGCATGCTAATTTGGCGTCTATTATATTTATATTTGATCCTTCAATGATATTATAAGTCTTCCATTTATATACTCCTTAGACATCATATAGGATTAATCTTCTTGCCACACCCGAAATATTTAAATGAAATGCGATGAATTACGGAAAGTTTAAACTGTAGATAATGATAAATTTAATCATTTCAGTGCCACCCCATGATTTCTAAATTTTGTAAGACAGTTCAGTGGACTTGATTCTTATGTAATTTGATGAATTTTGATGTGCACAATGTCCTAGGTGGAATTATCACTCATTGCAGGACCTCTTTGACGATAACTGATAAGATAGATTGATTTCCCGAGTTATATATGTTAATAACCTATTTTCTGCTTTGGTAGGAGACATAAATCTAGGGAATGATACAAATGCCTTCAGTGATGATCAAATGCACGAGCAGAATGGTGCTGAGATGGACTACTGTGTTGTAAGTTGATGATCAAATGCAAGAACAGAATAGCTTGCATTTGTAGTTTTTCCTAATTAAAGCATAAAACATGGCAGTTTTGGTTCTCTTTGGTCCTTCTGGATCAAAGAGATTGAATTTAATTTAGTGAAGTTAATGTCTGATTTGAAATGCATCAGATTGGAGGAAAGATGACACAGTCCACGCCAGCACAGAAAAATTCTGTTAGAGCCCGAATAAAAGCAATGATTTCTGACGAAATATCCAAAAAGAAGGGCAAACATCACCGAAGTTCAAGCTGTCCTGTTCGATCACAGTTAGTTCGTAGGGATTCCATTCATCATTTGGAACCTTCAGATTCGGTTCCCCTTGCTGATTTTGTATTAGACAATGGAAGTCCTACCAGCCAAAATCATGAATACTCTTCTGCTATCAGCACATGGGGTTCACTGCCTCTGGAATGCTGCGAGGATTCAGTTACCAGCGAGAAAAGTTATGAAGAGTGTCAACTAACAGAGAACCAGACACTTGTTGAGGAAAAGTTGGACAACACAAAGCAAGATATGTCGGAGCAGAAGTTGATACATGCAAAGGAACTCACTAGAGATGCTTCACTCCATACAAAGGAGATTCTGAATCCTCTTGACATGATCAATGTAAACAAGAATTTATTATTAAAAATGGGATTGAGTAAGTCAGGATCATTTCCTTTACCGGGCTCATCAGGCAGAAGGGGTTCTGGGGCTAGCAAACTGAAACACATGCAGGAGGGGATTGGGTTTCATGCAAAAGAAAAGGGAAAGTTCCAATTTGGTAGTCAATCACATAAGGCAGTTGAGTTCAGACACTCGGGCGATTTTACTAACCAGTCAATGCCATCAAAAGCAGAATATGAAGTAGATGGAATGTTAAATTCAAGCCATAAAACAGCTGACATGCATAAGAATAAAATGGCTATCAAGCGTTTCAAGGATCTTAAACAGAAGATAAGACATGTGATTAAGGAAAGCAGAAAAGAGAGGCATCGGATTGCTATGGATGCTATCCTTCACAAAATTCCTCACGGCCATGGGTTTTCTAATGAATGGAAGAAAGAGATTTTCAATCAATTGAAGGACTCTGCAATAAATAGACAAGGCAAAGCTAGTCCTGAAAGTAGTTATGAGATCGATCATTCTGTTGCTCGAATGCGCCACATGAGAAGAACATCATCTCTCAACGAGTCGCTGGACAGATATTGTCAGCTGTACGAGACTAGTTTCAACCGAGAAGCCAAACACCCAACCTCTGGGAGATCAAAAACAGAAGAGGCATCTTTGCCTTCAGGAAGTGCCCCAAAATCCCTGACAAGGGTTCACTCTTTACCTGAACTCAAATCTTTTATCTATCAGAGTGAGGACTCTTCTGATGTTTTTTCTTCAGGAATGATGACTAGGACTGTTGTGGATGTCTCTGTAAGCAAAGGAAGCAGTTTTGATGAACAGGAAAATCTAGACCTTCCTCTAGATTCAGAAAATCGGTTGCAGTTAGATATTCTGGTAGAAAGTAAAAGTCAAGAAAACTTGCTTGGAGCTGGTGAAACTGATTTAGTTCTGGGAGATGAGGTTGGATCAACATCATCAATTGCAAACAATGAGGCAAATGCTAAGGCGGGTTTAATTGTTGACGATTTTGGCAACTCAGAAGCAAGGGAAATCACTTCTCAAAATGAGGACATTGAAGAGGATATTGGGCCCTCAAAAGAACCCATTGCTGAATTGGAAGAACTCATTCCAGTTTCTATGACTGACTCCTATTCTCTGAAGGACACAACCAGCCCTGTACACATTTCCATAGCAGAAGGTATTCCCATCAATCAATTCTTTCTTTACATTGTGTTACATCATCCCAAATCAAGTTTGTCTGTTCTCTTGCTAGCTACTTCTACCCCAATTGCATGTAATTGCTCTCTTTCTCTCTATCGGTTAGGTATACAGGAGAATAGCATGATGTTCTTCATTTTTGAAGTGGATTATTTGTTTTAACATCTTAAATTCTATAGAAAAGCATAAGTTGGGTTAGTATTTCAAGATTATTACCTTTTTTACTAAATACATTCGGATTATCTTATCATGTTAGCAAATATGTTGCCTTTGGCCTGAAAGATTCAAGACTTTGAATACTTAGTGCAGCCAAAATATTTTCAAAGATATAAGTTACTGATTTATGGGTTTGCTAGTCTTCAAACTTTAGCTTTCAAAACATCAAGTTTTGATTTTCATATATGGAAGTACAGTTTGGATTCAATCATCTAGCTAATAAGAATCCAGTCCCTGAAAACTGGGTTATTAAAAAAAAAAATCACCTCTCCCTTCACCAACTTGTGTGCAACTTTCCAGGTTATGAAATCCTGCATTTTCAAGTGGATGCAAAAGAGAAAGCTGAATTTGATTACGTGAGAGAAGTACTGGAGCTATCCGGGTTCAGTGGGAATGAGTCCCTTGGAACATGGCATTCTGATGAGCTGGCTGTTGATCCTTATGTTTATGAGGAAGTGGAAGACTGCTGGGAAAATGAAGAAGGTGATAATTGCTTGCTTTTGTTTGATCTAATCAATGAGGTCCTGATGGAGATATATGGGAGGTCATGCAGTTACTGCCCCATTCCCTTGTCTTTCCTCTCCCACATCCGCCCAATGCCAGCAGGACATCGTGTTCTCAAGGAAGTGTGGGCACTTATAAGCTGGTACATGAGCTTGAGACCAAAGGGTAACCAGTCGGAGGATTATGTTGTGAGCAAAGATTTAGCAAAGAGTGATGGGTGGATGAATCTCCAATTTGAGACTGAGTGTGTGGGGCTGGAGCTGGATGACTTGATTTTTGACGATCTTTTAGAGGAAGTTTTCTGGACCTGATAATCTTATGGCTGGAACAGGTGCATGAAAAGAATAGGGAAAAAGATGAGGGAGAAAGAAATTCATTGTTGCATTAGTACATATATATATATATACTGTACAGTTAGCGAAACAAGTTATTATATATTCCTTTGGCTGGGGCTCTGAATATAAGCAAACTAATATGAGTAATGGCAGAATTGTAGTCATCTTCCAAAATCACAGAGTTGAAGAGCAATGGACCACAATGACTCAGACTTGATTCATGCCTTTGATTCAACAGGTTATTACTCTTTTATAGCAGAATGAGAAGGTGTGTTGGGTGGGGGGGTGGGGGTTGGGTGGGTTTAAAGTCATTTACAAAATTTTGTATAGGAAGCTTCAGGTGTTTGCTTTTGTTTAAAGCAGCTTTAATTATTGATGTCAACTTGCAATTTTTATTTATTTATTTATTAATGGTTTAATACTTCACACATGCTTTGTATTATACTTCTATATTGTTAATAAGGTTGAGATGTTCTTTGTGTTCTATTGGTGGTGTTGATTCTACATTCATTTACTCTAATTTATTTATTTATTTTATTTAAAAAAAAAGACCCCAATAGTTTTACAAGAAAAGTCCCCCTCCAAACAAGTACATCGCGTTAGAACATTAGCAATAGATGCTTATATGTCATTCCCTTCCCTATGTTTGGAAAAAAATTTAAAACCACAAAAACACATCCACATCAAAAGCCCTATATTTAACATACACCAAAGAGTATCTACAGTATTTTCCAATGCATTAGGAAATATTGTAGATACCCAATCCTTTATTAATTTATAAACAAATCATTCTCTCTCTTATCTCCTTCACACGTTCCCAACAATTCTCTCTCCTCTCATTCTCTCTGTTGGGCATCGGAACGGGTTGCAATGATAAAAAGAAATAATATTCAATTGATATAGAGAAAAAGAATGGAATCTATTGTGAAGTAATTTTTTTTATAGAAAATCAAAAAGTAGTTTTATTTCATAAATTTAGGAAAAATGGTTGGGAAGTTGTTGCTACTCTAATGGGTTGTAGTCATTCCTTTGGGCTTTAGGTATTAAGTGTAAACATTATCATTTTAGGAGTCAACAAGGCCCGTCTAGCTCAGTTGGTAGAGCGCAAGGCTCTTAACCTTGTGGTCGTGGGTTCGAGCCCCACGGTGGGCGCCTAACGTTTTGGCCTTTAATGTTATTTTACAGTAGCTGACTAACGGTTAAAGAACGAAACCTCTACTACGTTTTACTTTTTTTTTTTTTTTTTTTTTTCCAAAAAGAATAAAAAGAAAGAGCATATTCTAGTTCATTGAGGAATTACAGATTTATTAACTTTAGCATTATTTTGTGTGACAATTGGCATGTGGTGGATTATTGTTAAATCTAAAACATTGCTAGGATTTAATAATAAGATAATCTCAAATTTAAAAGAAATTTGAATAGATCCTGATACTTTCATGAGGGCATCAATAAGACCGGAAGTAACTAATTAATATTAATAGGATTGAGAATTTTCATTTTAAAAGTTGAACTCTCACCCTAATACATGCTCAACGACACAACCGATGGAACCACGTCCTACTTTAACGTCCCGAAATAGTTTTGATTATGACTTGAGTTTCATGGGGGTGCCCTCAGGCTCAAATCTTTCAACATGGAGCATTTTGATCCTTTTTTTTACCGTTTTTAGTTTTACTTATATATGCCGTTTATTTATGATGTGAATTGTGAAAGGTATTGTGCCCCCCCGGCCTCAAGCCAACCCAATCGCCGAGCTTGTGCTTGGAGAGGGCTTGACCCGACCGTTATTGCGTCGTTACACATGCTGGCGCTCAACCGTAGGGCTAGAGAGGACGACGCCACGACAGAGCCGGAGTGCTGCCCAGTGTGCCTGAGCATGATAGAGAATGAAGAGATGGTAAGGTTGCTTCCAAACTGTAACCATGTTTTCCATGCAGAGTGCATCGATTTGTGGTTGGGTTTGCGCTCCACGTGTCCTGTTTGTCGAACCAAATCTAATCCCCGTCGGGTTCAGCCTCATCCCCGTGAGTAGGGCTGGGTATCGGTCATATCGGTCCGGTTAATAGGGTTATCGGTTATTGACCGATAAGCTATCAGTTAACCAATTCTTGACCGATTACCGACCGATAAGCTATCGGTTAATCGGTCATATCGGTAATCGGTTAAACCGGCAGGTTAAATCGGTTTTTGTTAACTTTTTATTGAGCTTTTTACTAGTTGTTAATCGGGCCATAAATTAGTTATTTTGAGAGCTCAAATATTTTTTGTTGGGTTAAAGCCTAAAATAACTTATTAAAAATTTGTTGTTTTGGCCCTTTTGGGAGCCTAAATATATATATGGCTAAACTAGCTTATTGAATCTTTTTTTATATTGATCTACTACATCTTTTTTATATTATAAAATAAAAAGCAAAAGAGTAAAAAGTATAAAATTAAAAAAAATTAAAAATTAAAAATACTTATCGGTCATATCGGTTAACCGATAATAAAATTTTAACCGACCGATTACCGACCGATAAGATTACCGGTATAAATTTTTTAACCGATTACCGACCGATAACTAACGGTAACGGTTATATCGGTTCGGTTAATATCGGTAATCGGTCGGTTAATCGGTAACGGTTAATTTGCCCACCCCTACCCGTGAGCCGCTGGCGCCAGTTCGTGGTGGTGCAGTCGAAATCATCTTGGATTGTAATCCTCCTAGTTATGTGGGGGTGGGGTTTTGACAGCTATAGTGTGGGGGTAATTTGGTCCAAAATCACCAACCACTTAATGTTACATATATTAATATATATATATATATATATAAGGAAAATGCTAGAGGTTCTTCTTATAGTGTTCTTCTAGCGTTCTCTCAGTCCTATGTAAAACATGATTTAAGAAAAAATAAAATTATAGTGGCTTCCACTACCGGTTTTTTTAGGTATTAGTACCAAATTTGAGGCATTAGCACCAAAATTGAGGTATTAGCACTAAATTTAGGATGGTCAAATCCATTTTGGGTGATACCATCCTTAAAGGGTTAGCCTTCTACCCCTAGGTTTTAGTTTTGAATTAAAAAATAAGTTTTAAAGCATTAGAACATAAATATTAACTTATAAAAATTAATATGTTGGCAAAAAAACCGGTGGTAGAGGTCACAACAATTTTATTTTTTCTTAAATTATGTTTTACGTAGGACTGAAAGAACGCTAGGAGAACACAAGGGGGAGAACCCCTAGCAAATATATATAATTTTTTTTTTTCTTATGTGTGAATTGTAACCGCCTTAGACGGTTAATTATAACTGTTTTAATTGTAAATTGTAATTGTTTTAATTGTAGGGGGTTATTTAGATGGAAGAATCTAAATCCCAAATAAAGACGAAAATGAAAACGATTATTATTGGATGATAGAAAACTGGTCTTTTGTCTTTCTTCTCTCCGAAATGGCACAACCAAATTGGAGAGGAAAAAGGGGAGTAGAAGGACTTGATTGCATTCATTCATTTATAGATTTGATTGCATTATAGTTCAACTCCTTGGTTGATAGATGATCGCAACTATAATTAGATGTGCCGATTAGATAGTGCATTTATTCACAATCAATTCATCCAAGTACGGATGAACTGACAATTCCTTTTTTTTATACCTCAACTGCTAATAGTAAGCAAAGGGGGAAAGAAGGTTAGTCTAAATTGTAAATTGTAAATTGCAATTTGCAACCTCTCTCATGGTGGTTTTTTTCTTATCCGTTTTAATTGTTACCGTAACTATCTTAGACGGTTAGTCTAATTTTTTAGTTGCTTCTACACTGTCTTGGGTGATTAGCGGTTTATTTAGCTTAGTCTAATTTCTTAGCTGCCTCCACACTGTCTTTGGCGATTAGCAGTTTACTTAATTGTAACCGCTTTTAAAGTTTGGCATATTTTGGGTATTGGGCCTAAATATATTTTTTGGGCTCACTTAGATGTTTTCGGCCTAAATCGATGCACTCATTAGCACATGTCTAGCACAATTGGTTCTTTCTTCTTTCTTCTTTTTTATTCTTGTTTTTCTAACAGTAACCACTTTAGTCGGTCAGTCTAACTTGCTAACTGCCTTCATACCGACTTAGGTGGTTAACGTTTTTACCTAGCTCTAAACGCACCGCTATAACAGTTTTTAAAGTTTGGCCTTTTTGCCATATTTTGGATATTGGGCTTAAATTTCACATGTGTTTCTGGGCTCACTCTAGATATCTTTGGCCCATTAATTTTGTCTTTTTAGTGCTCTTTACGGCCTGAAAATATGCTATTGTTAGCACTTATCTGGCCCAATTACTCAATTTTTTTTTTTTAAAAAAAAAAATAAAAAAAATCCATAATCAGAGACGATCATATCCATTCAGCATATAAAATAGTTCAAAAACATATTACAAACAATAAAAATTCACAGCCCACTAAACATCACAACATCAAAAAAAACCCATAATACATGACAGTCATATCCATGCACCCACATTCAGCACATAAATGAAAATTCAATCAATCAAACCCAACACAAATACAAGAATTAAAATTCAACTAAACAACAATAAAAATATATAGTTGAAACACATATTACAAACAAATTCTGACACCACCCTCATTTGGTTTTCTAGCAATACCGAGACAGAAACAAACAATAAGCAATAAATCTATTAATGATCGCAAATGAACCATAAACGAGTTGAGCATTTTTTAACGACCGTACAAGGAGCTAACATATAACAAAGGGGCGCGACAAAGAGCTTCAAGAGACAATAGTTACAATCAAAAGTGATGGTTATGGGGAGGTAATGGAAGAACTTTAGATTGGAAAAAGTTGTGCTTTTTACACATGTACCTTTTGGGCCACGTCACAAGGGAATCCACATCCACGCAGCAAGCGGACAAAGTTTATTCAAGGCCCACCACGATATCAGCCCTTGTTCCAGCCTTCATTTGATACGTCTTTTCAAACAGTAAAAGAAATAAACACTTTTTCATTATTTTTTTTTAAAAAAAAAAAATCAATAATTTTTTTTTGTCCTTTTGGGTTGGTCAGTGTATAAAATTTTTTTAAAAAATATATATAAAAGGTATGAAATTAAGGATTATAGATTAATTTTAATTGAATTTGGAGCATTGTTAAGACAGTAAATTACACATAATCCGAGCAACTAATTACTAATTAGAGAAAAATTCTTATTCACTGGTCTTGAACCCTAGCAAAAATATGCTCAAAAAAGGGAGACAAGAGTACAATAATGTGAGGTAAAAAGAATGAAAGATGAGAGCCATTCATTATTGCTATCAACCAAATGCTACAGAATTCTTGTACTACCACTTGCATTTGTACTACACATTCAAGAAATATCAAGAGTAATGTAAGATATAATAGAGACAAACTGTTATGTAGATAAACACCGTAAGAATTATAATAAGCGCATCTCCTTTCAAAGCGAAACAATCATAACTAGTAGAAGCAGTCAGTCGAGTGGTTAGGAGAGGAACGAAAGCTTCACTTTAAAGAACATCAGTTGAATGAGGCTTCTAAATAGCATCTAAAATGATATTTTTTGAAACATTGCCGATAACCGCAACTACCACCACAAAATTTCCTAAAGTATCTTGTAATTGAAATTAGTTAGAGTAATAGCTACATCAAAATAAAATTTGAGTATGTAGCATTACTGACCCGTTGGGTATCCTTTGAGGTAGCACAATTTGCATTTTGTACTAAAAACTAACAAAAGATTGGTGAGTTTAGAGTTCAAAGGGGATCCTCCTCCAATCAATATACAAGTGAAATCTGCCTCTTTACTCAAATCAAACATAAAGTATGGACTCCACTAGTTTAGTTTAGTTTTTTTTTTTGGTTGTTGTTGTTGTAGTGATTATTAGTGTAGTTGTTTAATTGATGGAATGTTTGACCACTTGTATTGTTTTATTAGGCACATAAATTTTTTTTAATTCGGCTCTTTTGCCTTTATTCACTAAGATACCCATTTGAAAAAGAAATGGTAGGCTTCGAAAATGTACAAAACCTACATAATTATGGGGTGATCATGTCTCACATATCATATATTATATGGTTGATATTATAGATATTTTTAGACACTTGGTATATATATCTTAACTAAACAGTCTAGATGAGACAGCTTGTGATAGATTTGATGGCTCTCTTTTAAAATTAATATATATATTTTTTTCTTAGGTTAGATTCTTCAATTCAACTTATTAAACTTATATTTTTAATTCTTCGTTTGATATTTATTTTTTCCAAAACAAAAATATTAACAAATACTCTAAAATATAAACGCTTACAATTATTTTTGCACACTTTTTTAAAATAAAAAACGCCATTTAAAAAACAAAAGTTTATTTAGTAATAAATAAAATTCACCCAAGTCAATCTAATTGGAAGCAAATTTTATCCTTTCAAATTTGGATATTTTGCTGGAAGCCTCAAATCTGAATTTGACCTTACTCAGTACTTACTAATGAAACCCACAAAAATAAAAAACACGTCGGTCTTTGACCTAGTCTTAGATCATCCAACTTTTACCATTCTTTTTCTTCAACTTGCGAGGGAAATGGAAAGGTTTCGGGTTTTCAGCAATTTTGTTATTTAGATTAATTATTCGCAATTCAAGCATAAAAGATCAACTTATCCACTCGTCCCAACAAGTAGGTGAATTGCTCAGACATGCTCGAACAGCAGAAACAAGTAAACTCCATAAAAATTCTCACATTTGTTATTAGTTAATAATTCAAATAACAAAATTGTTTAAAATCTTTACCGGATGCTAGAATNGCTCTCTTTTAAAATTAATATATATATTTTTTTCTTAGGTTAGATTCTTCAATTCAACTTATTAAACTTATATTTTTAATTCTTCGTTTGATATTTATTTTTTCCAAAACAAAAATATTAACAAATACTCTAAAATATAAACGCTTACAATTATTTTCGCACACTTTTTTAAAATAAAAAACGCCATTTAAAAAACGAAAGTTCATTTAATAATAAATAAAATTCACCCAAGTCAATCTAATTGGAAGAAAATTTTATCCTTTCAAATTTGGATATTTTGCTGGAAGCCTCAAATCTGAATTTGACCTTACTCAGTACTTACTAATGAAACCCACAAAAATAAAAAAACACGTCGGTCTTTGACCTAGTCTTAGATCATCCAACTTTTACCATTCTTTTTCTTCAACTTGCGAGGGAAATGGAAAGGTTTCGGATTTTCAGCAATTTTGTTATTTAGATTAATTATTCGCAATTCAAGCGTAAAAGATCAACTTATCCACTCGTCCCAACAAGTAGGTGAATTGCTCAGACATACTCGAACAGCAGAAACAAATAAACTCCATAAAAATTCTCACGTTTGTTATTAGTTAATAATTCAAATAACAAAATTGTTTAAAATCTTTACCGGATGATAGAATGATTGTTTGCGAGCGGTCGTGGAGCCTGCCAACACAGTGATAAAGACCTGAGAGGAAGTAGGGTTTGAGCAATTGAGTGATTTGAGTGAATAGTAGATTTATTTATTTATTTATTTTTTGACGTAGGGTAATCTAAACAATCACCAACCCTATCGCAACAAAATTAGGGTTGAACAAGTCGTGCTCGTGACATTGACACAGCTGCAGGTTTGCTATGAAGGTAGCACGGATTGTGAGTGCCTCCATTTTCATCGCTTTCCATCCAAAGTTAATAATGGATGGCTCTTCAACCAAACAAAATAAATAATAATAATAATCATGATGATGATGGATGCATTGGATGGCTCTATTTTATCTCCTCCCCAAGTTTCAACGTCACGACGCTTTCAAAGCAATAATTCCACGACTCCATTTCTGTGTGTATATATATATATATATATATATATATTTCCTTTTCTTTTGAAAAAAAAATGATCCAATTTTAAATATTGTTTCGTTGAATTTAAAAAAGTGATCAAATTGAACTTTGTTTTCTGTTTTCTGAGTTTATTAAAATTTGTTTTTTCGTTTGTCTGTCCTCAAGTCCACCTGGCATTATATATATATAAACAAAAAGTATAACGCAAGACCTATCAAAATAATCAAATATTACTAAGTAAGATGTGACCATTCATTAATAACTATTTTATAAAAATTTCATGATCTTGTTCAATGAAGTCATTATTGAGATAAATCACATCATATTATATGTAATAATGTAAAAAAAGTTGTTATTGTTTTTTTAAAGAAAAAAATCATTATAGTTTCATTAATTAATAAAAAATTATTAACATAAACTCTGACATCACATAATAAAAGGTCTAAAGAAAATTATAATCAAATATATATTTAAACGAGCCCGCGTGGGATCTTTTATTGTTTAATCTGATAGGTTGTCTAAAGATAAAAAGTCTAAAGATATATATATATATTGTTAATTAAGAAATTACACGTGTATTAGAATGAAAAAGATAATTTGTTGCAATTTCATTAGATTTTTTTCTTAAAAAAAATATCACTTGAGTTATTATCAATTAATAATTTAATATTTCTTAGAGAGAGAATATTTAGCAAATAAATAAATAAAATTTTTATAGTTGTAAAGTTCATGAATGAATATATACATCATATTATTTATTTTATATTTTAATCTTATATTCATTTTATTGGATCTGACTTATATGTTATAAAATTAAATTATAAGAATTTAGTTAAAATAATTGAAGAATTTAGATCTATCATAATAAATATTAATTTTCTCTTTTATTTATTATTTTATTTATTTATTAATATTTATTATAATAAATTTAAATTCTTTAATTACTTTAATTATTTATTATGATAAATCTTCAACATTAAATTTGTAAGAGCATATGAGGGATAGGTTAGTAAGAGTGCAGCGCCAGCGAAACATCTTACGATCTATTCCTCGGTCGGTGCGATTTAAGCCGAATGCCCGAGCGAAGCGAAGGCTCCAGAGGCGTATGAGCGACGCCCCGGAAATAGACCCGTAGGTCCGACCGAAGGGGCTATTGGAGGGGGTTAAACCCCCGCTCGTCTCTTTCTCTCTATTTAGCGCAGTGAAAGGAGATTCTTTGAATCGCAGTGAACGAAGCGTTTCTTTATATATAATTATTAAACATACGCGCGTAAGAGGAACCGTTGATCTAGAAAGAGAGAGCTGCCTGAGCTTGAGCCCTTGACGCGACGCGCGCATACGTATAAGCCATATCCCATTTTACTAATTAATTTGTGCATTCATAGATCCTCGATAAAGGTGCAAACCGCAAATAAAGGAACATTTTTTAGTGACACGTAATAATAGTTTGAATGCCAAATGGTCGGTTCGGAGCCTGGGGTCAATAAAGGAGAGGTGAATGATAATCACAACAGTCGACTTGATCGACCTTCTGATTCTATTGATAATCAAGGGACGGTGGAGAAGCCTGGAGAAGACGTACACTTCGAGAACACACCAGAAATATCCACTATACGGATCGACGAGCGATGAAAGCGACAGCCACGTATAATTCCGGTTAGGTTTGGACCTACACCGCGTGGGATAATCACGAGCAAGATCTAGCCACGTGGACGGTGGATATCCCACGCTCTCTCTCCTCCACCATGCTATAAATGGAGGCCATGGGTCTCTTCAGAAAACTCGTGCTTAACAGTCTGATAGAATATCATCGTCACCCTCGATTACAACGATCTTCAGTTCTGCGTCATTTCTTTGCCGTGAAAAAAAAAATGTCGTGCTGTGGAGGAAACTGCGGTTGCGGAACTGGCTGCAAGTGCGGCAGCGGATGTGGAGGGTATGCCTCTGTTTCCCTTCCTAGAAAATTTAAGGATGTTTTGCTGTCGCAGAAGTGATGCTCTGTTTTTTTTTTTCATTTCTTTTTTCCTACTAAGAAATGATGCTCTGTTTTAATTGTGTTTGAAAGGTGATAACTTTGCATGTTTGGATAAGAGGTCGATGATCATAGTTTTTGGATTTTTTTTTTTTTTTTTTCTAATTCTATATTTGTTGAACATCTGAGAAATCATGGGTTTAAGATGTTTTTTGATAATGATGCTGCAGATGCAAGATGTACCCTGACATGGGCTACACAGAGAAGACCACCACCGAGACCCTTGTTCTTGGTGTTGCTCCCCAGAAGGCGTATGTATTAATTATTTGCTAGAAATTTTTTTTTTTTTGGTCATAATTTTAATTATAAAAAGAAGATTAAATTGTCATAATTTTGGATGATGCAGACACTTCGAAGGAGCTGAGATGGAGGTGGGGGCCGAGAATGGCTGCAAGTGCGGATCGAACTGCACCTGTGACCCATGCACTTGCAAATGAGAGAGAAATCGTAGCCTATGAAGCAGAGACGGCCTTGACTTTGAAAACTAATAAATAGCATGTAATAGCGATTATATATACATATATAATATATGTGTGTGTGTTTCCTGTTCTAAGGTGTTTTTAGAAACTCCTTTTGAAATTAGTCTAATAAAGTAGCTGTCTTTCTGCAAATCTTACTTGTCTAAGTTTTGCTCCAAACCATGGCTACTTGGTGCATGTTTTCTTTGTATAAAAAATAGCAATGGTAGTTTATGTATGATGCGAGTCTCTGCTGCGATTGGGGTAATTTATGTATGTGGGGGAAGAGAGTTTTTTGATAATCGAATGGAAACTCCTTTCTTCTATCTGAGTTTTTTTTTTTTTTTATTTGGTGGAATGGATGATTTATCAATTTGATTAGTTCTTAAACAAACAGTGATAAAAGCAAGATCATGGATTATGCCAAAAAGTCAAGCCTCTCGCGAATGAAGTTTGGTTTATGGGATGTAATTATTATCTGATTGTCAAGGTCAAGGTGGTGGTTGGGATAATTAAACTGTGAAAGGGAATTTGTAGGTGTCAGATGATGATATGATTAATTCACAGTTGAGAATATCTAGAAGATAGGATTGAAAGTCGGCTGCCATTTTCAACTAATAAGGTCCACTGAATCATTTCGTTTGAAGAGAAGCGTATGAATAAATACACAGAAGTTAGTAAGCATAATAGGCACTAATAATAGAGCTTTGAAAAAAAAAAAAAAAAAAAAAAAGCACTAATAAATAACTAGAACAAATTCCATACTAAATTTACATTCAATAATCTCAATCCTCCTCGGGCTGCGTTACATGATAGACACAATCTCTGAACAACTAGGAGTTGAATCTTCTGGTCTATCAAAAATTCCACTTGCAGCTCTGGTGAACAAGTTGTGAACCTATAAAAGGTTTTTTTTTTTTTTTGAGTGAATCAGTAATAAAAATAATTCATTCTTTGTTTTTTTTTAGTGAATCAGTAATAAAAATCATTCATTTGTAGCCAAAATTTTCTCTCTCAATTTACAATAATATCAGGTTACCTGCTTGGATGAAAGACCTGTCTTCTCCAAATCACTCAACTGCAACAAGGGCAGATATATACAGTAAGCATTACTGTAGACAACCGAGGTAGCTGGAATTTGATGCTCAAAGACAAAGCTTAGTAACTTCTCTTACCGATTTGAAAGGGCTTGTTTCTCGGTTTTCAATTATATACTCTGCCCTCTTTATTCCAATCCCCTACATAGTAATGTTCAAAGGAAGAGGGTTAAAAAAACAAAAAGATATCTGATCAGTGGCAAGGGAAGATATTAATTGGCTAAAAATATACCTTCAACTCTAGCAGCTCCTCTCTGCACTCATAAAAAGCCAAATGACAAACTCAGAACTTAACAATTCACAGAAAGCAACTTGAGAAATAGAAAATAGAGATCAATTAGTAACAGAACTTACTTGTTGGCCGTATTTAAGAAGTCAATATACTCTTGAATAAGATAGCTCTGCACAGAAGAATTTCAGGGTTGAGAATCATATTTTTCAGAGCCTAAAGAGAAACACTGCATTGAATTTTTTTTATTTACCTTCAAATTGGAACTCTGTGCGTTGAATTTATCAAGTGGGGTGCCAAATATTTGCAGCTTGTTTGCAGAGGTCTCAATGAAAGGTCTTTTGGGAGTAATTGGCTCAAAGAAATCTGGGCATGATGGACCTGTGGATGAGAGTCCCTCAAGGGGTTTTTGAGTTATATTGGTGTCTATTTGGGAAAGAACTTTTCTTGAAGAACTCTGCAGTGCATTTGTCTTAACAGTAACTGGGGATGACCCAACACCATTGGCAGCAGCTGTCATATTCTCCTCTTTATCAGATGCTTCATCTATTCAAACATACAAGTTTTAAACCATTATAAAAAATCCATTTAAAACAGTCGCAAGAGCAAACTTCTACAAATATTATTACAATTATATCAATCTCTCATAGTGGCATACCGGGCAAGTAAGTATTTGACAGAATTCCATCAGCAGCTGCCTCAACCTCTTCCTTAGTTGACATGCCAGCAACTTGCCCAATCTGCAATGGAACTATGATTAATATGCATGAAAGTGGAAAATTTCAGATTGTTTCGCTTCTCTACATATTAAATATGCAAGAAAATTAAACTAGATGAGTTTCAGCAGAGTCTTATCTTCACCTGGAGCCATTAAATTATTTCTTACGAACCTATCTTCTAAATTATAAAAACAATAATCCTGAAAACTACCAAACCAGTACTCAAATTCTTACCTCCAAGCAAGCATCCACTGGAACTTCATTGTTAAACAAATTCATGACAGGCTCAGGTATAAACCTGCACAAATATTGCAATTAGGCAATGGGGAGTATCACTTCGGCCTACGCTGAGAAAGGTTCAATTAATTACCCCATACCTTTCTTTTGCCTCAGAAGCACCTCGGTTGGTTGTAGCCTTCGCTTTCACAGTGCTGCGAAAGATACTGGGTTTCTTAACAGAGCTTACAGAACTGGGAGTTTTTCCCATAAAAGGAGAGTTGAATGCTCCAAATCTTTGTGCACTCTTTGTCTTGCCTTTAGATTCAAGCCAAGCGCGCAGCTTGGCCTCCATGTCCATTTTATCCTTTGGGGTCTCTAGCTTATGAGCTGAAGATACGAAATTGGAGATGTGCCGGGAACGGGCAGCCAAACTGACAGTATGAACAGATTCGTGGTACTCTCCCGGATTCTATAATAAAATAAAAGAGGTTTCATTGAAATTTCGGTACAACCATAACCTGTGGATCAACAAGAAAAAGAAAAGGCAAGTACAAGTCCATACCAGGCAAGCAACCATTATAGCACGGCTTGTTCCACCAAGAGAGTCCTGCAATATTCGGGTCAATTTGCTTTCTCTATAGGGCACGCGTGGTTTGTTATTGTTCAGTGCATAAATCACATTCGACAATGCGAATAAGGACTGGTTGATCTTCCCACTCTCTTGGAGACGAATCCCTTCATTGCAGGTCCTTCTATTATCTTCATTACCTGGTTAAGTGATGCATACAAATCAAAATAGGGAAGACCACCAGATTCACACACCCACAGACACACAAACGACCTACACCCCCACAGTTAGAGGTATTAATTCATTTTCACAGTTATATCGAAGCATGAGTATAAAACTATGTAGATCGATCCATTTAATTAAATGAGTCAAACTCCTTTATCTTAAATTTCGTTATAGGTTCGTGTGTGATTGACAAGTTGTGTAAAAAATTGTGAGTCCTCGCCCATAGCCACTCTCACAGCACACCCACCCACCCACCCAAACATACACACAGAGATGTCTGTATTTGACCCGAGAAGGTGTGGAAATAACCTGCCAAGTCTATGAGGTTGAGCTTCCCAGTAACAGCAGCCACAGAGCCATCACCTGAAGGAGTGGAAACAGAAATCACAAGCACCCCGTGGCTCCTGCTAGAGACATCGCTGAGATCCGTGTGGGCAACTTTCCGCCTCTGAACCCCACAAGAAAATGCCTCATAGAATTCGGACATCGACTTTACGGGGACCCGAGATAGTCCCCGAAGATGAATTTTCCCATCTTTATCATCCAAAATCGCTATTTCCTTCGTTTTGAGCTCTAAAAGATCATAACACCTGTCCATATATACCTCGTAGTACGAGATCTCTGCTGTGCGTCCTGTGCTTTGGCACAACGGGAGAATTGTAGACATGGCCAGCGGCATCAGACCTGGCTGCTCATCAGTGCCCTGCAACATCAACCATGCCCTGATTAATTCCCAAGATGCAGAAAATTTCAAATTTCAAAATTCAAAATTTATTTTCTTTCTCTTAATTTGTCCGTAAACAAACAGAAATCAACGCGGAGATTTTGTTTTGTTTTGTCGAACCTGCATGGTATAAGTCTTTCCACTGCCGGTAGCCCCGTAGGCAAACACCGTTGCGTTGCAACCATGGAAAATTTCAGGAATCAAAGGGCTCACTTCTTTGTAAAAGATCCGACCCAAATTGTTGTCCTCTTGGCCAAAGAAAGAGTCCAACAGATAGCACTCGTTTCGGCTACAAGCATAAACAAAACAAATTCATAGTAAAAACGAAAATTCAAAGACCAAAAACCCTAAAAATTTTCCCCACATATTGTAATTTGGAAGGCAAGAACTATTTACCTGGTATCTTTATCTTTGAGATAAACGGCGACTTCTTCACCGTACTCGGAATCTTGATCAAGAACTGAAACGCATGGTGTACGGTCATTGTTCTTGTCGGAGATCTCGTGGGGGAGAAAGGGACGCACCCTCACAATGACTCTGACCTTGGAGATGGAGTTGGGGTTCATGGTCTTTGAAGGAGTAGGGAAGATTTTACAATTAGAGCTACAGAGCAAGAGAGAGAGATACAGAACAAGAGAGAGAGGTTGCCTAGAAATGGATGTTGGCGACCGTTGTACCTCCTTTTATTTGAAATCTTAACGGTTAGATATCCTTTTGAACTTTTTTTTTTTTTAAAAAAAATAAAATAAAATTGAGAATTAGATGAATATGTGGCTTCTGCTCCTCTAACCACTAATCTTAACGGTAAGCTCTCTTTCTCAATTTTCTCAAACGCAATATCAAACATGCTTTTAGAGCATATTTGAGGATTGTGTTTGAAAAATAAAATTTTTAAATCAAAAAATATTTTTTAGCAGTTTTGATCATTTTTAGGCTTTTTAGACTCTTAAGTTCTCAAAATAGTTATAATACACAGAGTCTCTACTAGTTTTCTCTCTAGAGAAACTAGAGTATAGAGGTACAGTCTTCTACCGTCTTTGTAGGGTTGAAGGTTGGGGAACGGGTTTAACAGTGAATTAAGTATACTGTTAAGGGATGGCAGAGGATCTCAAAATTTTGTGTGGTAAGATTTCTCTAATTGGTGGTGAAAATACGGGACTAACAATCTACGCTGGAGGGGGGGGGGGGGGATTGTGGGGGACCGACAAAAAGGAGATCGATGTCTTGTGGGGAAGGTTGGTGGTGATCGCAGGGTTAATAAGGAGGCTTTTCAGACTATTCTCTCTCGCATTTGGAGAACAGTGGGAACCGTGGTGTTCAAAGAGGTCCAAGATAATATTTAGCTATTCGAATTTACTGATAATGATGACAAGGAACGTATATTGGATGGTCGTCCATGGTTGTTTGATAGCCAAATCTTGGTACTCAACGAGTTTGACGGGTGTGTCCCACCATCCCAGATGGAGTTCACTCCCTCTCCGTTTTAAGTCCAAGTGCACGATATGCCTTTGATCCGTATGAACAGAACGGTGGAACTAAGATTGGTGAATCACTGGGAGAGGTCGATGATGTTGATGTCGCTGGAGATGGTTCGGGATGGGGGAGATGCCTTTGTATTCGCATTTGAATTAATTTGCAAGAACCCCTGGAGAGAGGCCGAGCTCTACAATTGGGTGGGAAATCTTATTGGGTGAATTTTAGGTATGAAAAACTGCCTATGTTTTGCTTCACTTGTGGTCGACTGATGCATGGCACAACAGGTTGTCCAGTGAAGACTAAATAACGGAGGAGGGCATTAAGGAGTGGGGTGTGTGGCTGAGAGCCGAAGACTTTAGGCGGAGATCTGGTGGGGAAAGGGGTGGTGGCCAGTTCCCCAATGCAGAGGAGAGGGGTAGTGGTGAGAGGGCCACGTCAGGTGGTTGGGGCAATGCTGAACACACTCACCAACGTGGAAATCATGGTTGGAGTATTTCGGATGAGCATGGCGTGGGTAGCAAAGGCTCGGCCTCCATAAACCATGGAGTTCGCAGGGGGTGGGGGAACACATCCTAACGGCTACTAAGGTGGGTTTTCCAAAAACCAACCCACTTCCGACAGAGACTCCTGGAGATAAACGAGGGGAGGTTTCTAAGGTAGCTACTCTGGTGTCTCCTGTTTCTCAGGAGAAGATGGATGTACAGGTGACTAAGGCTTCTGTAGAGAAAGTGGGGCAGTTGGAGGATGCTCCTTTGAAGGCTATAAACTTGGTGCCATGGATGGATGACGAGCTAGCCCAGGCGGTGGAATGAGAGATTGTCGGTGTGGGTGCTACACGACGTGGGCTTGTAGTTACGGGTGAAGTGTGGAGTGATGAAATCGTGTGGGGAAAAATGGGGCAAGACGCGGTTACTCCACACGATGTCCCTTGTGGGCATTCTGGAGGAGGTGACATGTAGTGTGTGCATGGAGTGCTGGGCGGTGAGTGGGACGTCAGAAACGTGGGGGAAAATAGAGGCCTGGATGGGGAGTGCTCACACGTTGTCTCTCATACATGGGTTGGAGCTGGAGGTTTGGAGGTGCGATGTGGGGCCGAAGTGGTGCACTTGAATGCAGATGAGAGGCAAAGTAGGGCACGTGTTGCCCATGTGCAGGCTGGGGTAGGAGAGATGGAAGTTGAGCAACAGGGAGGGGTGGGAAGAAAGAGTCTACGATAATGGAAGAAGAGAGCACGTGTTTCACAGGTGGTGCATGGGAAACAATGCAAACCTATGACGACATTGGGGAAGCGAAAAGAAGCTGCTCGGTTGACTAGGGAGGGTGATTTGGTAAAAAAGAAAAAGAACGCTTAGGGGTGCGTGGTGGTCCGTGCCACCGAAACTGGTTTGGCGGGGTCTGCAATGCTTCCCTGCCAATCCAAATGAGTCTTATTAGTTGGAACTGTCGAGGGCTTGGGAACCCTCGAACAGTTCGAGACTTGAGCCAGATGGTGAAGGAAAAGAGGCCCAGCTTTTTGTTTTTCATGGAAACAATTAGCTTAAAACAGCATATGGAAAGTTTGCGAGTTAAATTTGGTTTTCAAGGATTATTTGTGGTGGAACCGATTGGACGGAGTGAGGGTTTAGCTTTATTTTGGAGAGTGGCGGAGGAATTGGAAATTCAAAATTACTCCAGAAGGCATATCAACGCTATTGTAAGGCCAACAAACAATGATGTGCCATGGAAACTCACGGGATTCTATGGTCATCCAGATCCGTCCAAGCGCATGGAGTCCCGGTCCTTGTTGTCCCTTTTAAAAAATTTTGCTCCTCTCCAGTGGCTTTGTGTGGGTAATTTCAACGAGATCACGCATCAAGTTGAAAAATTGGGCGCGTACCGTCATTGTCAAAGCCAGATGGAAGGTTTTTGTAATGCCCTTGACGATTGTCACTTAGGTGATTTGGGGTTTACAGGCCCGTGTTTCACATGGTCGAATAAACGCCATGACGGAACCTACACCCAAGAGAGGCTTGATCGAGCTGTGGCGAATTGTGGGTGGAGTGATATGTTTAAATCGGCTAGGGTCGAAGTAATGGCCGCTGGAGCTTCAGATCATCACCCATTTTTTGTCAATTTCAACACTTATCAGCCATGGCAAGCGAGAGGGCGAAGATGTTTCAAATTTGAAGAAAACTGGGTTCCAGATGAGGAGTATGGACAACTAATTCATGAAGCGTGGGAGTGTGATGTCAATGGTGTAGCCTCTATGCAGATGGTCCAGGGCAAGTTGGAACGGTGCGGTCGAAGTAATGGCTACTAGAGCTTTAGATCATCACCCACTTTTTGTCAATTTCAACACTTATCAGCCACGGCGAGCGAGAGGGCGAAGATGTTTCAAATTTAAAGTTTCCGATGAGGAGAATGGACAACTAATTCATGAAGCGTGGGAGTGTGATGTCGATGGTGCAGCCTCTATGCAGATGGTCAGGGGCAACTGGAACAGTGTAAATCCAAACTACAAAGGTGGAGTAGGGACAAGTTTGGGAAGAATGAATGTTTGATAAAAGACAAAACGAAAGCTTTAATAGTACTTCAGGAGTTGGATGGGCAGGAACATAGTGAAGCGATAAAAGCTCTTCAACAAGAAATCGACACATTGCTGGAGTTCGAAGATACAAGATGGAAGCAAAGAGCGAAGCAAAGTTGGTACAGTGACGGTGATCGTAATACGCCTTTCTTCCATGCTTGGGCCAGCCACAGTCGAAGAATAAATACTATAAAACAAGTTATTAACGGGGACGGTCAAGAAATGACGAAGGTGGAAGACATTAGTGATGCATTTATATCTTACTATACCGGGTTGTTTACAACAGAAGGGTTCATGGATGGGCTGCAAGCTAGGGTTACCACAGAAAAGAATGCAACGTTGGTTTGCCGGTTTGAAGAATGCAAAGTGGACCGTGCCTTGGCGCAGATGTACCAGTTAAAGTCCCTGGGTCCGGATGGTTTCTCGGCCTCCTTTTATCAAAACTCATGGAGTCTGGTGCGGAAGGATATTTGCAATGTTGTACTCCAGTTTTTAAATAATGGTCAGTTTGACAAGGAGATCAATGCCACCAATGTTGCCATTGTCCTGAAGAAGAAGAGCCCCAATTATGTTACAGATTTTCGGCCAATAAGCCTTTGCAACGTTGTCTATAAACTGATTGCAAAGGTTTTGGCTAACCGTTTCAAAAGGGTGTTGGGGGAAATTATCTCCCCCAATCAAAGCTTATTTATACTGCGGAGGCTCATAACTGACAATGTCCTCATTGCGTTTGAAGCTCTTCATACTATGGATTCCCGCCTCTCTAGTAAATAGGGTTATATGGCGTTGAAGCTCGACATGAGCAAGGCTTACGACAGGGTGGAGTGGGATTTTCTGGAGTTGATTATGAGACGGTTGGGTTTTGACGAGCGATGGATTTCTTTGGTTATGACTTGTGTTCGCACTGTCAAGTACTCTGTTATTATAAATGGCCAAGCTTATGGTGAAATTATTCCAAGTCGGAGGTTGAGACAGGGAGATCCATTGTCCCCGTATTTTTTCATCCTTTGTGTGGAGGGGCTTAGTTCGGCTTTATGGAGGAGCGAACAAAACGGAGGCATCACGGGTTTGCCTATCACTCGGGGAGGTACAAGGCTTAACCATCTGTTTTTTTGCAGATGATAGCCTCTTATTTTTCAAGGCGAAGGAGGACGAGATTATATATATTCAGGAGACTTTGGATATGTATGAGAAAGCCTCGAGTCAGAAGTTGAACAAAGAGAAGACTTCGATATTTTTTAGTCGAAACACAAAGGCACCAGTTCGTGAACATCTCTCCCATATCGTTGGCGTGGCACCTACTAAAAAATATGAGACGTATTTGGGTCTACCAGCACTAGTGGGACGTTCACGAGTTCGTTCATTTGAAGGGTTGAAATGAAGAATATGGGAAAAGATGCATGGGTGGAAGGAAATTTTTTATTACAAGTCGGGAAAGAAGTGCTTCTAAAGGCGGTGGTTCAAGCCATTCCAAAGTACACGATGAGTGTGTTCCAATTGCCAAGGACCTTATGCCAGGACCTTAACATTATGATGTCACAATTTTGGTGGGGCCATAAGGAAAATAGAAAAAAGATTGCTTGGATGAGTTGGGAAAGGATGGGGCTTTCAAAAGATGTCGGGGGATTAGGCTACCGTGACTTGGAATGTTTTAATATGGCTTCGTTGGCTAAACAAGGGTGGCGGTTGGTTCAAAATCCGGATTCTCTTGTGGCACAATTTTTTAAGGAGAAATACTATTGAGATAATACTTTTATGGAGGCTTTTTTGGGAAGGAATCCGTCTTATGCGTGGCGGAGCATATGGAATGAGAAGGCTCTTCTTGGGGAAGGGATGGTATGGAGGGTTGGTGATGGGCGATCTATCCACATTTGGGGTGATAAGTGGTTACCTATGAAAGTCACTAATGAAATCCAATCACCTATCCGGTTTCTAGATGAAGATGCTAAGGTGAGTGCTCTCATTGATGAGGACATTAGGTGGTGGAATGTCCCCATGGTGGAGGCCATCTTCAATGAGGAGGAAGCAAATGCTATTTGTGGGTTGCCAATTTGCCCAAGTACCCAACCGGACAAGTTAGTATGGGGAGCTGCTAAGACAGGACATTTTAGTGTGAAAAGTGCGTATCATGTTGCGGTGGAAATGGGGCGGCGCTATGGGGGGTCTAGTTCGAGTGGGGGGTCCTCTAGTGGTCTATGGCGGAGAATATGGTATCTAAGCGGACCGTGAGTAGTTAAATTATTCATGTGGCAAGCATGTAATGATATTCTACCCACCAATGAGAACTTGTTAAAACGGAAAGTTTTGACAGAGGTGCTACGTCCAATATGTCAGAGTGAGATTGAGTCCGTGGGCTATGCATTATGGAGTTGCCGAGCTGCACAAGACGTTTGGCATGAGTGTTCACGCTGGATACAAAAAATGCCACTGGAGCATACAAGATTCCTGGATATTTTTGAAGGTTTGCTGAACCAGTTTGATGAGGCAGAAATTGATTTCTTTGCAAGTGTAGCACGTCAAGTATGGCTTAGAGGGAATTTGTGGGTCTTTGATGGGAAGTTTTCCTCCCCTGTGCAAGTTCTCTAGCGAGCAACGGATCAGTTCGAGGCTTCCAAAGCAACCAAGTTCTCGTTGAGCCAGCATGCCAACCCGCTGCAGAAGCCTTCATGCCCACGTTCCCAGCGTGTGCTGCAGAAGTGGAGGAAACCGCAAGCCCACGTCCTGAAATGCAACTGGAACTCTGCTCTGGACGTGGGGAGGAAAATAATGGGCATTGGGCTTCTTATCCGGGACCATGAAGGTGCAGTTATTACTGCCAAATGGTCCACCAAAAGCCACGTCTTTGACCCTCTAACTATCGAAACAATTGCAGTTTGGACAGCAGGACGTTTCATAAAGCACAAGGGTTTCAGTAATGTTATTCTTGAAGGGGATTCGTTGGGAGTAATGAACAGTTTACTAGATGAGGAGCAGAGCTGGGCACAAGTGAGCCATTTGATTGAAGATACAAAGAATACCCTCTCTGGTGTAGCTTGGAGAGTCCAACACATTGGAAGAGAGGGAAATACTGCTGCAGATAGGCTAGCTAAAATGGCCTTGTTGTTGGTTGAGGAGCATCAATGAGTGTTTTCTATCCCTCATTGTATTCAAAATATTGTACTGGCTGAAAAGCAAATCATTGATTAATGGAATGTGCAAGTTTCACTTCAAAAAAAAAAAAAAAGGCTTTTTAGATTCTTAACAGTGCTTTCAATTTTTTTTATTTTTTTTTATCAAACGGTACTTTTTCTTCAAATAGACTTCTTGAGTGTTAAACGCACTTTTAAACTTTTTAAACACACATCCAAACAAGCCCTTAGCAATTAGATGCATGTCCCAATAAGAGAGTTTATATAAAACTCACTTATCCAAATAGATGATTGAAAAACCAAAAATTTATTTAAACAAGCAAAATTACACCCTTTTCCTACTTTACAATCACTGTTAAAGAAGCCAACTAGAATAACTATTCTTCAAAGCTGGTAATTGTTGAAGCAAAAGGGAGAAAGAGAAAACAAAAAGAAAAGGCATAATTCAGTTGAGAATTGCCAAAAGATGAATTGGAAATTGGTGCTCAGGTTGTCTGGGACTTAAATCATTATCCTTCATTTATGCTTTTTATTAACTGTTAATGCATCCGGAATTATAGGGATAATTGTTTCCTTGATGATATCCCAAAAAGTTAGTCCAATATTAGGGAGGTGCCAGCTAGCAAGTAAAACACAGTCTAAAATTTTGTAAAAACCTTAGTAGAATGTATCCATTGAATAATTTCATTTCATATTTTCTTCAAAACTCAAGGGTGGTATGAAATTTAGGAGAGTTAGAATCTTTCAACAAAGCTTTGCTAGCAAAATGGGGTTGGCGTATAATTGCCATCTTGTGGCAACAATTTTGAAGTCAAAATATTTCCCAAACACGTCTTTTCTAGAGGTTCCTTTGTGCAAAAGATCCTCATACGTATGAAGAGTATTTTGTTTGACTTGGGAATTATTAAAAAATGGGTTGATTTGGAGGGTTGGGAATGGATAAAATGTAAACATTTGGGGAGACAAATGGATGTCCACACTAATGACATACATGGTCCAATCCACGTGTAGATTGCTTCCGGAAAATGCTAAAGTGGTTGCCCTTATTGATACAGACTCTAAATGGTGCAACGTATCTTTGTTGAGGGAAATCTTTGGGGTGAAAGAGGCGAAGATAATCTCAAAAATAACACAGACGGAGAGATGTGCTGATTTGGAGGGGTACTACAACATGCGAATTTTCGGTTTGTAGTGCGTACCACATGGAAAAAGAAAGGCCCGAAAAGCATAAGGGAGAAGAATCTACTTGCTCATAGTGGAGTAGCTTTTGGAAATCGATTTGGGGTATAAATGTTCCAAACCTAGCGAAAATGTTTCTTTTGTGGGCTTGCAACAACATTCTTCCCATGAAATCCAATTTAAAAAAGCGAGGTATTATTCAGAATCCTTGTTATAATTTTTGTCAATTGAAAGAAGAAACGGTTTTGCACTTCCATTGGGATTGCCCTTCAGCTAGGGGTGTCAATGCGGATGGTTTTCTAACCGCCCGCTAACCGCTTAAGAGCTATAACCGCCTAACGATTAGTAGTTAGTGGTTATTGGATTTACGAACCGCTAACCACCTTTTTATATAATATATATTTATAATTATAATTATAATAATATTTATACATATAACATAATCAATTGATCATTAAATCACAATTTTTGTTTTAGATAATTAAATCACAGTTTGAGTATTAATATATTATCACTATAATTTATATGATTATATTAAATGATCAATTAATCATTAAATCATTTTATTATATAATAATAAATTGTACATATATAATATGACATAACTCATAAGTCATAAGAATGCAAATTTATACTAATACAACAATTAAGTATCTAGAGTCTTAGTTCCAATGTATGTTATAAACTTATAAGTTCATATATGTTATAAATTAGGGAAAAATATAAAAAACCCCCTCAACTACCAGCCATTTACGATTTAGCCCCCTGAACTTTCAAAAGTGATAAAATGACCCCCTAAACTACCAGACAGTTGTATTTTGGCCCCCTCTGTTAGTCATGACCGTCAAATTGGATGGAAAATACAAAACGACGTTGTTTTTTGAGGCTAAGTTACTAAAATGCCCTTTTGAAGAAAAAAATCAATTTAAAAACTACCCCAAAAACGACGTTGTTTTGGAAAAAAAAAGAAGAAGAAGAAGAAGAACGGTGGTGACTAGTTCTTCTCGGCATGACCAACTAGGTGACGTCCGAGCCCACGTTGCCACCCAGCTTCTCTCCTGTTGCTGGTGTTCAGCGTCGTCGTTTCCTTGGAGAAGAAGCCATTGGTAAGGGAGCCGTCGGCGTAGGAGTACTGGTAGCGGCAAGGGGTGTGGAGCCCGAGCCGACTGGTGTGGTTGTAGTGGGAGCGTGGCGGGTGGGGGATGAGCCGGCACGGGGAGTCGAAGCAGTGGTGGGGGGAGAAGGTGGAGGAGTGGCGGGCAAGGAAGGCAGATTTGGGGACGTGGGTGGCAGCGGAGCAATCAGTTTTACAGGCGGAGCACTTGACCCAAACGAGGTCATTGCCGGTGTCGGCGACGAGGAGGAGGGTCTGAGGCGGAGTGCCCAAGCGTAGGGACACAAAGTACTGGCCAGAGCTGAAGGGGGCGCCGAAGACCACAGGGGACTTGGTCTTGGGGTCTCCTTGGTTGTGGAGGCCTAAGAGGCGTTGGTAGTCCCATAAGAGAGCCTCGGCTGGGGATACGAAAGGTCTATTGTGAAGCAAAGGTAGCCCGGACACGATTAATAGCGTGGCGCCAACTGTCACCGCCGTCAAGAACTTCACCGTCTGGCGTAAAGAAGGAGCAGAATCGTTGAGCCTCTGGCTCACCGGTCTTCTTCTTCTTCTTTTTTTTTTTTTTTTTTTTTTTTTCAAAACGACGTCGCTTTTGGGGGTAGTTTTTAAATTGATTTTTTTCTTCAAAAGGGCATTTTAGTAACTTAACCTCAAAAAACGACATCGTTTTGTATTTTTCATCCAATTTGACGGTCTTGACTAATGGAGGGGGCCAAAATACAACTGTCAGGTAGTTTGGGGGGCCATTTTATCACTTTTGAAAGTTTAGGGGGCTAAATCGTAAATGACTGGTAGTTGAGGGGGCTTTTTTATATTTTTCCCTATAAATTATAATTATACATTATACATATATGCAATTATACAAATTGAATAATAAAAATGTATAAGAACAATACTTAATTATATGATTCAATAACAATTTAAATACTTATTTCATATTATTAATGTACAATGATAATGCGATTCGTATAATATCAAATTAAGTAATTGACATTGGATTAAATAATATGTTACTTATAACCACAATTGAAGTATTAATATATTGTCATTCTAATTTATATGATTATATGATAACAAATTATACATATAATATGACATAAGTCATAAGTATACCAATTCAAACTAATATAATAATTATGTACTTAGAGACTTAATTCCAATGTATGTTATAAACTTATAAATCCATATATGTTATAAATTATAATTATACATACATGCATATGAATAATATAAATGTATAAGATCAATATTTAATCATATGATTCAATGACAATTCAAATATTTTATTCAAGTTAATCATATTATTAATGTATAATAATAATGTGATTCATATAATATCAAATTAAGTAATTTACATTGGATTCAACAATGTGTTACTTATAACTACAATTAAATTATTAATATATTTTTTTGAACAATGTTTTGACCATTTTTGAAGAAAAAAAAAATGAACCATTTGTTCAACAAATTTTTAACCTTTTTTTGAACAATTTTTTTTAACAATTTGTTGACAATTTTTTAAAACTGAATGTGCGTTTTTTTTTTTTTTTTTTTTAACAATTACAAATTTTTGAACAATGACAATTTTTTTAGCCATATGTTTACACTTAAAGCATTTAAAAAAAATAAAAAAATAATTGAAGGCAAAAAACAAATGAGGTAAATATATTCATATAAATTAGAATACAATAAGTTTAACGCCAAAAACAAATGAGTTAAAAATGTTACTGCGATCCAAAAAAAAGGTCAAAAATTGAAAATTTATTATATGTTTATCTTGAGAAAGCCCAAAAAAGCTCAAAACGCTCAATTTTGAAAAACGGTTATAGCGGGTGGTTACATGTTTTACTAATTGCTAACCGTTAGGCAGGTACGGTTGTAGCTAGTGAAATTTAATAACCACTAAGGCAGTTACGGTTGCAATTAGTGAAATTTAATAACCACTAAAGCGATTACGATTAGAGGTTTTTGCCAATAACTACTAACCATGTTCATAACCACATTAACACCCCTACTTTCAGCAAAGAATGTACGGAGAGAACGTGGGCGGAAGAAGCAAAAGAGTACGTGGACCGGTAATACATTTGTAGAAATATGGGAGCAAATGGTGGACTGGTGCACTAAAGAGGAGATAGAATTCCATGCAGTAACTACTAGGAAGATATGGTTCAGAAGAAATATAGTGGTCTACATAGGGGAATTTTTGCATCCAAACATCTTGGTAAAAGAGGCTGAATTATTATTATTATTATGAATACAAGGCTGCAAATGTTGAGGAGACAGTACCTATGACTTCCCAGGTGGATTTAGGCCCTAACAAATGGCAAGCTCCTCCTAGCGGAGTTTACAAAATTAATTGGGACGCAGCTTTAGATTCAAAAACTTTTCAGATGGGAATTGATATTATTGCAAGAGATTTGAAGGATAGGTGATTGCAGCTAGAGTGCTAACAGTAAGAATTACACCAGACTCAGTGGTGGCCAAAGTGCATGGGGCTTTGAGTGTTGTAGAATTTAGCTGAGATATGGGGTTACAATCAATTATTTTGGAAGATGATTCACTACAAGTGGTCAAGGCCCTCACAACCCAAAATCAAAATTGGAGCAAATATGGACAAATCCTTGATGATACAAAAGGAGTGCTTAATCTTTTAAGGAATTGGCAGATTCAACACACTCGAAGAGAAGCAAATTAGGCAGCACATGGTATTGCCAAAGCTCAAGGCCGGCTAGACCACTAGGTGAGTGAGGCGCTTGCCTAGGGCCCCCGGATTAATAAGGCAAAAAGAAAAAAATTGCTATATATATTTTAATTTAGAGGTTTGCTAGGGGTTCTCCCCATAGTGTTCTCCTGGCGTTCTCCTAGTCTTACATAGAACATGATTTAAGAAAAAATAAAATTGTAGTACCGTTTTTTTGACAACCGATTAATTTTTATGAGTTAATAGTTAGGTTCTAATGCTTTAAAACTTGTTTTTGGATTCAAAACTAAAATCTAAAGGTGAAAGGTTAACCCTTTAGGGATGATATCACTCAAAATGGATTTGATCATCCTAAATTTGGTGCTAATGCCTCAATTTTGGTGCTAATGCCTCACAAATTTGGTGCTAATGCCTCAAATTTGATGCTAATGCCTAAAAAAACCGGTGTGGAGGCCACTACAATTTTATTTTTTCTTAAATCATGTTTTATGTAAGACTGGGAGAACACCAGGAGAACCTATGGGGAGAACCCCTAGCATTTTCCTTTAATTTATGGCCCCATTTTTTTTAAATAAAAACTTAAGGCCTCTAATCATGACAAGTAAATAATTTTAAAAAGGCCTTAATTTAATTAATAAGCCCCAATATAATAAGCTTACGGTAAAATAAGATCAATTAACCCATAGAAGTAAATATCCTTATACTTAAAAATGTGTATGAATTTTTTCTTGTGGGTTTTTAAAGGTTTTTTGACAAATTTTTTTGTGGATATTGTTTGAAATAGGTGTATCAATGAGGTAGAGCATCCACATCAAACTCTCTATTTCTAACATTTCTTTAAAATTTTAACAAAATCTACAAAAAGTCTCCAACATCAAACTCTCCATTAAATGTTAAATATAACATTTGTCAACCATCCTCTTCAAATTTAAAGAGACCAAAAGCAAATATTAAAATATTATCATATTATTTTATTGCACTCTAGCACCACTTTTCATTTTTCTCCCTCTCTTTTTTTATTTATTTCCTTCCAGAGTTTCATCCCCTCCCTTTTTACTTTTTTTTCCCTTCCATTTTTCTTTTCGTCACTCTCATTTTCTCAAATACACAATTGGATTAATTGACATCCATCAGTTAATAAATTAAATGCATTCATCAATGAAATCTCTTGAATTAAAGATGCAATTGGGCACAAAAAATAATGAATAATGTTAAAGTCATAACATAAACCTAACAATGACTCAACTTCTCTCTTACGTGTCATTTAAAAAATTTTTTAAAAAAAATTGACATGTAAGAGAGAAGTTGGGTCTTTGTTGTGACTGTATCACATTTCAAAAATAATTCCATGTACGTGAGCGTGAAAGTGAGTTTGGGGGTAGTTAAAGTAATTTGATTTCACAATAAAAAACAAAATATATTTGGTAAAAGTAGCAAAATATTTAAAGAGTTTGATATTTGATAGTCTTTAAAAGTGACTAGCCATATCTAAAAAAAGTATATTTTGAGAGTTAAATTTAACTAAATTTTGCATAGTTTGATGTGGATGCTCATAAAAAAAATTGATTTTTTTTTCTAATTTTTTGGTAATGTTTATTTTTGTGCTTGATTTTTCTTGTGGCTTTTGTATGAGTTTTTGTCAATTTTTTTGGTAGGTTTTGATTTAAAAAAAAATAAGACCCCATTTAAAAGTTTCACCTAAGGCCCCATAAAACATTGAGCGGCCAAAGTTGCAACCCAACAAGTCATAGATAAGATATGGATGGAAGAAATTTAGGAGGATATCCGTAATGTTATACTTCTAGAGCTTTGTGCTCATCCTATGTAGAGCTTTATGCTCTTGTTTTGTTTAACGTATTCTAACTCTAGATTGTTTTTTTTTCTAATGAATGAATGAAATCAAATTGTTATTAAAAAAAAAAAAAAAACTTACACTCGTTGACACAAAACATTGGTTTGGATAAATGGAGGAAAAGTACACTTATTTCCATTAAACTTTTAATTCGATTGTTATATCTTGCTCAAATTAAGAATTGCACAGATGTTTGGACTTGTTTGGGAGTGCGATTTTAACAATTTCGTTTTTAAAAATTGTGTTTTTTAAATCGCTACTTTTTAAAATCGCACAGACGTGTGGTAAAACATGTTAAAAAGTACTTTTTTATCAGTTGAGTATTTGGGTAAAATTAGCATATAATTGCAATTTCAGGCCAAATAGGTAAATATTGCCCCAAATATTTTTTTNTCCTATGTAGAGCTTTATGCTCTTGTTTTGTTTAACGTATTCTAACTCTAGATTGTTTTTTTTTCTAATGAATGAATGAAATCAAATTGTTATTAAAAAAAAAAAAAAAACTTACACTCGTTGACACAAAACATTGGTTTGGATAAATGGAGGAAAAGTACACTTATTTCCATTAAACTTTTAATTCGATTGTTATATCTTGCTCAAATTAAGAATTGCACAGATGTTTGGACTTGTTTGGGAGTGCGATTTTAACAATTTCATTTTTAAAAATTGTGTTTTTTAAATCGTTACTTTTTAAAATCGCACAGACGTGTGGTAAAACATGTTAAAAAGTACTTTTTTATCAGTTGAGTATTTGGGTAAAATTAGCATATAATTGCGATTTCAGGCCAAATAGGTAAATATTGCCCCAAATATTTTTTTAAGTGAAATCGTGATTTTGGTTTAAATTTGCATTTTTTTATATAAGCACCATCTAGTCAGGTTATTGAAATCGCAGATTTTTTCACAATTTTAAAATTTGTATTTTTAAAATCGCAATTCCAAACACTCAAAAACTGCGATTTAATTTAAAAATGCAGATTTTTTTTTTTTAAAAAAAATGCATTCCCAAACGGAATTAAGTGAGAGGGACAAGTTTAGGGTCAATTGCAACATTTTATTTTTATTTTTATTTAAAAAAAAAAATTTAGAAAATATTACAATTGAGGTAAAGTTAAGTGAATATGCGGCAGTTGTTCTGAAAATTGAAATATATGAAGTAAAGGAGAACTGAGCAACTATTGTAACTTTACAGTAACCTTAAATCTCCTAGGTTATGTACTTATGTTAAACGGGATGATACAACATCATTATTCTATGCAATCTCTCTCTAACTCTCCTGCCTTGTCTTGTCTCTCAAATCCATAGGGTGTTTGGTAAATGATACTATTCATTACAAGATGTGTTTACCATTAAAAAAAATTATTAATATGAAAAAATAAAAAAATAGTATTGAAAAATAAAAAAATTTTGTTTTGTAATGATTTTTTTTATTTAAATAGTAATAAAGAGTAAATGATGTAATATAAAAAGTGAATGATTTGATATGTTTTTTTTTTAATAAAAAAAATAATGTGAATAATATGGTAAAATGTGAGGAATGAGGAAGAGTTTAACAAACAAGACCCCAATTTCTCTGTTTCAAGATAATGGCAACTCTAAGCCGTTAATTAATCAGAATTTAAACTGAAACTATAGATGAATGCTTACTGTCCTTTGAGAATTGTCTCTTAATTAATTATCATTTTAGGGCCTAAAGTGGTGGTAAAAGAGTTTTTTTTTTAAAAAAAAAAAAAAAATTTATTGGTGGTTGATATTTTGACGGATTAATGGACTATTGTCCAAATGAAACAGATGATTTTAATTCATCCAAAAAAAAAAAAAAAAAAACCCACGTAGGGTAGGGTTTAAGAGGCATGACCATTTTGGTTCGTTCTAATAAAGCCGTGAAAGCAGAGCTGTTAAACCCTGAACCTCGAAAATTGTTGAATCAACGAAGATGGACAAGACCATGCTGGCAGACTTGGACTCTCTTCCCGAAGAAGATAAGGCACGAATGTCTACCATGATCGATCAACTTCAGATCCGCGACAGGTTCTCTCTCTCTGTGAACAATCCCAACAATTCTTAGGAGTATATATTTATATATGTATGCACAATTGTTTCTTTGTTTCTTAAGTTGTTTCCTTATTGCTACTTCCATTTTCGTAAAATTTGAATTATTGGGACTTATTTTGTTGTTGTTTTTTTTGGGTGGGCTTAAAGTACGAAGTTTGAAGAGACCAAATTCTGATTGTATTGAATTGATTCGTTGGTTTTGGTGATGATAATTCGAGGCGGAGAAAGGTGTATTAGTTATTATTGTTTAGTTGAGGCATATTTTTAGAAGTTACCTAACTGCCCAGAGGATTAACGTGTTGATTGAAGTGCTTAATGGGAAACGAGGCTGATGCTTCTGTGGATATGGAAAAAAGCCAGTAGCGTAAGATAGTTGTGTATAGGATGTTATTGGTGGTTATGCCCTTTGGTGTTTGCCGTCAATTTTTGTTCTTGGGTTCGGTGATTTGTTTTAGATCTAAGTAGTCACATGTGGATGCTTCATTAGATTTGGGATTTTCAGGGCTAAACGTTGAGATCGACATTCCAACTCGTCGAAGTTAGAATTATATGCTAAAATAAAATTTAAAAAAGAAAGAAAGAAAGTAGGGTCAGTGATACAAAAGAATTTTGTAAAGTTATTTAATGGGTGATTAGTTTGTCTCTAAGAGACCAAAAAAGAACAACGATGGATGATTATCTTGTTGGGCAAATGATGGTAAGTTATGTAAGGGTTGCTACTACATGTGGTGTCCTAAAGGGGAAAGTGTATGTCCTTCTTTAGGGCAATGAAAGAAAACATATGAGGTAGAAAATTACTTGCTTGTCTATCTAGTTATTTGTCTTAAAGCTATTGAAGAAAGTTGGCGAAAAGAAGTTTTATATCATTCTATTTTGAGCGTATCTGTGCTATATTCTAAACTTTTAAATCTGATTTATCAGATTCACATGTATGTTGATCAGTGAGCCATGGCACTCAATTTAGAGAATCGAACAATTTGTGCACTGATAGTTTGACATGGTTTGGGTGTTGGTGGTCTAAAGATTGGTTAATATATCCATTAGCTAAACCCATTCTTACCCTGCTATTTGTTCTTGGATATGTTCATACAAAGCCAAAGGAAGCCTTTCTGGCATATGTTGCAACATATTTGATGGCATGCTCTTACTTCGTCTTTTCCATTAAAAAGTCATCAATCTACTTTCTTTTTTGATACGCATGTTTCTCTTACCTGATGTATCAGCCAATGGCATATGCCACACATTGTTTACATATTTCTGACCTCTATCATATGTCTGCCAATCTCTATAGCCCTGGTAAAGATTGGGTTATATTATTATATGCCATAATTGTCTTAGGAATTAGTACATACTGATGCATTGCGTACAGACAGAAATATCACAGCCGTAACCAAGAATGCTTCAAAACATAGAGTAAGAAGTATTATTTTCACAGACTACTGCAGATTTTATGTTGAACTTGTTCTAAGAGATGGCCGTGCAGAGTGTTAACAGACTATGTCATTAATATGGCTGCTCTATTGAGCAGTTTGTTTTTAGTACTTTCCAAAGGCCATGTACGGCAGAAGGGTTTCTCTTTATTTGGTCGTTCTTCCATTCTTAGATAATTCTAGCAACATGGAAATACGGGCAACTTATAGGAGTGGTTATAAGTTTGGTTTCTGTAAAATAGAATGCCTTGTCTTCTTTAGGTACTTCAGTTTTGAATTCTAAGACTCGAGAATAAAAGAAAAAACACATTACGATGTTCTAGGCCTCTGATTCTTTCATGTTGTCTTCTTGATCAAAACAAATTGCAGTCTAAGGATGTATAATTCATTGGTGGAGAGATGTTTTACGGACTGTGTGGACACCTTCCAGCGCAAATCCCTGACCAAGCAAGAGGAGACTTGTGTGCGTAGGTGTGCCGAGAAGTTCTTAAAGCACTCTATGCGTGTTGGCATGAGATTTGCGGAGCTAAACCAAGGAGCGGCTACAACAGATTAAGGCGTTTCTTAATAAGTCGGTGCATGGAACTCTTGTAACACACAGATATGTTCGATTCTTTTAGTCTTGGAACTAGAAATACGTTTTATGTGTTACTTCTTCATGACAAGAAGACTGACTTGTTCGTTTATCCCCCACCCAGTTTTGAAATCAACAGGATATAAATGGATTTGAAACTTAATTTGCATGCGTATCATTTGAGCTCATTAAGAGAATTCTAGTGCTAGTTCCATTCTACTAGCTGATTGTCTAGCTCTACTGAGAACTAGCTGTGTCAGCAATTGTGTCAACCCTGTTTAAGGCTCACAAGTTAAGCATTTAGAATGAAGTAGTTTTGGTATTTGATGAACTGAAAAAAGCAATTCAAATGCTTAGGAAAATGATATTCAATCTAGTCCTAAAATCTATTTGTTTATTTATTTTTAAACTTTTTGGAGTTCATTGCAGCCAGGAGAATGCTGATCTTGGCAACCATTACCAACTTGGTGCCATTCTAGTGTTAATTGTAGTACATGTAAGCCTGCCTTATGCATGTGTTGGTAGATGCAGAGCTCATTGCTTAGGTGCTGTACTTTTCCCATTTGCCCCTGGTCTCTTGGATGATGATACTTTTCAAACGAACCCGTTTTATCAATAAATGTACAGTTTTTGTTACCGTTGAAGGGTCTGTGTTTCTTTTTTTTCTTTTTTTTAGCTTGAATGGCAATGTTTTAGGTTTCCAACTACTGTTTAAGACTTAATCCTCAAACCTCTGAACTGGACATCGGTTGTTGAAGATAACAACAGTTTAACAACATGTTTATCAGAAGATGTTGGATTTGCAAATCATAAAGTATGCTAATTAATAATCATTCATCTGAAAGCTTCTAACCGGAAAAGTAATCTGAAGCGTAACACACAAGAAAACGCCAGCCTAAAGATTATAGATAATTTACTCATTTTGGTGATTTTGACAATTGATAGTTTCTTGAATTTATTTAATATTGAGTTCTTTAGTTGTTTACAACGTCGTAGTTTCAATCATCGAACTAGTTGTGTTCCAAGCTTATAAAAAATATTTTAGATGTTGGTTAACTTGTTGCACAAAGAGACTTAGATTAAATAAAGGGCAGATTATATTTAAGGGGATTTTATTAATTTTTTTCTTTTTTTTTTTTAATCTTTTTAGTGTTTTATCCTAAGGGGGTTGGCTCTAGTGGTAAGGGCGTTTGTCTTTGTGGTATTTTAATCCGGTTTAAGGTTTCAATCTCTTTGCGTATAAACAATTCATTGGGGCCAATCCACTAGTGAAGCTTGAGTATTACTCGATCCATGTGGAGGAGACACTTTGCACGTGTTCGAGGTTTACCTGACATGGGTGGACACACAAAATGACCTTGCCTTGGAGGAGTTTCTTGCCATAATATATATATTACCTAATAAACTAATCAAATAAATTGAAAGAGGATAACTAGTGGACACCAAAGTAAAAACCAAGACCTAAAGTTAATTATTGAAGATCATTTTATTAAAAGAGTTTAGTTTGAGTTACATTAATTGCCAAGAGTTTTCTAAACCCTTTCTTCATTTGTTAATAATAAGGATTTAATTCGAGGGTAGGCTTGGACTACCACGTCATTGGGATAAAACTGTAATTTCTAGCTTTATTTGAGTTAAAAATATATGTAAAAATTATTAGGGGTGAAATTTAAAACCGCCTAACCGCATTCGCTAACCGCACTAACCGCTAACTACTAACCGCTAACCGCTTTGAAAGCCGTTAGTAAAGGCGGTTAGCGATTAGTGGTTAATGAATTTTGAAAAACCGCTAACCGTCTTTTTTTAAAATATAATATATATTTATATTATATATATTTCATATAAGAAATAACAATAAGTTATTGTATCCTAGTGGTTATTGTGCGTCTCTTTTACTCAGGAGTCCCGATTTCGATTTCCCTTACCTTTGACTTTTTTTTGGGTTTTATATTTTTATTATTTATATAATATAGAAGTGCAAAACGACATAGTTTTGTACTTCTATATATTCATTTCTTCTTAACCCAAAACGATAATTTTGTTGTAATTTTATTCGTATGTTATATGTTATAGAAGGTGACGAACAAGATTTTAGTATAATGGTTCAACATATAATGCTCACTTTAAACCAACAATTTTTAATGCTAAAATGGCCCTGAAAGAGTGAAAAAAATGTTTAAAGTGAGCAAAACAAGGATTTAAAGTGAGCCCAAAACCGGCTAAACAAAAAAAAAAAAACCCAATAAAAAGCGGTTAACCGCATCCAGTTAATCGCTAGCAGTTAGCGGAGGTGGTTAGCGGTTTTAGCCACTAACCGCTAACCGCAACCGCTATTTCACCCCTATGTAAAATCATATTGGATTAGAAGAAAAATATATGGACATATAAGACCAAACTTTTACTTACTTGGCACAAAGCCACATAAGAGTTGTGTCATATTTAAAATTGATTTTTTTTTTTTTTTTTTAAATACAAAAATCAAAACATATTTGCTTAAGAGCTTTTTGCTCTGTTTGTAAGAGCTTTAACTCGCGACCTTTTTTATGAATGAGAATTATATGTACCCCTTTTCAAAAAAAGAAAAAGAAAAACAAAGTTAAACCTCTATCATATCTCTTAATCAAATTCAAACTTTTTAATTGAGCCAATTTGGTTTTAGATAGGTCTCAGTTAAACCTCTATCATATCTCTTAATCAAATTCAAACTTCCTGATTAAATTGAGCCAATTTTTTTTTGGGTGTTGATGCTGACCCAACAGCACTTTTAATTCGTGATAATTCTGTTAAAAAGAGTAAAAAATTACTGGTTAATGATTCTCTGGATTCCAGCTCCTGTTGTTATATCCTGCTACAATTGCTGAGATTTTGCCATTTGGAGTATATCCCACAAGAAACCCCACAAAGGAGAATCATGGGGAAAATAGTACTTTTTGCAACGTAACGGTCGAGATTAAATCCGAAAAGTAGCCAGTGTGTCAAGACGATTATTAACCGTTTGATGACTCGTGATCCGACGTCCAGCAGACTTTAAGACCCTTAAACCCCCCATCAATTGCAGTTGAAACGTTTCTTTCTCAAACACAAAAACCGACTTAAAGCCCCGAGCTTTAGTTTGCAATCCAACGGTCCGAAATTACCCGCGAACCATGCCACCCATCCACAACCTCCAAACGTGCTCGACATTTAACGCGGTGGCCTTGAAAGGGCTTAGAGTGCCGTTTGAGGTTCAAACTTTGTCCCCTAACGTTTAGATGGACCGTCAACGGCCGTTAACCGATAGGGTTTTTTTGTTTTGTTTAAAAGCTTGCGAAGCGAAACCCGACCTTCGATAACGGTAATAATTAACGGAGACGTCGGTGCCTCACATATTCGTTATATCTACATACATATAAAATCTTATTCAATAATATTTCCTCTTACTTCCTTTTTCTCTTTGTTTCAACGGGCGAGGATTTTTCGAAACAAAAGCTCCTGGTTCTTTCTGAGAGCGAGTTTTCTTGGGCTCGAATTTATTGGTCTCTTCGATAAGCTCGATTTCGATTCCCGCCACTTCTCTACGGGAGGAGGTACTTTCACCTTCACAAATCAAAGTTTTTGTTTTGGTCTTTTTGTATTGCAAAACCAGTTTTGTTTATTTATTTATTTATTTATTTTTTCATATTTTTACAGTGGTTTTTTGATCGTGTAAACTTGTTTGCTGGAACCCCAAGAGCTCTGATTTGTGAAAGATTCATTGGTTTGTTCAGAAACCCTAGAATTCTCCGTTTCTTGGTGAGGATTATTGGTTTTACTCATGGGTTTTGATCTGATAACTAATTGTAAGATCTGGGTTTTGATTGTATTCGTCTTTGGCGGTGGGGGTTTTTGGAAATCTGGGCACGGGTGGGGTTTTTAGGGTTTTTGGTGATTATGATTTGTTTTGTCTTGCTTGGAACGGTTTGCTATATGTCTGTATGTCTGTCTGTCTGTTTGTTTATTTACTTATATTTTTGTTCATTTGGATTTTGGGTGTTATAGATGATTGTATTTGTAGAAGGATGAGATGGCTGAGATGAAATTGGAAGAGCGTTGTCTTGAGAATAAACAATCAACGGCTGCTTCGAGCTCCTCTGTATCTGAAGGCAGTGGTAGTGCAAATCTCAAGTCCCCGGGGACGTGTAGCCCGGCCCCAACATCACCTTCTCCTCGGTACTAGCCCTTGAATTCCTTTGCTTTTGCATTCAATTATAGCTATGTGATGTGCTGCGGCTCAAAAAGTGGGGTCGAATTGCTATGTTCAGTGTCTTGTATTGACTATGCTTAATCAAAATTTTCTTTTATCAGGCCTCTTAGAAAGTGTAAAATTGCTTTTATGAATTAGGTTTCTCTGCTCTGCATATGGAAGAAGCTTTGTGACCATTCTAATAGGTTATTTTCATTGTAATCGGTTATCTGGCTAATGAGCTTAATTATGCAAATTTGTCCTTGCAGGAGGGCCACTGGCCCAATTAGACGAGCAAAAGGTGGTTGGACTGCACAGGAGGTTAGTATTTTTCATAGTTCTCCGAAGTCCGATAAGTTATGGTCTAGAAACTTTTCATGTGTTCCTGTGGGTCAGCTAGCTTATGAAAGTGTGAGGTTGAACTAGGGCAGTTGTTTAGTCATCTTATGTGGAAAGACGTTACCTAGTGTTTGGTTTAGGAACTACTGGTTTACCACTGATGTTATCAGTAGCATACATGTTGATCTAGAAGATCTTTGAAACTGTATCCTATCACGTGGATGTAGATCAGATCTGCTTGTGTTCACCCATGTTCATTTGTTGTTTCAATGCTTTTGTTTTTTTTTTGTTTTTTATTTTTTATTTTTTATCATCGACCTTTCAGGGGTTGTGCTCATAATTACTAACAACAACAACGTTTTCTATAGGATGAGACGTTAAGGAATGCTGTTGCAGCCTTTAAGGGGAAGAGTTGGAAGAAAATAGGTTTCTTTCTTTCCTCACTAGTGCCTCTGATATTGGTTGTTCAGTGCTGCTTTAGTTGTGTGCAGTTCTGAAATGCAGCTGTTGGTCTGGAATTTTATTTTTACAAATTTCTGGTGGCCATTTTTGCCGCACTTAATTAGCCAGAGATTCTGTTTGGAAAATGTGTGTACTGGAAGTTCTTGAGAGTTTGAAAAATAGTGGACTTAAATGAATCATGAATTAATTGATCTGGATGTCTGAATAACCTTACTTTGGTTTAACCACTTTCGAGACCTCTAGTTAAAGTAACACTTTTCTGCTTAAATTCATGAAACTGATCCAATGTGTTGTGTTGCTACAATGTGTTTGCAGCTGAGTTTTTTCCTGATAGATCTGAAGTTCAATGTCTGCATCGATGGCAGAAAGTTCTAAATCCGGATCTTGTAAAAGGACCATGGACTCAAGAGGTTGGCTCCTGGTCTTTTTCTTTGTTTAATAGTTTTCCTTTTCGCATTTTGTGGTTCAAGCATTAAAGCTTGTGTTCTTTGTGTGGCTTGTAGGAGGACGATAAAATCATTGAACTAGTAACTAGATATGGGCCTACAAAATGGTCTTTGATCGCCAAGTCTTTGCCTGGTCGTATAGGGAAACAATGCCGAGAAAGGTAGCTTTTTATCTGNTCTCCCCCCCCCCCCCCCCCCCCCCAAAAAAAAAGGATAAGGTCTTGGAAGTTATTTCTCCTGGTTTTGTATGATGGGGTTGTGATCATGATTTTAAGTTTTATCACTATCTTCTTGATGGTGTTAATGTTTTAAATTTGATTTCATTGTGATGAGCAAAGAAATGGTTAACTTCTGTTTGTACTTATGAAAGGAATGTTTCTGATTTCTTCAGGTGGCACAATCATTTGAATCCAGATATTAAAAAAGATGCTTGGACTTTAGAGGAGGAATTAGCTCTCATGAAAGCCCACCGGATGCATGGGAACAAATGGGCTGAGATAGCTAAGGTTCTATGTGGAAGGTACTGATTCTTGTTTGAGCTGTCATGGTTTTTTTTTTTTTTTTAATGAAATTTGGTGCTAAATTAAAGTATTATAAGGTTGATCAAGCAAAATGGCCACAGTAAAATTTGCACCCCGTGATGTAGTGCATATGTGGACAGACATTCCCAATCTCATCACTCGTGGTAGAGTAAAAACTTCACTTCTTCTGTACTTGCTCCTTCCCACCAGCTCATGTGCATACTCATTCTTGAAGCCAAGTGCTTTCTTATTATTGGGGGGTAAATGTATGTGCAATAGAGATGAGATCGTTTCAAGGTCACACAAATGTGCTTTTCAGCTGAAGCCCTTAGAACAATATTTGAAGCCAATAAAAAAAAGAATTGTTAATGAATGTGAATGATTTTTCTACTTTTATTTTTTATTATCTTAACCTAGGTCCAATGCATCATCTCCAATATATAATCTATTGGAATGCTGTGAAAACAGGCTAAATTCATTTGCAGTGTGTGTGCTTGAATGTATTAGTTTAAGTGAAGTCTTCTATATGACTTTCTTTATGCAGAACTGACAATGCTATAAAGAATCACTGGAATAGTTCCTTGAAGAAAAAGTTAGATTTCTATTTGGCTACTGGGAAACTTCCACCACTTCCAAAGAATAGTCCCCAAAATGGTGCTAAAGACATGAATAGATCCACTGTAGCTAAAAACTTACTTCTTTGTTCAAATAAAGGCTCGGATTCAACTGCCCAATCATCATCAGGAACTACAGACATTTGTAAGACGAATGAAAATAGCAAGGATCAGTTAGTTTCCTCAGCTCCATCTCGTGACATGGCTGCTTCATTAAATGTCATTCCAAATAGTTCTGCTGATTCTGAATGTGAAGAATACAAGGCAGGATCATCCAATATGGATCTTAGCTGCAGCAACTCAGGCTCAGTGCCAAATTTTGAGTATTCTGGAATCAACAGCGAGTCAAAGTTTGAGAATTGTGCAATCAACAGCAAGCTGAAGATTGACAATTGTGGAAACAACGATGAACCAATGGTTGAGAAATGTGGAACCAATAGCAAAATTGATGAAGACAGAGTTATTGGAACACCTTTGTCACGTGAAACTCCAATATATGGTTCTTTGTACTATGAGCCACCGCAGTTAGAAAGTTGTAATCCATTAGATTTTGATGTTCTGAACTCTAGCTGCATGCAGCATGAGTACAACTTGAGTCCAATTGCGTCTCCTATTAGTTTCTTCACTCCGCCTTGTGTGAAGGGTGGTCGTTTAAGCATTCCAAGTCCTGAGTCAATATTGAAAGTGGCCGCTAAGAGCTTCCCCAATACTCCTTCCATATTTAGAAAGAGGAATACTGGAGGTCAAAAGCATCTGTATCCTAATAAAATTGCGAGAGCAGATGAGGAATCAGTTAAAAAAGTTGTTCATGGTTCTGATGAACAGAGAAAAAGTAAGAACAGTTTGGAGAAGTCTGAGTGTCAAGATGAAAGTTTGTGTGAGAGTCCGACTTGTCATGGGAACAGCATTATTGGGGCTAATGGTGAGGCTTTTAATGCATCTCCTCCATATCGGTTAAGATCCAAACGAACTGCTGTTTTGAAGTCAGTGGAGAAACAACTTGATTTCACATTTGAGAAAGAGAAGTGTGATGCTAATACCAAATCCATAGAAATACCCACAAATGGGAGCTCCCCTGTTACTGAAGATTGTTCGCATGCAACGAAGATTGGAGTGACCTAGGGCTTTAATCGTAAGTTCTTACTTCTCTAACAATTGTTTGTTAAGTTCTGGTCCATCCGATTCTTTTTTTGAACTACTATCATCACAAGTAATTAAATATTTTACTTTGGCTCCTTCCTTTGAATATTGATAATTTCAGCAGACGCAGGAAACAAAAATGCATTTCTGTTTTGCTTCAGGATCAAAACTTGATCCTACACTGAGAAAGTCCTAATTCTTGGATGAAAGATCTTGACGAGTCTGATAAATTTTCAGCTCATGGCATATCTTCAAATGTGCTTGCTGAGTTGAATAAAGAAATCTTGATACATTATTTGAACAAATATGTTGGATATATGCAGGTGGCAGTTATCTTAATCATCTGGCATAGGGCCGAGACATGATAGTCTGTCATTTATGGTTTTGGGAGTTTAGATTTACTTTTTCCCAGTTGCCACTGTATATACCCTTCACATCATTTCTCTTGCCCCTATGTTTTTTTCCCTTTGGAAGAAAGGCCCTTCAAACATAGTTTTTTTTTTTTTCCCTGAGATAACTGGGAAGAAGGAAGGGGTCAGCCCTTCAACATAGTTAATGTATTGTAACATATACAAATCCTTGAAGGAAATTAAACTTGAACCGATATGATAAGAATTTTCATCTTTTACAATATCTGGAAATCCTGGTAGATAGCTGAGGCTCCCTTTCTAAATGGACTAGTGACAGGTAGAATATAAAATAAGCGAATGGATCCCAGCTTGAAAAGTCTACCATGACCGGATTATTCTGTTCTAACATCAAGGTTAACTAGCTGGTCCGTGATAAGCTTATCTTGATTTTGTTTGAACATATATTCTAAGGTTTTTGCTTATATATTATGTTATACAATTTGAGGGTTTTGGGACAGAATTGGTCCTAGGGCTGAGCACCCACCCCTTTAAATTCTTTGTTTCTTTGCTATACATTTCTCCGTTGAGTTGGTGATGACATGAAACTATGAAGTATGAACACTGAGTTCTCATACATGTCTCTAATATGTTTTTCGTTTGTTTGTTTTGTTTGTTCTTCTTGATTTAGGGATAAAGATTGGAAATATTTTGAAGTTGGTTGGCAGTTTCCTTCTATGCGACGATCAAATTTCACATTCTACAAAAGCTGCTCAAAAGCAACCAAATATTTTGAAGTTGGATGACTTGATTGCTGGCATAATCATCTTGCAGATACATGTTATAGTAGGTACACGGACAATTTTTTTCGTCATACCCACAAAAGTGAGTGGTAGGAGGCTTCTGGTAAGTGTAGAATAAGAAGATAGGTCACAAATTACCTGTGAAAATAGATTGACTGTACTGAATTTGTACAGATACCCCATCGTAAGAAGGGAAATGATGCTTGAAAACTTCATTGCTCTCCCCGTTCATGTCTTGGATTCTTTTCTACATATATCTACAAGTGGAAGTAGCAATGTAATTGTAGTCATAACTCATAAGACCTGTGTACTTCAAAAAATACAAGTCTTCGAATGGTGCGTACTGATTTATCTTCCAAGTGGTAACTTTCTTTTTTTTTTTCTTTTTTTTTTTTAAATTTATTATTATTATTTTCTATTCTTTGAGCTCTTATCCTGAAAAATGTAATTTGACATCAAATGAAATTTAGGATGAAGTTTTCTTCCAGACGAGGTTGGAATTTTTTTTTTTTTTCCCAACATAATCTATTAAATTGATGTGTACATGACTTTGGGGCGTGCCCACCCTTCCAAAGATGATTGTTTATTTTGCTGTTTAGATAAACTCTGATTTTTGTTTTTTTTTTTTTTTTTGTGAGGGTGTGGTGTACGAGTCTAAGGTTTACTCTGTGGTGATGGGTCCGAAGGGTCTTGCCTTGTCAAGGTTTTCTGTCATAAAAAAAAAAAAGATTATTATTGTTATTTTAAAATAAGACAAAAAAACACACACACACACCAAAAAAAAAAAAAAGAAAGAAGAAGAAGAAGAGAAAATTACATAATCCAAAATGCTAAAAATAAAATCCAATTTAGATGACAATTCTGCTACAACTCTAGAAGGGATTCTTGAAAGCGAAGAAAGCAATCGGCAATACTACCAGCGAAGTTCGTTTGTAATGAGCCCATGGTGGACGATATAGATATCAACAAAGAAAACCTATTTTAACTTGACTTATGGCTAACTTATATGAGAGTTGGGGATGCTAAGCGGTAGTTGTACGGTGGTAGAGGAGACACCATTTGAGGCGGTGAGGCAAAGAATCACTAAGATAAGATATTTTTGAGGTTCAAATTCGAATTTAGAATTTCTTGTAGATCAAATAGGTCAACAAATAAGAACCATAAGTGTTGTAATGAAGCAGAAAACTCAAAGAAGGAAGCCCTCGGTTATCTAAAGGGGTTTGCTAGGGGTTCTCTTCTTAGTGTTCTCCTGGCGTTCTCCCAGTTTTACGTTGAACATGATTTAAGAAAAAATAAAATTGCAATACCGTTTTTTTGTCAACAGATTAATTTTTATGAGTTAATATTTAGGTTCTAATGCTTTAAAACTTGTTTTTGGATTCAAAACTAAAACCTAAGGGTGGAAGGTTAAACCTTTAGGGATGATATTACCAAAAATGGATTTGATCATCCTAAATTTAGTGCTAATACCTAAATTTTGGTGCTAATGCCTAAAAAAACCGGTGGTGGAGTCCACTAAAATTTTATTTTTTCTTAAATCATATTTTACGTAAGTCTGGGAGAACGCCAGGAGAACACTATGATGAGAACTCCTAGCATTTTCCTTATCTAAAAATTTTCAAATGGCATTTTTAGGTGCAAAATATATTGATAATTGGAAAGCTTAAAGTGGATAAATTGTAATTATTATTTATGGTATAATAACGGCAAGGATTAAATGATAAAATAAAATGAAATTATTAATACGATTTAGTTAATGAGAGCCCCTACTATCAAGTTGTGGTGTAAACCAGCCATTTGCAACATTCATTCACCATATGATACATCATCAATTTAAGAAAAATGTAAAAAATAAAAGTGAGAACAAACACACCAAATCAAAATGAGAAAGAGAGTAATTAGACGAAAAAAAAAATGAAAAAAAAAAAAAAAAAAAAAAAAAAAGCTCATGGCTGACTAGACCCACGACACCGTGGGTTTGCGGTTTCTAATGCCTCTTCGGGCGGGTCTGGCCGGCCATGACCTACCTCAAAATTCATTTCTAATGCTTCAAAACCTATTTCTAATGCCTAAAAATTTGTTTTTGGATTCAAAACAAAAACCTAGAAGGGAATGTTAACCCTTTAGGAATTTTATCACCCTAAAAGCTGGAGAAGATGACTATCGTCGCTGGAGACGTTGACTCATGACGCCGGAGAGGGTGACCCAGCCAGACCCATTGGTATGACCCAACCATGGGTGGCTGGTTTGGCCAGTCATGGTTCTAGCCGTTACCCACGGCCAGCGCCGTTTCAGCTGGGTCTCTTTTTTTCTTTCTCTTTTCTTCATCTAGTTAATTTGGTTGCAGTTTAATTTTGTGCACTTGTTGTGGTTTAGCTTATGTGTCAGTTGTTAATTGGGGGTTGTAAAATTAGTATTTTGCAGGGCATTCGGACCAAAGTTAAACTCATAATTTATACCATATACATAGATTATTTAACCCTAAAAATAAAATCATTTTGGTTTCGCATCAAACCACTAAAGTATAATAAGTATTTAACCCTTTAAAAATAAAAAAGCCACATAGTTGTCTGGTGGTACGTGTTATACCTTAAATGGATTCTCTGAGCTTGTAAACAAGGAGGAAAACTTACACTGAGAACTACATTGTATCTGCCATTGACCTCTATGCTGCCCATCTGTTTTAAGGCCTTGGCAATAAAAGGCAAAAGCCTGTGAGGTGTTTTCTCAACTCATGTCTAAATACGCAAGAATTGAGAAGGTTTTGTTTCCCACGATTTCTAATTAATGCTTGATAGGCTTGCATTGAAAAAAGTTTTGAGGTTACAAAATAGGAAGAAAATACATTTGGTTTCCTTTCTTGATTTTGCTAGCCGTTGCTTGATACGATTTTTGTTGCCTTATTGGTATTTAATGCCTTTGCGTTGCCTTGTGGGGTTTTCTTATTTCTTTCTGTTGGTTGATGTGCTTGATAACTGCCAAATCCATGCTAAACTAGGGAAACACCTGCTCAGGCCAGAAAGACGAAGAAAAAAAGTCAAGATAAAAATAAATAAATAAATAAAGAAAAGAAAAAAGAGCAAAATATCACTTTTTTTTTTTTAAATTTTTTTTTACGTCTACACAAGAGAGAAGAATGTGATTCGAACTAATGACCTCAGCTTCATTAGGCATAATCCCAGCCGATTGAACTATGTTTTAAGGACCCAATATCAGTCTATTAATAAATTGATGAATACATAATGGATGACCTTTTATGTACAAGATGCTATCTACAAAGGAATTACAACTAATTACAGGAACTGGTGTGATTGTTTCAACCCCCACCCCCCCAAAAAAAAGGTATAAGGAACATGTACAATATACTTGGAGCAGCAGCAGTTCACGAAAGACCCCACGGACCCAGTACATAGGGTGGGAAATCACAAGCTAAGAACTTAAGAGCATTGTGAAGAACTGCACAACCACAAATCCACCATAGGCTTCAAAATTTCCGCTTGTAGACGAAGATTACGAAAGTATCTGCAAATACATGTAACTAAATGAGTAGAAGGCAAAACATTAATCCATCGCACAAAGATACTGTGTCAAGAATCGTTCATTTCTCTGCAAATAACAAGCAGTGGCAGGAAATCGGTCACAGAAAAAGAAATAGTGCAGGCGACTCTCAGCAAAGATGACACATCTCACGGACCACATGAAAAGGAGGAAAGAATGTTAAAAACTCTCAAAAACATGTTCATTAAATTGGAAGCTTCCAACGGTCAGTTAACAAAATGCGACCTACAAATAAAGTTTATCTACCATCCAAAGCATTAGATTCAGTCCTCAAGAACAAAGCCCTAAACACTGTAATTTGCAACAAAGGGAAAAATTGCAGGATGGGCTAAAGCTTATGCCCGTTCTAAAAAACCTAAAACTTCACAACATTCTGCCCAGTCTTACAAAATAACTCTACTAAGAAGTTACATTCTAATAAATAGAACAATTAGGATATGCAAGCCAGATTCTCATGATTCATCATTGTTAACCACGAAAAGGTGGTAAAAAAAATGAGCATACCACTTTTACCAGGAAAGACGGGGCAACAAGACAAAGAGAAGGGCCCAATCTCAACCAAGTGCTCGATAGCGTCAATACCATCTCTGGTCATAGTGAATCAAGGATGCCCCACGATACCCTTAGGTTAAGGTTGTTGATATCAATGTTAAGTCAACTTGAATAAATCATTAATTTGGACAGAAGAGTATGAATCCCAATCTCACTTATCATATTCCATTGTGAAAATGCAAATTTCTTCTGAAGATTTTCTCATGATAAATCTGATCCATGAAATCATATATATAAATTTCCGTTTTGAGAGTGGAAAAAGAACCAAGGGCAGAGTTGTTTCCAGACCAGCAGATAAGAAGAGAAAATATAACAATAGCAAACTGACCTGAATGAGCTGTATGTACAACACCATGCTAAAGTCCAAGATCCTTAATAAATTGCCCCTATCAGATATATACAGCATATGCAGGAACACTTTCCATCTCCTTATAGGACTGATTCAAAATTCTGAACAGCCTGCAAAACTCGGATATTCAGCATCAATACACCAGAGATATACATGCACTGAAGCAAGATCTTGAAAAAAGAAAATGCATAACACCGACCTTCTAAAGAAACATAAGCATGAAATCCAAACTACACCATGAAGAAAGAACCAATAGTAGTTTGGTGAAGAACCTTAGAACTCCGATCAAGGCCATGGGAAGCAACCTATCAAGCAGAATTAAATAAGAAAATATTACTTAACCATTACCAAAAAAAAAAAAAAATGATGAAAACAAATTTGAACAAAAGGCAACAAAAAAAAAGGGTAACTTGAGTAGGAAATACATCTTTAAGTTGAGGTATTTAGGTCTTTGTAGTAAGTATCATACATATAAACAAAGCAAAAGACCATTTTTCAAGCTAAAAATGACAAAACTAAAATAATCACAAGACCCTAAAAAAAAGAAAGAAAAGAAAAGAAAAAAAAAAGGTTCTCTTCACCATGTAAGTTAGAGCAGCATAGCGTTCCTCATTCAAGTACAATGGCTTCCCTCTATGCATGTCAATATCCTGCGAAATAATAATAATAAAAAGTGTAAATAGCTAGAAGAAAAATCCTACATATGTTAATGTAGCCATTAAAGGCACAAAACTTACAAAAAAGCTAGCAGAAGGCTAGAAAACTCCAAACAGTACTATAGTTTTCAGCAGTGATATCTAAAACACTTCAAAATCCTGACCAATCAAATTGACCTTCTATACAAAGATTGCAGCATTTGAATGGAATTAAGTGAATGCCAACAGTTTATTATTTTTATCTTTTCCAAGGGAAAGAAACTGAATAGACTTGAAATCAGCATGTGGGTTTTTAAGAACAAATCAAACCTCAGATAGATAAACTTTAAAACTTTGGCATCCAATCAATCGATTGTAACTTAAATCAAAGTGAGGAAGTTTAAAACAAAAGAATTATTGCATGGGCAAAAAACCCTTTTGAGGAAGAAAAATTAACAGAAGAATCCATTCAAAGTGACAAGAAAACGTGGGTTCCTCAAGACAGAACAAAAACAACAGAAACAAGAAAAGTTTACCTCTTCGCCAAAAGTATCCAGGTAAGGTGATGGCCAAGGAGCCTGACGTGCAGATCTCTGTAGCAGGATTGTTGTTCTCTATCATAACAAAGAATATGATTTATCAGTTATCAACTCAAAAGAAAAAGTTCAAGGTAAGACAGAAGAAATAGAACTATAGAGACTTTTTGAGCTTCCTAAAAATAAACTAGAAAAACGTATAAAGCATACCCTGATCAATAGGAACACTCCAGTACCAGCACCACAGACCATTGCATGAGCTTGGCATCCACTTTGGCTTTAAAAGAATAAAATATAACCGAACTTCCAGTTAGTTGATAAAGCAAAAGCATGTAAACATGTGACATTGAGATCAAATGTTAAGCATGAACCACAAAAGGTTAATTTGATCTCTTTTTATAGTTTATTTAATGCCTTGTGACATCAAGATCAGAAGTATGACTTAGTGAACTTTTGAGAAACATGATCTGTAACAGCAACTATGAGGATGGGAGGAGCAAGAACCTGCAGCAAGACTTCCAGCTTGGAGAGCATAATCTACCACACAGGAGGCATAATGCGGGCTCACCAAGGGTAGATTTGCAGTCAGGGCAACGTTGTTTTATCAACCTGATTAAAAAATATATATATTTTATAAACAGAGATTTTCAAGAGAAAAAGGACATTCTGTAAGCATATCTGAAGTGGAAAAACAAACCTCTGCAAGACATCCTGATAAAGATGGGGAAGATGCATTAATCTAAATGGAATTGCAGGTGTAATATGCATTTCACGTCCAAAACTACGAACTCTGAACTGCTCACAGAAATGATAAACCCATTTCAAAGCTAGAGGACGCAGAATTTCTTCCTTTAAAACGACATCCAGTGGTGGAATCTTAAACAAGTTCTCCAGCTGTTGGATTTCATTGAACTCGATCAACGAGCCATCAGTGATATCCATCATGTCATTGATGGCAACAGATGATCTATCAAACACATTATCCCTATCATAGAAAGGTGCTGGGGAAGATGCGTTGAGTAGTTTCCACAGCAGTGCACACCTCCGCAAATAAGGGAAACTCAAGCTACGAATTGTATCCCTAATATTACCAGATGGCCCAATATAACGTGAGACAAAATATTGCTGGGCACATCCAGATTCCCCCAAAACTTTGGAGATGTCAGAAATCAGACAATCATTAAATCCTAGTTCACTCGTCTTGCAGTGATGTATCCCACAATATGTAATTATAGCCTGCATTCCAATTATCAGGATCAGGAAACTAGACTAGTGATGGTAAATTGGATTTATTAGTAAAAAGAATTAAGTTCTGCTAACACACCTGCACTACAGAGACGGCATAGAAGACATGCACAAGGGATAACATGGATTCTTCGCATGATAGAAATGGGTATGGAAGACAAAAGATAACCCACATCAATGATGAAAAAGGGTCACCAGAAAGGACAGGATCAGAAGCTCGATTCCAAAATTGAGTATCAGAAAAGGATTCTTTCATCTCAAGATGCTTCAAGATACCTAAAATATTACCTGTGAAGCATAACAACAATAATACCAGCATGTAAATTCATAGAATCTAATGAAGTTCATAGAGCTTGATAATCAAATTCCCTAAAAATGAAAAGAATAAAAATCTCGGTTGTCAATACACTTTTGAACTGCTACCCTTTACTCAAGCAAATTGTTGAATTAATTGCAAAACAAAAGAACCATAAACAGCTGCAATCCTCATCTCCGACTGCCCTTTGGGGGATGGGTGGGAAGCTCCTAAAGCATCTATTTTCATCTGACTCAATAATTGCAAAATAGCCTGATCTCTAAAATTCCAACTATGCACTGTATTATCTTTGAGAAGATGATTTCTTTTTTTGATAAATAATGTGTCTTTGAGAAGACGATATTTTAATCATCATAAACAAGTGTTAAGCAAATTTCCTACCCAAAAATCAAGAATAAATCCGCATATGACTCGAGTTAACATTTTTGTTATGCTACATCTTTTAAATACAGCCTCATATCTGTTTAGTAGAAATGAGGGGGAAAGAACGAAAGAGATTGTCATTTTTCTTTACGAGTGTTTAGTAGGAGGATAGAAAGGTGAGAGGATGAAAAATATTTTCTAATAAATTTCAATTATACCCTTGTTGTTTTTGGTAAATTACAGAGGTAAAATTGTCAAACCATGAATTCATGCCATTTTCTCTCCTCTTCTTCTCCCACTTTGGGAGGATGAAATATGGTGGGACTGGTTGGACAAGCCCATCCATCTCCTGCTCCTTCCCCCTTTTCTACCCTACAAATAAGAGAAAAATGGCAATCCACTCTTCCATTGTTCTCCCATCCTTATTTGTCCTTGCTAGGTTTTTAAATTTGCTAATTCAGTGACAATAATTTTGAATGTAAGTTTTAGACCTAAGGTAGTGTTCAAGACAAGTTTGGAGCTTAAATGAAGAAAAATCAAGAGTTGAAGATTTGGATCAATCAAACTCAATTTGGATTGATCAAACTAAATTTGGATCGATCAAATTCAAATTGAATCAATCAAATTTGTCCAGAAAAGGAAAATGTTCATATAATAAGATCTCAAATTTGGATCGATCAAAAACATTTTGAGCGATCAAACTTAAATTGGATCGATCAAAATTTCTGCAAAACCATTTCACCCTAGCTAACTTTGATCAAATAGCCTTGTCTTTCCCTGGACAATATAAGCATCATAACCCATGACCTTAGGGGAGTTAGGGAGGCTATTTCACTATTGTTCAAAAGAGTTTTCATCATGTTCTTGAGCCTAAACAATGTCTAACCCTCTCCTTCATGTGCCAAGAAAAATTTGTCTAGAGAGTTTCCATAGCCTATTCTCTTGAGTGTTTCTTTCAAATCACATAGTTCATCATCAAACAATCAAAGTCTATTGGAGTTCTGGTAAAGAAGATAAAAGTATAAGAATTATTCAAAGGCCTTGGAGAACTACTACAGTAACGGGCAAGCGGGTCATTTGCTTAGTACAACTGTATGTCAATTGCAAAGGTTTTGTAAGTATGAACATCTTGTGCTTTCTCATTCTTCTATAGTAGATTGATCTCTTGGGTTTGGCTGCCTCGAAGTGATTTTACTTTTGAAGAGCTCCTCAAGATGTTTCCACTTCGTCACCAAATACTTGTGTTGATTAATTTATTGCTTTCATAATATTTGGTGATTTTTTATGTGATGGTTATTATTTTTTAAGTTCTGTATTATATTGTAAGCACCTATTCGACCCCTCTTTTAGGCGTTGTTTGGAGTCATTGGGTTATATTTCAGCCTTTCCACGTCTCCCTACAAAACACACTTACGGTGCACAAGTTCTATGCCTATCCTAATAGGAACATAAGAAAATAAAAACTCTCTAGAAAGCTCAAAAGAAACATACAGAAGCAATGATAACTCACAAGATAAGCAAGGGCAGAAAAGTTAAAAAACTGTACCTTGTCCAGATGGGATACTGGCATAGCCTAAAGATTTACCAGAGCAAATAGACTCTGCAAAAAGCTGACTACCTCTAAATCTTTGAAGCACATGAAGAGCATTCTTACTTCGTGTGTTTTGCACATTTTTTAGCAACAAGGACAATATGAATCCACTTGAAGATTTGAGTTCCTCATACATGGCATTAAGGCCATAATTTGGAGTCCTAAGAGTCCTTCCACAACGAGAAGCAATTTCCATTGTTACGAGGGAGTACTTAAGAGTGTCCCACATAAGCATTGAGTGGCTTACCCTTTCAGACTGTGATAACTTATCCTGTTTGTTTGGATAATACATTTTAGAGAGCACCCGACGAACAGACTCAAGATTTGACCTCATTCTTCCATTTCCCTGCAGGGGAAAAGCTTTAAGAACTTCACCCTTCCCAACCACATTGGCTGCAGATTGCAAGAGAGCCAAGGCTTGCTGAATGCGAAGTGAACTAATTTCTTCAGATGATGTGGCTGAAGGGCCAGCAGCACGTGAGTAACTCACAGTTGAACTTACAGACTGCTCCCAACCATCTTTGAAATCCCCAGGTATGGCAGGCAGGACAGAATTTGCGAGTCGCCGACATACGGGGCAGAGAAACTCTCCCTAGCAAAAGGAGTACATGAAAGATCAAAATAGTGATTGTTTCATCAACTGTAGAAAATGAAAGACAGTGGGATCATTTACCAGAGCTGGGTCCACGATATGTCCTCCTTCAAAAACAATTCTTCTGACATATCTGGGTTAAAAATGTCAGAACAAATTATTCATCAAAGAAAAAAAAAATAGATCTTATCTAAGGCACTTTACATAATCAAACATACTAAAGCCTTCCTTCACAACACTTGTTGCAATAAACCTATAAACATCTCCCAGTCATCGCAACATATCCATAGAATCACCAAAAGGTGTTTCAAACACTAACAGGTTTCATTGAACATTTCTTTTAATTGTAACTCTCCAATCAAATTAATAATATAAGCAAAAAATATCTATATTATAAGCAAAACAAATAAATAAATAAATAAAATCCAAACACAAACTTAAGATTTTCAAATGTGTTGTCGAGGCTTGCCTTGATACTTGCCAAAAGGACAAGGTGGTTATGACATGCCTACAGGTAATAAATTCAATTATCTAGGACCATGGTTCACAACCTGCTGGTGCATCTTCTACATCATTTTACACTTTTGACTTGTCATATGCCCAAGTGACCTATCTTTAGTTATATTTTCAAGTCACTGATTTAACTGTCAGTAATTCATTAAAAAAATAATGGTCATAATTATTGATAGCCAGCTATCCATGTTCATTATTTAAATACAAGAATGTCCTATATGTCAAAAGAAAAAGTTTTACATAGTCTTTGAAATTTATTATTTTCACTTCTTTTTTACTATTTTTCATTCTTATCTACATCATAGCATAGAAGAAGAAACATGCTAAATGAACCACAAAACAGTCGCAGCGAAACTACCTCACATATCTGTGTATGTCCTAGTGCCTAAATTATATATCTATGTGAATAAACACATGCATCTTCAAGGATGCGTCAGTTCAAAGCTTTATCACAAAGCATAAGCATATAAGGCAAGACACTCTAAAGTCTATTTCCTTCTCGGTATACAAAAGCTTCCAGGCCTGCAATTTGGACTTCATGGAAATGCCACAAACTACTTTGACATACATTTTGAGGCTTCAATAAAGCAATATTTATTTATCGGGTTAATTACATTTATCCTCCATCAACGATCACTCATTTATACATTGCCCTATGAACGTATGATCTTTGAGCCTTATGTTTGGCCACTCATCAAATCAGATGGAAAAAAAGAACATGTGATGCACGTGATCTTTTTCCTGTGAAATCATGAAATTTAAAAAAATAAAAAAAATAAAAGCTTTAAAGGGTGGTTGTAGAATCACCTCCCATTCGCAAGAGAGTGGCTCAATCACCCCCAAATCACATGGGGGTGGCTTAGTCACCCATGAAAGACAAGGAGGGTGGTTGAGCCACCTGCAATCACTTGGGAGTGGTCCACCCACCAACCCCAGGTGTTAAGCGGTGGTTCAGCCACCCCCAAGGGTGGCTAACCACCCCTTTTTGTTTTCGAAATTTAAGATTTCTCTTCTATTTTTTTATTGCTTTTATTTTTATTTTTTAATTGTAAGGGTATTTTTGTCTGTTAAAAATGAGCTTGTGCGTGTCACATGTACGTTTTTCCTGTTTGATTTAAAGCGCACGTCTAACGTAAGGTTTTTTTTTGCCAACAATTAGTAGTTGAAGGGGGTTAAGTGTAATTAACCCTTATTTATAAATGCAGAATCTAATATATAGATTAAGTGTACAAGCGGAGACACTCGATAATATTCCTTGTCCCTAATTAAAAGGCTAGTACGACTTATGATAATAATTTTAAAAATGGAAGGCGCCTCTAAGTACACAAAAAGTATACAGGAGAAGCCACCAAGCTAGTAGGGGCAAAAAGAATAAGAAAATCATGATAACCATATAGAAATTGTAATGATAATTATAAATAAGTTGTATCTTTGAACTGTTGCATTTGTTTCCCCTTTGTAGCTTAGTTATCATGATTTTCTTATTATTTTTTCTCCTTCTAACAAGCTAGGTGCTTTCTCTTGTATACTTCCTATATTCATGGGGGCACCTTAGACTTTTAATGATAAATCGATTACTTATCCAAAAAAAATTATATAGAAATTGCATTAAGTAGTTTGAAAGTCATTTGAGGTTATACCAAGAAAAAAATACATAATCTGTAATCCAGGAAAAAAAAGGGGGAGGCATTAAAAGATTCTATCACAAAAATCATAAGAAAAATCAGGCATATTACTTATCAAAAAAAACAAGGAGAAGAAAGATCAAGCATATTTCAATTGTCAACTCCACTGTTTCAAAGATAAGATAATCAAAAGTTAAGAGAAAAGGCAATCAAGAAGATCCAAAACCACAAAAGGTGATAATAGTATGAAATTCCAAATTCCAATGACTTACCTTTCCTTCAATGAAGATAAATAGCGATCAAGACATCCCTGATGCAAAGCATGCCCACAGGAAGAAATATGAACTCCATCACCATCTGAAGGGCCAAATCCATCGTATGCTGGACACTTCGAAGTAGATTCTACGGAAGCCTTATCCTTACAAGCATCTTCAGATGCTGAGGGACTTCCTTTCATCTCTCTAGAAAGAGCAGCCATGTACTTTCCAAGCAAAACAGATTCAGCATCTTTCCTTCTTTCTGAACTCCCTTCAGCAGTAGAAAGTTTATTATCATCCTCTGAAAAATTTGAATGCAGAAAAGTATCATGCATTTCTCTACGTATGCAGAAGTACATATCATGTTCCAACGTCTCCATGGAATATACAGTCCTCTCCCTTCCATCATTGGATGTGTGTGGCACTTGAATATCCCTCACTGCAGGGAACCAAGCCTTGACAAAATCTACAAAAGCATTGACTTCCTCAGGTTGTCCAAAAAGAGAGTATTCATTGACTGCATTTTGAACCAACTGTGCTGATGGGGACAATGAAATCAATCCTGAACCACCTGATGAGGTGCTTATTCCAGATTGATCAGTCACCTCCTCTGTGGCAGCAGAAACATGCTCCTTCTCTAACCGGCAAAATTTATCCCATGATGGGGGACCTCTGTCAACGAAACTCACAAGCCTAGATTTCTTGTTCCAGCAAAAAAAAAAATATACATATACCATCAACTTTCACTTAAGTTACAAATGGTATACATCAGTTGATAGCAGGAAAATTATTCAGCAATGGGAAACCTAGCAGGGTACAGCATAGACACCAAGTGGTTACCTGCAGAAGAATCAGGAATGACATTGGATCTTTGGAATCAGGATCATGGCAAAGGGAGCAAACAACTTCTGCTGTCTGTTCTGAATCATCTTCAACATCAGAGCTACTTGCTACTTGTCCAGATTTTGAACCTTCATCCACAGTGGAATCCATTCTTGCCAAAAACTTTGATTGCTCAGCTCTCATTTTTTCCTGTAACAAACCAAGTTAATTCATAACTGGGAACAACTTAATTTGGTGCAATAAAAGAATAACTAATACAGCCAAATCATGGTAGGTTCAATTTATATATATATATATATATATTTATATATATTGCTCTGATAATTTCTGGGGAAAATGTGAATCGCCCAGGGTCAGCATGGATAAGGGATATACTCAGGTGAACAGATAGAACCAGACAAACTATCTTCTTTTACATCTAGGAAAATAGCCAACTCAACAAAATATGGAACAAGGAAATATCCTACTAAATATACTATTTAAATGGAGCATCTCCGTCTACATTTCATTCATCTAAATATGGACATACAAATTAGTTTTCCCATTCTCTTGCAAAGTCACAAGTAAAATAAATCTCACCATGATGGCAGCCTGTCTCTCTCGAGCTTTTGCCTTCCGTTTCTCACTATCAGAAGCTGACCCTGAAATATTTGTATCACTACTGGGTTTGGATTGTGATAGACAATTGACCACTTCAGGCGCAAGTTGTTGCAATTTGGCCATACATCTGGAATCAATTTCAGCAAACTTCTTCAATATACTTTCAATCAGGGAAGAAAGGTTGCAACTGCTTGCGTCAAAAAAGTTATTGACATTTTCATTCATCTCCATCCTCATAAAAAAAACAAGAAGTGACAACAAGCTTTGTTCACCAGCACCATAATTTAATCCCTCCCAAATTTCTTCAACAGAATAAGCTAGGATGGGAACCACATCCATACTTGAACATGACCGGTCACTAGATTTTCTCTGCTGATAACAGATGTCTAATGCTAATGAGAGTAAATGCAATGCAGTATGAATTACGCCATGAGGAGCACGTGATTTAATCCCTTTATCAGTGAAAATGGCATAGAACAGCACTGCACGGATAATTTGAAGGACTGCCTTACAAGTGGCTACTCTAGCTATCTCTTTGAGAGGAGGATAAATCTTAGTCCACCTGGGCAGTTGACTGGTCAATGGGGAGACACTACAGAACCGAAAGTATCTTTCTTCCGCAACTTGCAAATCCCTTGGGTTCCAACGAGGATGGTACAAATCCAGTTCTTTCCAATATGTCCATCGCAGTGAATACATACCCTGAGATACAGAAAAATATATCAGGACCAGTGTGTGTCAACTCAGAAATACTGACAGGTTTTGGGAAAAAATGAAACCTGATTAAACCCAGATGGGTTTGAATACACAGCAACAATATCCAAAATTTCCTGTAGCTGGCTAAATTTGGAGAGGTCACGAGGGAGAGATTTCACCAATTGACTACGAGTAGCATCTCCAACGGCTAACTTAAAAATTAACTCTCTTTTTAAACTTTCAGCTGTAGTTAGCCCACAAAATCGCCTTTCGTTTACAATCTGAATAATAAGAGTGAGCATTTCCTGTACCAGAACTGGTTCATACCTGAAAATAAGTGTTCTTTAAGAATAGATTAACATAAATCAAATACGGAATCAGTCTCCTTATGATGCGTCTCAAGGTAACATAAAAAAGGTTACAATCATGAGGACAATTTCAAGGTGATATTAAGTAAGAATAATATTTACATAAATCCTACAATGTAGTGTACACTGACCAACAGTATTTGGATGCAGAGACTTCAACAGAATGATGAAAAATAATTCCAAGCGAAAAGTTGTACAGGATATCTGTACATCAATAAAAGGTGTACTACCTGATGGTACTAACAGAGTACAAGTCCGTCCATTAAAAGAAATACTAAACAGGACAGATAAAGCATTCAAGTCTGACAGCTCAAAATTGTATACCAGATAGAGATTAAAGAGATGAGCACATACTCGTTAGAGCGTTCAAGATTCAGAGAAAGGTAGTTTGATAGCCCAAAGCGTTCAATAATTCTATTTAAGAAAAGATCAGGTGGAGCCAATGCAGCACAGCACTGCAGTAGAAATAGATCAACCTCTATACCCTGTCCAGACCTGCAGCATGAAACTATCAGAAAGATATTTATCACATTGCATGATTTACTATCAGAAAGACATTTATCTTGTTAGGGAGATTGACACCTAAGAGAGTCTTTCAGTGAGATCGTAATACAGTATATTGAGACACCACTTAACCCAAAAGCTTAAGCCTGTGATTTTGGGCCTAACTATGCCATATTAACCACTAACACTTGTGTCATCTTTCTAATGAATAAGTCATTTTCTTTTACACTCACACATGTATATTCAGCATATCACATTGCAACTCCACCTCTCTTCCCAAAAAAAAAGAGAGAAAATGAAAGAGAAAAAAAAGGAAAAAAAAAAATAATAATAAACCCTATTATCTCATGCATATATTTATGACAATGCATGATTTACTAACCACCGAACTGAACGGTACCATTCGCAAGAATACAGGGCAGTATCACCATTCTTCCTCCACATTCCAGCATGAACCTCAGCACAAAATACCCTCACCCGTAACAGATGCTCCATAACAAAGGCAGAAAACCCAAATGGGTGGCAGCCCCCAAGAACATGTTGAAAGAAATCAATGCAGCTTGTGGATAATGAATTAGGAGAACTATCACTAGTCATATTTGGCACTGAAGATTCACCAAAACATCTTCTCAATGCCTTCTGCAACAGCAAGGAAAGTAACCGATGCAATGGAATGTGAACGGATATATCCTGTGAACTAACATTGTAACTTATATTTGGCCAATCAGACAAACTCAAAACACGAAATGCATCTATGTCCATGGTATCGCCCTCCATCAGACTGTCATTCGACCAAGCCGGGCAGCAGGTATTACCAGTATCAATTTCACCACTGGTCATTAGTTTATTGTCTTTACTTTTTCCATTCTCCAATTCTAAAATCATACCAAAACCACTATTTACATGTGAAGAGCCTTGCCTACCATGATCTTCAGTTGAACTCGCCTGTCTGCGAAATATATATTTGCCTTTTCTAATCTTAGATAACGTCTCCTTCCATGCTGAAAAATTGCTACCAGGATTACTGCTAGCATTTGGAGATAATTCATTAAGAGCAGCCCTTGACGTACTATCAACTACCAACCAATTGTCGATAGCCCTAAGACACTCATACATTAACCACTTGACAGTCGGTGGAATTAAGGGATAAGAAATGGCATCAGGTTTAAACTCAGCAACCTCTGATGCACAAGCTAAGGCACTGCTCCTCCATGTTGCACTACATGCGGAGCTTTCCTCAGATAAACGTCCTACTTTTGCATGTCTTAGGCCATCCGCATTGACCACATCTTCCTTATATGTGTTAGAAAGAATGTCATCATCCGTCTCTTCACTGCTAGCAGCTGAAAACGCCCCATCCACTAAGAGAGAATGAATATTAGCAATAGAATGACATAAAGCAAAAGGAAAAACAATATTCTCGTTATCTTCTTCTATATGGAGGCCTGTTTCTCTCTTTTGAGGGTTCATCCCTTGCACAAAAGCTAAAAGTCGCATCCAAGTTTTTGATATATTTTTCTGGTCATGGGTAATGTATTTGGCCACTGCTGCATGGCTCATAACAAACCGAATATCTTCAAGCACTCTAATGGTTGTTTCATACAAATTCCCCCACTTAGCAACCTGCAAAGGAATAATTTTATTTTATTTTTATAAGTAAAGAGTGGTTAATAGCTCATAAACAATCTTTTTATAAAGAGCGGAAATGGAGAGGCGGGATTCTATCCCCTAAACAGAGAATAAAACATATTTCAAAACGACAGAGAAAGATTTCTGCTGTTTAGAAGGGAAATAATTATCAAAAAAATAATTTTCTAAGGCAATAATTATCTCCACGTATGTTTTAACATGTATCATTAATTCCACCAGCTTGTAAAGTAACAACAAAATCATGCATTACCTGTAAACGATCATCTTCACCAGCACATGAAAAAACAATGTCCTCCAAACATCCCAACAGCATAGCAAGTAGGTTCATTTCCTTCACAAGACGCGGTGTTAGAGTAGGCACAGTCAAGATTTGCACAGAGAAAGTGGACAGTAGAGGATATTTCTTCAAAGCATCAGTGCCCTCATTTATGGCATCATTTACAACATTTGGATAGTAGCTCATAAATACTTTAGCAAACTCATATTTGAAAAGAGGTTCTCCAAGCAGTTTCAGAAGCAAGTCACTGAGCTTCTTCACAACGTCTTCTCTCAAAAACCTCTCTGCCCTCACCAGATTCTCCAATAAACCAACAGAAGAAAAGATAACCTTAGAAACAAAACTGAGCAAACTCTCGCTATACTTGCAAAACTCTAAAAGCATCTCAACCAACATAAATGTTAGCTCATTTGCAACCTCCATTCGCTCTCCAATACGATCACCTGCTCTAGGATTTTCTTGAGAAGTATTTACTGCAACCATTAACTTCTCTTTCCAACAAATGAAGAGAGCATTAAGGATGGGGCTCACAGATTTTGCAAACTCCTCTGGAAGGGGTTGTATTTGTTCTGCACCTTTATGCTTTGAGCAGAAGCCCTCACGTTTCCATGCCGTAATATCCCCACAATCACAGCAACCGCCACCCGTATAGATAATAGAATAATCGTGGTGCTTGTGGTTCCCATTCTGAAAACAAGGAACACAAATTGCACATGTGGGGTCGTGTTCACAAGTCCGACACCTGTATGCTACATCATTGTTTCCCCAAACAGCGCCACAAACACCACGCTGGCCAACACTCATTTTGGAGAGGTGCTTCAGGGCCGCAGCCGGTTCACCCTCGAACATCAACCATTTTAACCACTCCACGTTGTCCCGGAATCGTCTTTTTACTCTAGTGGAAGCTTTCTTAGAACCTGCCTTGGCTTCTCGAAATGCTTCCCTCATTTCCTCATCTGTAGGCAATATAGCAGACACCAGCTCTGGTATGCGGGTCTTGTCATCCTTGACAAATTCAACTAACCCAGGTGGGAGACAATCCCCGAGAATTCCAAGTAGAGCAAGCCTCTGGTATCAAATACATATACAAAAATGTCAAAATAAAATACCCATAACCCAAATAATATTTAGTATTAAATAAAAAACATTCTCAGCAACATTCTAAAGTCGACCCTTAAAAAAAAAAAAAAATACATTCATCAAAATAAGAATAGATGGACGCATTAAACCAAAAAAAAAAATAAAAAATTACATGATTTGGCTCTTTTTATGAAAACAAAAAGAGCCAAATCATGCATTAAACCGATATCCACAGCTTCACAAAACAGCATAAAAAATCAAAGCCGATTACCAAAATCGAAATCAAGGAATCCAAAAGGGAATTTCAGAAAACCTAGGGGAAAGTAGACCTTCAGGATTCGGTCCCGGGGACTGAGTTGGCTCGATTCGAGAGATGAATCGACATCCATGTTCTCCATACTATGAGAGCCCCGCCAGAATCGCACCAGCCAATCCGTGCAACACAAACACCGCCTTAGCCCAGAGCTCTCGCTCCCCAGGTTTGCCTCTCTACCGATTGCGTTTCTTCAAGTCGGCTCTGCACAAACCCTAAATACCTTCTTCTCTCTTCTGTTCTATTCCTTTCTTTTCGTTTTCAGGAAAGCTTTCGAATCCCTTCGCAGTGAATTTATGCTTCCGTTTCCAACCAACCAGTACCACCAACTCTCTCTCTCTCTCTCTCTTTCTCCCCCTGTCCGACTTTCACCGTATCTGAAATAATCCCATAGATAATGCTATTAATGGTAATAATGGGATTCCTGTCTATCTCACTCGCGTTTGCTTCTTTGGAATTATTACCAGTTATATAGGGTACTTCCTATGGTTTGCGTGCTGTTGATAGGCCCGGCCCAAGTCGATTTATGGGCTCTAAAGTGTTAAGAACTTGGAACGGATCTGGCCGGCTTTTGCTTGACCCGAGTCTTAATAAGATAACAAAATATTGATTATAAAATAAATCTCTTTATTATTATTATTTTTAACTTGAAAACAAACCCAAATACAATATTAAAGTCTCCAAAAGGTAGTTTAATCGGTTGGGATCGATCACGTTTAATGAAGCGGAGGTCACTAGTTCGAATTCCCCTTCTCCCTCTTGTGCGAATATGTCAAAAAAATAAAAATAAAAAATACAATATTGAAAGAATTGAATAACATGGATATATATATATAAAAACATGTGAAAGATTAATTTACAAGGAAAAAGCCAAAGCTCCATTTTCTTCATTAGTGGCAACGTCCATCAACTTTTTTTGGGAGGCAAGGATCTGGACCAGAAGATGGTACCGTTGCTTGATCTTTTTGAAATATGGGCTTCTTTGGACCAAGTGTTGGCCTCGCACCCTCAACAACATTGCTGCCAGAAGACATCAGCAGCAGCATAAGCATCGCCATCTTTATGAAGGACATGATGGAGAAAGAAGAAGGTGTAGTTCTAGCTTCCATTTACCAAGGGATATTGGGAGATCGAGGCTTAGAGAATAGATCGAGAGGCTTGGTGAAGATTAATATTGATCATGATGTCTATGTACCTATTTATATATATCTATATAATAGATAAAGCTAGAAACGTACGCGTAGAAATTCGTAAAATTCTTAAAAAATTCGAGGAACCTTCTTGACCCTTAATTAGATTAAATGAAAAATAAAAATATACGAAGTTTACGTGTTCTAATTTGCGTACGGCCATTTCAGATATATAATTTTTTTTTTTATTTTTTTTATTTGAGACAATTTCAGATCGATATATAATATATATACATGAGCAGGTGTGATGAATATGCATGTGAGATATTGTGCCGTGTGATTAACTTCAGACGTGTAATTATCCGTGGAGATAAGTAACGGAAGCAGCCCAATTCAACGTACACATGGGGTGGTAGCAATTCTAATTAAGGTGTAATTACTTTTGAATGGTGTGGTAGCTTCTCCGCCGTGTGGAGATAATTGTGCCGTGTGATTAACTTCAGACGTGTTTATCCGTGGAGATAAGTAACGGAAGCAGCCCAATTCAACGTACACAGGTGGTGGTAGCAAGTCTAAGGTGTAATTACTTTTGAATGGTGTGGTAGCTTCTCCGCCGGTGGGCTACATATGTAGTTTCTTCAAGATGAATTTCATGTCATCGTCCGAGAAAATTCGAATAGTGCAAGTTGCATGCATGCTTAATTCTTCGGTCCACATAATCTCTCATATATAGTTAACAAAATATTTGAATAATAATATCATCCGAGAGGGCCACTTGTTCAAGCAATCCTAAATCATGACCCTTCGTGGATGGGAGATCATTTCCCATCCTCACCCATGTTGTTACGAGCCTCCGTAACGAGAGATGAATAATCAATAAGAGCCAATAGATTTGTGGTAGGATAATTCGAGAAATTCTAGGCCTCCTAATTTTAGTGTAGTTCAAGGAACCCTAAACCTCCTAAAGCAACTATTAAAATTAAATATTAAACTTCTCATATATTTTATTGATCACTCAATAGATTTATATAGACTATTACATGACAAAAATAGAAATACATATAAATGGAAATTATAATTCTAATGGGAGACAAATCTCATATTCCCTAACAGAGATATTGTGTTATGAGCAAGTAATAAAGCTAATAAATCTATTATTCTCCTAAGAGACAATAGTCACTTACCTTATATAAAAGAGTTATGCTTTACGAGCAAAACCCTAATTCTACTGGACTAAACCATCGTACCACCGGGTCATAGACCCGTAACACATTTAAAAAAAAAAAAATGGAGAGAGAAATATATAGAAAATATGGAGGAGAGAAATCTTGGTTTCATATTTTTGTTCTCTTCCCAAAATTACAAAATATTAAGGGTTAACTTCACTTTAGACCCTTGAATTACCAAGCGATTTGAAAAGTCCCCAAACTACAAAGCCTCTCAATTTGGATCCATAAACTTTCAATCGCAATCAATTTGAACCCCTCCACCATCAGATTTTAAAAGTTAAAAGTGTGACAACGACGTTTATACC
>CM017327.1:14163008-14413919 GCA_006937295.1 Carpinus fangiana | reverse complement strand
CGAGTTTCAAACGAGCTCGACTTAAACGAGTCGAACCCACGAGCCCCCGTCGAGCTTAATCGAGCGAGCCGGGTATGTGTCGCTAGCTAATCGAGCGAGTTTCAACAGTAACGAGCGAGCTTCTACAGTGTCGATCTCGAGCTTGGGTCGAGCTTAGTCGAGCGAGTATCGAGCGAGCTGTCGAGTGTGTCGGCTCGTTTACAGGCCTACCCCTGAACTTTCAATTGCAATCAATTTGAATCCCTCCACCATCAAATTTTCAACGTTAAAAGTGTGACAATGACGTTTATACCCCTGACTTTTTTTATAAAATTTCAAATTTACCCTTAATTCCAAATTAAAAAAATAATAAAGTAAAAAAAAATCAAGAATATTTTGGTCTTTGTAGGAGTAAATTAGGGAAGTTAACATCTAAATCTGATGGATGAGTTCAAATTCACTGCAATAGAAAGTTTAGGAGTCCAAATTAAGAGGTTTTGAAGTTTAGATGGTTCTCAAATTACGTAGTAATTCAGGGGTTTAAAGTGAAGTTACCCTAAATATTAACAAACAACTCAAACAAAAACAAAATACTCCTAAAAAAAAATTAAAAAAAAATTTCCAAAATACATTAACAACCTGAGCCATGAATGCTGTTGAAATAATAATGATGCAGAATATTGAGGGGAAGCAAAAGAGAGAATGAATACAAAGAACTTACAGGTGGTTCGGTGTTAGACACCTACATCCACCACTATGAATATCTCTAAGGACTACATTACGCTCATTAACTTGATTTGTCAACAATACAAAGGTTCATATTTATAGGTAATGTCTAAATACAAGTATGGTAATCAAATCCCCTTGATTTGATTACAATTATAATATTTTATTATAATCAGCCCATAAATAGAGAATATATTATATCAACATAATTATAAAATATACGAAAAATATTATATATTTTTCATATATTCTAACATCCCCCCTTAAACTCAAGGTAGAATATTCTGAAACCTTGAGTTTGAAATCCGAAACAATGATGATGACGGTGGTGGAGGTCAGGAACAAGTCGTAGATGGTGGTGATTGCCGGAAGAGATAGAGGCTGGCGGGGCGGCCAACGATGACAGAAAGTGGCTGGTGAATGCATATTTAAAAGGGCCGACAATGGGTCAGGGCTGACAATGAGCCAAACTTCAAAAGGAGTCGACGACGGGCCAAATTCCAAAAAGGGGCCGACAACGGGCCAGGGTTGACAATGAGCCAAACTTAAAAAAAAGCCAACAATGGGTTAAGGCCGACATAGGCCAAAACATAAAAATGGCCGACTTGGGCCAAAAAATGAAAAGAAAATGAGCCCACTTGGGCGGTTATCAAATCGGCATACCGAACTTGACCAGCGTGTGGCACGCGTGATGTGGTCACTTTTAGACCACTTCTTCTTCTTCTTCTTCTTCAAAATCTTGATCTGGTGTGGGTGCATGTAGCAAAAAGAGTGTAGGATTTCAAAGGCGCAATCCACTGTGGCACATACAATTGAAACTCGCAGGCTACGATCCGTTGTGGCGCGAGTATAGGTGGAATCGCGGGCTAAAGCCTGAAGAGGCGTGATCCAGTGTAGTAGAAGCTGCCAGTATCTGGAGATGGCTGACGTGTAGGTGGATGGAGAGGCTGAATTAACGACACATAAGCTAGTGATATGGGCTGGTAGTGGCAAGGAGGACGGCCGGTGCCATATGTCCGGCAGTAGCACTTGTAAGAGAAATCGCAAGAGATTGCTCTGGCATGTGGAAACTCCAATGACGGCGTGCTCGACGGATCTGGCGTCTACAACAATGGGTCTTCGATTGGAGTGGGCAGCGATGGTGGACAGCTCACCTTACCGTACAGGATTGCGGAGAAGACCATGGCCACCACAATGTGCAGGGGCATGGAGGTTCTAGGCGGCGCGATGCAGCAAGGTGAGTCCGGCAGAGGCGATGGCCAACTGGTGGTAGTGTAGTTGACTGTGGGTGGTGGCGCCTCGGGGTTGAGGTCTAGTGGCGACAGTGATCGGCACTGATGGCGATGTGGCTGGGATGGCTAGATCATGGTACGAGGGGCTCAAGTTCCCCTGCAAACCATGGCAGCAACGCTGCTGTTAGGTGTGTTAAATGAGCGAAGCGTCCACAAGCGAGCTCGGGTTCGGCTCACATAAGTTCGACTCGTACTTAACTCGAATATTAAATGAAGCGTTTCGTGAACACAAATCCTACCTCGAATATTAAACGAAGTAAGTTTAACTCGACTCAGTTAAGCTCGTGAGCAAGCTCGTATGAGGCTCGCCTCGCTTATTAGGCTTGGCCCGTATAGTTTTTATTAAGTAACAAATAACAATATATAGTGAATATATTATATACCTTTGTTTTTTGTTATTTATACATATATGTGTGTGTATATATATATTATATATATAAACATATATACACACACACACACATACTATATATATAATAAATAATAATAAATAATTGATATTGTCATTAATCATTTTATCATATGGTACAAGTTATTGTGTCATTTAATAAAACTATTATCATTAGATAGTTTATACTTAGTAAATTAGAATCGTATATGTGACGACCCGCATGGGCAAATCAATTATCTATAAATTGATCCCATGGTTCGTCTCTCAGCCTTGTCCCTCGCAGAATAAGACTTAGGGATTACACATTTCTCGTCGTAACGAGAAAGCAGCAGCATAAGACTTTACTAAGACTATGGAAATAAGAGATAGTAATGAAACATCACACAACATGCACGAGAGAAAAACATAATAACATCGACGACATCACATAGATAATCATCAATGTACTGATTAACAGACCATCATCAAGTAGTAGTACAGACCCAAATAAAACATAACATCATTGTTATCAAAAGATCAACATATCACATCCTAGACTTAAGCTTAAGAAAAGCTAATGAAATCAAAATCTCTATCATATCATCACGAACAGTGCCTCTATCCTCCCACATAGTCCTAAGCCAAATGGGATCTATATCCTTAAAGATCACTCGTATCAGATCCAGAGCGATCACCCAAGTAAGTTCCGACGGCATCTTCGTCTAGTGTAGCTAAACCGCGCAATTATTCGTAATGATGGGGGAAAGACATATATAAAAGGGTAAGTCTAAGAATTAGTGATTTTTTCAATACAAATAATGCCTATGCCAGTTTAGTAATTAACTTAGATGTTTTTATAAAGAAAATGACAGTTTCATCATGACAGTTTTATATTATGAGTGATATATATAGTAGATAATATATGCATATGAAGTAAACAACAATCATAGTTTAACAGTATGGTCTACCCGAGATATTACTCATTCCCAGCAGGGTTGGCTCTATTTCGAAGGACCTATAGGACAATGCTGGTACCCCAGCCATTGCACAACATACCGTACATAACATTAGCAACACGACTGAGTCCAACCTCGGGTGGCCACATCGCTAATGACGTCTGTCCTGTAGTGACCAAGCCATTTGGAATGGCTGCACTGTGGTCACGAAACCATTGGATCCAAAGCCCTCATATAATACACACATTTGACTATAAAGCTAACATGTATAGTAAGACCATGACCATTACTACCGCACGTACCAGTGTACCATGTTATACGATGCATATGATATTGTCTGTATTTTACATGCATGTGTCTTTTACAAGTCCCACTTTATTAGCATATTCAGCATAACGTCTTTTTCCTCAAAATGCCAGAGTTCATGTGTAACAAGTATAACAGTGAGAGTTGTAAAATATGCATGTTCTCTTGGTACACAAAATAGATGTGCAGTGCATGGAAAAAGTAACATTAAGCATTATGTGAGTTAAACTCACCTGGGTCGAAAAGTATCTCCGAGTACTCCGACCGATTCGGGTTCTCCAAATCTATGGAAAACCTTCTATTAGTCCTACTTCTACCAAAATAACTCTAAAGAAAGGAAAATAGTAGTTATGGGACAGCGGGTGAAAATAGGGTTTCCCTGTCACACACTCTGGCCGTACGTCTGGGCTCGGGGCCGTACATCCACCGCGTCACGACGGGCCATACGTCCGGTTACGAGACCATATGTCTGCTCCGACATGTTTTAGGGAGAACCTCATTTTCTATCCATTGTCCGCCTATTCTCCGACTCCTAAGGTCATTACAAACTCCCTAAGGCCTCTTAACTCAGGTTGAAACCTCCATGCAAATGAACAATACTAAGCTTAACAAAACGCTAGCCTAAGCAAGATTTAAGGTACAACTAAGCTAACACTACAACTAACTACAACAAAACAACAATCGAGCAGCATGACAACGTATTAAAAAGCTAAGGAATCAAACGCCTTGAAGCAAAACTGCAAGAGCTTTCCCTCACGAAAGCTCCAAAACACGCAAAGACCTCACAAACACTCAAAACACACACATTGGCAGCCTGAGGGCATCTGAAGAGCGTGATAAATGGAGTGGGGTATGGGGCTATTTATAGGAGAGGACTGCCACCAATTCCCTGAAAAGTAGTAGACGTCCACCCAACTCTAGCATACGTCCAGTGGTTCTTGCCCAGTGATCCAAAGGTTACCTCGTATGTCTAGGTATTAATTAGGGGGTATTTCAAAAAGTAGCGTACGTCCGGTGGTCCCATGTACGTCCGTTGTACGATTTGCAGAGTGTACGTCTAGTGGTCCCCTACCATACATCTGCACTAAAAAAGCAGCGTACGTCCGCCTGACCTAGCGTACATCCGTACTACAGTCCAAATCGCCCCTTAAGTGGTTTTAGTGACCCAAAACCCAAATTCATCCCCTAACTAAGCTAATTATGCCTAGTTAATTATTTAGGTTACTACAGTATATCACATAATCATTATTAATTATATAATCATATGGTATATCTTCATAAGTTATTGTGTTATTTAATCAATACATTATAATTAGATATTTTATTCTTATAAGACATATATCACATGATCTTAGATCTAAGATAATATTACTATAAAATGTGAGAGAATATGATCATATAATTTAAGTATGAGTGTATGACTATTAGATCATGAGGAATTTAGGACTTAGAGTTTAAGCATTACCATTAGATTGTAAGTTCAATTAAAAAAAAAAGTTAATAAGTTAATATGATATATATATCATATTAATATATATAATTGGTTATATTTATATTATATGCATATTAAATAATATATATGTATAATATCAATACTTAATCATATGATCCAATGACAATTCAAATACTTAATCAATTATTTATGTACAATGACAATTTGATTCATATAATATCAATTGATCAATAAATCATATGATTAATAATAAATTATACATATGTCATATAAGTTATAAATATACAAGTTCATATTAATAAAATAATTGAGTACCAAGAAACTTAACTCTAATGTATATTATAAACTTACAAGCCCATATAAATTATACTTATACATATATAATACAAACGTTATTTATTTATTTATTTATATGTCCATATAAGTGCAATTTTAGTATTATGATTTACTTCATATATAATACCAACTTTTTTTAATTATATTTTTGAACAATTTTTTATTCTATTACACATAAACCATTTTATTCATATTAAACAAAGGGATGTCGTTTTGCAAAGGTACTGGCTGGGTATATATTCATCTCTTTTACTCTAACCTTAAAGGCCTAAACACTTTTAGTCATCTAACTCTCTCTCTCTCAATCTCATTCTCATGTTTTCATGCCCCGCCTCCTATCTTCTCTGCAAGTCCTTTTCCTCTCTTCCCCCCCTCAAACTCTCAATTCTTCTCTCTTCTCAGCCTCACTCTCAACTCCCTCGCCTTCGTCTCCTCTCACATTATCTCACTGTCTCGACTTTGATCTCCCTCTGCTCTCGGCGGCTCGACCTTCTATAACTCAGTCTGTTGTTCTCTTTTCATCGGTGACAATTTCATGTATTTTTTCATGAATCTCTGCAAAAAAAATTTATCCAAATTAAGAATCAGGTTTGTTAGGTTTCTTAGAAATTCATCTACTTTGGGTTTTGGGTGTTTGCTCTGTTTGTTTTGTTTGCTCGATTTTAAATGCCATGAAAATTAGTCAAGCTCGAGCTCAAGCTCGAACAGGGTTCCAACCCTATCGAGCCAAGCTCGAGCAACATTTTTAGGCTAGAGTCAAGCTCGAGCCTAAGCCCAAAATAAACGAGTCGAGCCCGGATAGCCAAAGCTCGCCCAAACTCAGCTCGTTTACACCTCTAGCTACTGTGCAACCAATAATTTTTTTTTAGTGAAAAAGGAGAAATAAAAGAAAAGAAGTAATAATAATAAAAACTTCATAGGACCCTTTGGATCAAATACAAGCCAGTGACTCTGATACCATGTTGAAATAGTGATGAAGTGGGAATATTGAGTGGAAGAGAGAGAGATAATGAATACAAATAACTTACGGGTGGTTCGGTGTTAAATACCTACATCCACCACTATGAATACCCCTAAGAGGTACATTGCGCTCATTAACTTGATTTGTCAACAATATAAAGGTTCTTATTTATAGGATAAGGTCTAAATACAAGTATGGTAATCAAATTCCATTGATTTGATTACAATCTCAATATTTGATTATAATCATCCCATAAATAGAGAATATATTATATCAACATAATTATAGAATATACGGAAAATATTATATATATAATATTATATATTATAATCATCCCATATATTTTGACAAATACAATAAGAGTATAGAACTATATAATTATCAGACCTATATATAGTTGGATGATGTCAATAAAAAAGAAAATACAATATGTATAAATTTTAAAAAATAATCTTAATTGATTTACAACAAGAAAAAATATTATATAATACACCCCATCTCACTCCTAATATTCTAATGGATTGATGTGGCAATATCCATCTGCCATTGAACCAACCATTGTTAAAGAAAAAAAAAAGTTGTAGGATATGAGTAAGATGATGGTATAGTTTATAATATTGATTTTTAAGTAATGTCATTTAGTAGACTTTCACACGATTACCAAACAACGAATATGATGATGTGACGGTAAATATTAGCCATTGATTTTTTCTTTTTACCCTTCTTAATCAAAATATTGATTTTCAATGCCACATCATTATAATTGTATGATAGTCGTATAAAAATCTACTAAATATCATTCTTTTAAATTTTTTCATGTCTAGCTAGTGCTAATTTATTTTTTTCAAATCATATTTGTAAAAAATAATTGTTAACTAGTTAATAGTATCCATTTTATATATAAAAAAGAAGAAGCAGTGGGACCTGGCTTTAGCTGAGCTTGAGTTTACTTATAACAACATAGTGAATAGATCTATAGGGAAAGCACCGTTCGAGGTTGTATATGGAAGAACTCCAAGACTTGTAGTAGACCTTGCAAATCTACCCAAGTTACCCAGAGCTAGTGTAGCAGCTAAATACCTGGCGGAACGAGTGAAGTCAATGCAGGAGGAAGTTCATCAACACCTCGAAAAGACTTATGCCAAGAGTACAAGGAAGCAGCAGATAAGGGGCAGAGATCAAAAGTCTTTCAAGAAGGTGATTTAGTCATGTATATCTGCGCAAGGGACGTCTACTAGTTGGAACTTATGGGAAAATGAGAAACAAGAAGTATGGCCCTTGTGAAATCATTAAGAAAATTAATGATAATGCCTATGTTGTTGATCTTCCGAAGAATTTAGCCATTTCTTCAACATTCAATGTGGCGGACATATTTGAATATTTTTCGTCGGAGGATTCTGGTTCTAATTCGAGGATGAGTTGTTTTAAAAAATGGGAGACTGATGTAGTACAGTCCACCCGGGCACCTCACCTAGGTGATATTTCTCTCTCAACCGGGACCACTTGTCCCTCGGGTGTAACAATTATTGATCCATGACAAGTTTCCTTTGATCTAAGACAACTTGTCCCCTATGCATAACACCCAGGAGTCATATTCTGACGCCCGACAAAATTTGCCAATGGATAAGGAATAATGTCAATAATGGGCAAGAATGTTAAGGCTGCAATGTCACATGGGTGGTGATGTTAGAGCCGCAACAGTGATGAGTGGCAATGTCAGAGCCGGGAAGACCGCAACTTTTGTCAGAATAGTGTCAGAGCCAACCTTGCAACCACCGAGAACCAATAGGAAGCATCTACCGGATAAAGGGGACCAATGAGAGGTTTCTGTCAGATTTGGGAAGCCAATGGTAGGCTACCATTATTAGGGCCAAAATAGCTCTTTATTAGATAGTTTAATATTTTCCTTCTCTTATAAATAGGAGGCTCGTACAAACATTCCCAACAACTTAACTTTGATAAATGAATATTTTCTGAAGAATTCTCTCAAGCTTGCCTACGGATTGAGCGCTGATTTATCATGTCAGGAGACGATGAAGCTTAGGCTCCTAACCTTTTGGTTACCAATCTTTCGCTACATCAGAAACCCATAACATATATTTTTCCGAAAATCCAGCTGGTTATTTGATGGGGTTGGTATTTGCATCTGTAAAGATTTGATCGTTTTATGAGAAGAAATCCAAACAAGGAGGAAAAAATAAAAAAAATAAAGAGAAAATTGGTTGTATAAGAGAGAAGAAACCCAAACGAGAAGGAAAAAATGAAAAAAAAATAAAAATAAAAATAAAGGGGAAATTGTGGCTATATCAGAGAGTTGGTAGGATTTTGTTGTCTTGCACATCAACTTTGTAGAAAACAAAAGCCAAAAGGAAGAAGCTGCTCAGAGTGGATGAAGGAAAAAGGCGTGAAAAACAAAAATAGCTCTACTTTGATTTAAGTTTGATGAAGAAAAAAGAAGGACTAAACCGTAAATTGACACTATCAAATAAAAAGTCACTGTTAAAAATGCATTTGCCTCTTTTGTATATTACTCTAAGCAAAGATATATATCAATCTTTCAACTATTTCCCACTATTTGCTACTTGGTCTAGTAAATAGCATGAATAACATTAAAAAAAAAAAAAAAAAAACCAATAAAACATAAATTGTTGTGTTCTCTCTTGTTTGCTTTAGGCTGTAGTTATTCTAGCACTATTTTTATAATGGAAAAGAAGAAGCCGAATACTCCTATAATGGTAAAATGATGTCCAAATGGATAGATCAATCAGCATGAGACCATGCCTCTTAGTTTGCTTGAACTTATTGAGCTGTAGACTCACACTTCTATCTGCAAAACTATAATGATTCTAAAGATGTCACTGCAAAGACTGTTGTTGAAGATCTATACGCCTAATCATACTTTTACTCTAGAGGTTTGCGGGAGGCTTCTACTTTTGAAAAGCTATCTTGCTATAAGTTAGTATGGTTAGTTTAGTTGTATTTATGACGCTTGTGACTCATTGTATTAAGGATAAAGTTTGTGATGTTATAATAATATATAATAGAAGTTCTGATATGTATTTATTAGTGAGTGTTGGTTATAAAAAGAAAACAAAGTTTTATTACTGGTTTTCCGCTATGTTTTTTAATAAGGGAAAAATAGTAGTGTCAAGTGAGAATTTAGATAATTCTACTTACGGCTTACCTATTAAAGCTGGGGTGCTACAGAATGGGAGATCATTTCCCATCCTCATCCATTTTTGTTTTTTAAAAAAAAACAAATAGAAGAGAGAGAGAGAGAGAGAGAGAAAATATGGAGGAGAGAAATCTTGGTTCGATTGTTAAAATTTTTGTTCTCTTCTCAAAACAAAATATTAATAAACAACTCAAACAAAAACAAAATACTCCTAAAAATAAAATTAAAAAAAAAAAGAAGTTTTTCTTCATTTATATCACATAAAAACATAAAAAAAAAAAAAAAAAAACCAAGCCATGAATACCATAATTATATAGAATTATCATATTTATTTATAGTTGAATGTGGTCAGCTAAAAAAAAAAAAAAAAAACCTCTGCTCAGTGGGATAAGAGTTAGATGAGGGTATAACAAACTTTCAATTGTGACAATCAGACATCAGACAATATCCCACAAACTACCAAAACATTATCAATGTCCCTCCAATGACAAAATTACTCTTAGTAAAATAAAAACAAGGGGAAAATTCCCGTTACCCCCTTGAAGTTTGATGTGTTTTTCAATTTAAACCATAATGTTTAAAAATTTGCAATGTACCCCCTAATATTTCAAAAATTTGCAATGTATCCCCTAATGTTTCAAAAATTTGCAATGTACCTCCTAATATTTTAAAGATTTGCAATTAACACCCTCCGTTACTAAATGTCATCTAAGTACACGGAAATTGCTGGCATAGAAGCAGGTAAAAGATATCTGCTCTTTTTCTTTTTCACTCCAATACCCACATGACACCAAAAGAGGTTGACGAGAAAAAAAAATCAAAACAGGCGTTGGGTTTTAATGAGGGGAAATTAAGTTATTTCACTAGCTAGACGTAGCATAAAAATCCCACGTGAGACGCACGTGATGTCATTTCCATCTACTTAGACGACAATTAGTAATATATGGTGTTAATTGCAAATTTTTGAAACATTAGGGTGTATATTGCAAATTTTTAAACATTGGGGTTTAAATTGAAAAACACCTCAAACTTCAGGGGGTAAAGTGAATTTTTCCCTAAAAACAAAAGTACTAAAACTTCTAGAAAAAACCTAAAACTGAAAAATAATAATTAAAAAAAAAATCGAAGGAGTTGCCAATTTTTTTAATAAAAAAAAATTAAAAATTCGTTTTTTTTTTTAAATTTTATAAAAGTTGAAAATTTTCATTTAAAAAAAATTAAAAATTTAGATAATGCTATTATGGTAATAGTGCAAGTATTTAATATCTACATTTAATTAATGCTTTACTTCCCCTTCTTCACTCTCACACATATTATGATCATTTCCATTAAATTGAAATTGAGAGTATTCATTTAGTATAAAAATATGCGTAATATTATAAATTTGGTCATTTAGAATAAAAAGAAAGATAATAATATTATAAATTTGGGTAATATTATCTTATCATTAAAGTTGAATGACCAAATTTAATTATAATATTACCCATATTTTTATACTAAATAAATACTCGCCATTTTATTTGAAATAGAAAGGATCTTAATCCCGCTCTCACTCATGTTTGCTTCTTTGGAATTCTTACCAGTTTTCGATCCTCATTTATATATATATATATATATATATATATAAACGGGAACTTCCTATGGTTTTTGTGCCGTTGAGAGGCTTGGCCCAAGTCCATGTATGGGCTCTAAAGTGTAAGAACTTGAACGGATCTGGTTTATGCTTGATCCGAGTCTTTATAAGAAAACAAAATATTGATTAAAAAAATAAATCTCTTTATTTCATGTCGAAAAAAATTGAAAACAAACCCTAATTACATAATTGAAAGTATAACACGTATCTCTAAACATTAATTTACAAGGAAAAAGCCAACGTTCATTAGTCGCAATGTCCATCAACTTTTTTTGGGTGGCAAGGATTTGGACCAGAAGGTGGTGTCACTACTCGATCTTTTGGAAATAACACCTTATCTGCAGGTGTTGGCTTCATCATGCCATTCAAAGGCCTTGCACCCTCAACAAGATTGCTGCTAAGACAAATCACCAACAGCAGAAGGGTCGCCATCTTCATGAAGAACATGAAGGAGAAAGAAGAAGGTGAAGTACTTCTAGTAATTTCCATTTACCAAGGGACGGGAGAGACAGGTTAAGAGAATAGATCGTGGCTTGTTGAGGAATATTGAGAGTGTTGATGTATCATTGTATTTATTGATAGAGAACCTGCTCCAGCTACTCCAGCTAAGCCATCTCTCCCAGTTGCATCTCCAGCTCACTCCATTAATTGTGGAATCAGACAAGCCACCAGATATCATGCTCCACTCATCAAGCCTTACAATCCCATTGATCTTGGCAATCCATATCAATCCAGATGATGTGCACCAGACTTAAGGAAACCATATCAAAAATCACACAGATTGAGTAAAACATGCCTTACACAGAATGATATTCCTCTCCTCAATCTCTACACATAAGGAAACTTATTTACATTCATTCCTTTGTAATCCATTATACAATCTGTACCTTAATTATCTGCACTTAATATTTTGTAAACGCTTTGTGTATATAATGCCTTGAGCATTCCCTTGTAACATTCATTGAGAAATACAAATAATTATTCTCAGTTCTTTTCATTTATATGCACACCAACTGATCGATGAAGATCTTACGTGGAGAAAGTAAAATGCCAGAAATTACACCACAACCAGAATGAGTTGACGTGTGAGATTGTCCGGCCAAAGCTGCAGAATTTGTACTGCAATTACTTGTCAAGTACTTGTGAAGGAGCTGCTATACTTCCACAGAAATTAAGTGTAATTACTTGGACGTATCCCAAAGGAAAGCAACTTAGACCTGCGTCGCCGCCGCGCTTGAAAAACTTCAAGATGAATTTCATGTCATCGTCCCAGAAAATTCGAATAGTCAATTGTTGCAGCATGAAGGGAATGGTCCTGGAATCATCGTGGCTAGCTCCTTCTGCCTGCATGCATACTTCGGTCTACATAATCTCTCATACTAGCATTATCTCCATGCATGGTTAAGAAAATATTTGAATAATATCAACCGAGAGGACCACTTGTTCAAGCAATCCAAAATCATGACCCTTCGTGGAATGGGAGATCATTTCCCATCCTCACCCATGCTTTTTTTTTTAAAAAAAAAAGAGACACAGAGAAATAGAAAATATGGAGGAGAGAAATCTTGGTTTCATTTGTTAAAATTTTTGTTCTCTTCTCAAACAAAATATTAATAAGCAACTCAAACAAAAACAAAATACTTCATTTATGTTACATCAAAACATTTTTTTTTAAACCAACCCATGAATACAATAAATATAAAAGTGTAGAATTATCATATCTAGTTATAGTTGAATGAGGTCGGTAAATAATATATATATATATATATATACATACGTATACAATTTTAAAAAAAATTCAGAAAAAATCATAATTGATTTATATAATATACCTCATTTCACTCGTATTCCTATGGACTAATGTGGCAGTGCTTATTAGCCATTAAATCAACCACGTACTGTTAAAGAAAAGAAAAGAAAAAAAAACCATATGCTAAGTGGGATAGGAGTAAGATGAGAGTGTTGTATATAATATTAATTTTTTGGTAATGTTATTTAGTAGACTTATTTTATACGATTGACATACAACAATGATGATGTAGCGGTAAATATTAGTCATTGATTTTTTTCTTTTTTCCTTCTTGATCCAAGGTTAATTTTCAATGTTATATCATCATAGTTGTATGACAGTCGTATGAGAGTCTACTAAATATCATTTATATTAATTTTTTCATGTCTAGTTAGTGTTAATTATGACGTAGCGGAAGACTAATTAGGTAACTAATCAAAGAGTAGCGTCTTTTTTTTTTTGTTGCTAAAGAGTAGCGTCTTTGATTCTGCAAGAAGAAGCGAAGCGTCTTCGTCTTCTACCCAAATAGATAAAAACAAGCCTACAAACTAAAAGAAAGATAAAACTCTACAGAGTATTTGAGAGATAATTATCTGATTTGATAATAATTCAATGGATTAGTTTTACATAATAAGCTAACCTATTTATGGAAAAGAAATCTTTGTAGAGAAAGTAAACATAATCCTAGTAGTAATAGTAAACCTAATCCTAATAGCAATTGTAAACTTAATCCTAAAAAGAAAAGGAAAATAATTAAAGTAAATCTAACCCTATTAAGGAAAGGAAATAAAGTACTAATAAAATAAAATAAAATCCTAATATAAAATTGACAATCAGCGGGAATCGTGATAATCTTTTTTTTTTGTGCTTCCATTGTCTGAGAATGAATAAAATTGTGATCAAGTGGCATTGCTCCAATATTATTTTTTATATTTTATTTATTTTCGTTTTTACTGAAAATATAAGTAAATATCGTCTTACATCAGACACCCCCACTTGAAAAAAAAACTCATCCTTGAGTTTTCTTTGGAACATGGCACTTGTGGCTCCTTTGAAGAAAAGTACTTAGAGAAATCTACATAGATAGCATTAAGACACGATTTTTCCTTTTCGTCTACTTCCACATAAATTTCTCCAACGATTTTTTCTTGGATGTCATCTTCAACTTCACAATTTTCTTCAAAGGAATCACCAATTTTCAAGGTGATCATGATGAGTTGCACTTGTGACGGAGGAGGTGCTGGTTGTTCTTCCACTGATGTAGTTGTTGGACCAAATAGTTGTGGCTGCATAAATTTTTTTGCTGACGACATCTCCAAATTAATAGCATCCACATCTCTTTCACCATATTTAATATTCTCTTCATAGGCGAAGGACCTATTTGGAGATTTATGAATATGGTTACGGACATGTCGAATATGGTTTATGTCATTGTCAAGGAATTTGTCAACATTAGGATATTGAATAGGTTTCCTTTGGATCCCATGGCCATCTTGGGCATACCTGTGATTCCAAAGGGCACGCATCTACATGGGTTCAAACTTTTCCCACAACTTCCGCATCTCCTGTTGCATCGTTTGTTGGATTTGCTGGAGCTCTTGGAATTCGGCTCTCCAAGAAGCCTCTGATCACTTGATGTATCCCTAGTAATCAGATCTAACATCTCTCTCATAAACGGTGTCATTATAGAATTTGTTGTTGTAATATAAGTTGGCCATCAAATCCGGATAACGTCAGCTTAGATACCCCATGAATTTGGCTATCGAAAGAGCCCCTCCCCTACAAGTAGCTTTAAGACCTGAGAAAATAATTAAGTTTATTATTAATAAGCTCATAGTAATCTGAATTAATTAATGGAATAAATAGCACATTTGATGATTTAGAATAATAGATATAACAATAATAGTGACTATCATAATTGAGATATATATGATATTGATTAATAATAATACGATAATAATATTATCTAATGATGATATATTTATGTAATATAAGTTTTAGTGATAAAGATGTTTAACTAATAATAATGTTAGTGTGACAAATGATTAATAAATAAAATGGGTTAATGGTGAGTTGTAGTTAGTATAAATAAAAGTAGTGTGGGGAATTAAAGAGAACAAGAAGATAGAATTTAAATATAGTTGGGTAATCTTACAATTTAAAAGAGATGGAGGTTTTATTTAAAGGGAATCTCATCCCTTGCCATGTGTCATCCTATGGTTGGAGGAGAGAAGATAACATCTCCCAATCACCAATTTTCAAGGTGATCATGATGAGTTGCACTTGTGATGGAGGAGGTGCTGGTTGTTCTTCCACTGATGTAGTTGTTGGACCAAATAGTTGTGGCTGCATAAATTTTTTTGCTGACGACATCTCCAAATTAACAGCATCCACATCTCTTTCACCATATTTAATATTCTCTTCATAGGCGAAGGACCTATTTGGAGATTTATGAATATGGTTACGGACATGTCGAATATGGTTTATGTCATTGTCAAGGAATCTGTCAACATTAGGATATTGAATAGGTTTCCTTTGGATCCCATGGCCATCTTGGGCATACCTGTGATTCCAAAGGGCACGCATCTACATGGGTTCAAACTTCTCCCACAACTTCTGCATCTCCTGTTGCATCGTTTGTTGGATTTGCTGGAGCTCTTGGAATTCGGCTCTCCAAGAAGCCTCTGATCACTTGATGTATCCCTAGTAGTCAGATCTAACATCTCTCTCATAAACGGTGTCATTATAGAATTTGTTGTTGTAATATAAGTTGGCCATCAAATCTGGATAACGTTAGCTTAGATACCCCATGAATTTGGCTATCGAAAGAGCCCCTCCCCTACAAGTAGCTGTAAGACCTGAGAAAATAATTAAGTTTATTATTAATAAGCTCATAGTAATCTGAATTAATTAATGGAATAAATAGCACATTTGATGATTTAGAATAATAGATATAACAATAATAGTGACTATCATAATTGAGATATATATGATATTGATTAATAATAATACGATAATAATATTATCTAATGATGATATATTTATGTAATATAAGTTTTAGTGATAAAGATGTTTAACTAATAATAATGTTAGTGTGACAAATGATTAATAAATAAAATGGGTTAATGGTGAGTTGTAGTTAGTATAAATAAAAGTAGTGTGGGGAATTGAAGAGAACAAGAAGATAGAATTTAAATATAGTTGGGTAATCTTACAATTTAAAAGAGATGAATGTTTTATTTAAAGGGAATCTCATCCCTTGCCATGTGTCATCCTATGGTTGGAGGAGAGAAGATAACATCTCCCCCCACTCCCCATTCCCCTTTCTTTCTTTTCCCTTCCCCTCACCCACATGCAGGTCCCTTTCTTTCTCCCCCCTTCATCTTTTCTTCTCCCTTTGTATTTCTTCTCCTCACCGACACCCATACACACAAGAGAGAGAGAGAACGAGATAGAGAGAGAGAATGTGAGAGAGAGAGAGCTGCTGTATGGAAGAAGAGAAGAGAGAAGAAAAAGATGGGTTTCTGGAAAGCTCCGTTCAGTCGGCATCAACGGCTCCGATCAACAATCATTCATGGTCCGATCGAGCTGAAATTTTGTAGGGAGGTTCACAACATGTGAATCTCCATTGTGAACGGTGGAGATCGGATTTGGAGCAATCGGCAGTCATTTTCTAGCCCGTAAACAGTAGCTCCGTTTTGGGTGAGATTCTCCTCTAATTTTTGTAGAAGCTAATTTGTTGGGGGATTTTGTTATATTGTTGAAGTATTTAGTATCTCTTTAAGGTTTGGTACTACCTGTTATATTATAAGCTTGAAATAATAGTGATTTGGGTAATATCTAATTAGGTTTAAAATTTGGAAAAATGTTAGTAAGAACCTAATGCCTAGAATTAATGTGGGGCTTTTATGTGTAATAGATTTATATGTATTATTCAAGTTTCGGGTTAGTGAATTAATGGGCATAAACCCTAACTTTATATGTGTTGAGTTAATTTAGGGCTTTTGGTAAGTGAACACTGAGAGAGTTGTTTAAATGGGTTAATTGCATTTAAAGTATTAATTAACTCTAGATTTTTATGGGTTTCATGTAAACTAATACTTATAGGGTTTAGGTTCTAATGTCATATTAAAATCATAGTGATTATTATAAATGTTTATTAGTATTATAAATTGGGGGTAAACAACAATGGGTATGGATATATATATGTAGCGTATGATAAGGGAGAAATAAGTGTATAATGTGATTAAGTAGTAGGTAGATAAGAAAATGGGTTTAATAGTTTAACAATGATAATGAGTTACAATAGTAAGCATGTTGATTAGGTAGAATATGATAAGGTTATAGAATAAATAGATAAATGAGCATTAGAGGATAAGAATAAATATAGGGTTAAGTGTAATGTCTAATTTAGAGTTTATGTATATGCCTCTAGAATTGGTGACTAAATATATATTATGTTACAAGATAATAGTTTAGTTTAACAAAGCTATTAAGACAATAAATGGTTAAAGACTTGGTCTAATTAGAATGTTTAAGTAATACATTTACTTGATTAAAGAATAAGTATTAAATAAAATGATTTAAGATAAGAAGGTTATGATGTCTACTTAGTTGTGAGAAAGTGAGAGATGCTTGTAGGATTCAAGTACCTTAGTGAAGTTTGAGTTGAGATTAATTATGTGCTTATTATGCAAATACATAGGTTTATGCAAGAGGGTCAAGGTTACTAAAAGAACTCAAGCAGACCAAAGTAAGTATTTTACTTACTGGGCAAAAAGGATTCTATTTTTAAAAAAGTATGAAAGACGTTTTGGTTGAATGATTGATGTAAAATGTTTTGGTGATAATATGATAATGTATTGATGTTTGGATGGTTGATGTAAAGTGATTGTGAGAATATGATTATGTATTGATGTTTGAATAGTTGATGTAAAGTGTTTTGTGATAATATGCTTATGTAATGATGTTTCATGAGATGAGTTGAATGAATGTTTGATGAAATGTTTTTATGAGCTTCATGAGATTGCAAGATAATAAGATGATTATGTTGTTATGAGCATTGGTTGGTTTACATGGTTTATGGCATGAATCGATGATGTTATGATAGTGTATAAGTTCAAAGTTTGTTAACATGATCATGAACATGGCATGAGCAATGAAACGAAATGAAAACCACGTATGACGGTCCCCGGTAGTGATGGCAAGCCTCTTACCGCAGGGTTGGCCTCATGTGTACAAGATGAGTGGTGACGGCTCCCGGTAGTGATGATAAGTCTCCTACCGCAGGGTTAGCCTCCCCATGGAAAAGGAACAAGATGAGTTGTGACGGCTCTCGGTAGTGATGACAAGTCTCCTACCGCAGGGTTAGGCTCCCCATGGAAAAGGCACAAGATGAGTGGTGACGGCTCCCGGTAGTGATGACAAGTCTCCTATTGCAGGGTTGGCCTCCCCATGGAAAAAGAACAAGATGAGTGGTGACGGCTCCTGGTAGTGATGACAAGTCTCCTACCGCAGGGTTAGCCTCCCCATGGAAAAGGCACAAGATGAGTGATGACGGCTCTCGGTAGTGATGACAAGTCTCCTACCGCAGGATTAGCCTCCCCATGGAAAAGGAACGAGATGAGTGGTGACGGCTCCTGGTAATGATGACAAGTCTCCTACCACAGGGTTAGCCTCCCATGAAAAAGGCATAAGATGATGAGCATAAGCATGAGCATGCAAAGCATATGATTGTATGATGATGATGATTAGTTTTGTATGATTTTGATATTAGACGTATCAGTATGCATATGTGACTGGTATGAGATGGAACACATATGTATATTGTTATGGCTAGACATTGCATGATGACATCTAATATGTTTTATTGTTGAGCTATGATATGTAAATGTGAATAAAGTTAAATGATTATTTTGGAAAAACCTAGTGAGTTCCATACTGCTGAGGTCTCTATTTAATAGAGACGGTGGGCTTATAATTTCACCTGTATCTCGGGTTTCCGAGGTGCAGATGATGTTGTGGATGCAGGTACAGAGACGGTAGATGAGGTCGACGTTGTAGGACTAGTTGTTAGTCCTATTTGGTATAGCACATATGTATATGCTTAGATGTGAGTATTTTTGTATATGGCACGTGTCGCATGTGACACCTTTGTATAGCCATTCTTTTATATGTAAAGCTTTATTCACATAGATGTATTTGTTAGCTCTAATGTGTTATGTTATGTCGAAATTTATTTATATTCTGCTGCAAAGATATAAACTCTGATTAATCATGATTGATGTATTTACTCTGTGAGGCTCATGATATTGTCAATCAAGTTAATGCATGGGTTCGTGGCATACTGCGGTATAGCCATGCCACTGTGACAATCCGCTTGTTGTGGGTAATGTTTATAAAAAAAAAAATAGTCATCTTTTTACTTAAGCAGGTCGTAACAGTAGCATTGTTGGAAAAGTTTGTTACCGTTGTGCTGATTGGCTATTATCAATATTAAGCCTGCTTTGATATCAACTAACGTAGCAGAAGATGAAGGTAACTAATCAAAGAGCATTATCTTTAATTCTGCAAGGAGAAGCGTCTTCGTCTTCTACCAAAAGAAATAAAACAAGCCTGCAGGCTAAAAGAGAGATAAAATTCCGCAGAATATTTGAGAGATAATTCTCTGATTTGATAATAATTCAATGGATTAATTTTACATAATAAGCTAGCCTATTTATAGAAATGAAATCATTGTAGAGAAAGTAAACATAATCCTAGAAGTAATAGTAAACCTAATCCTAGTAACAATAGTAAGCTTAATCCTAATAAGGAGAGGAAAATAATTAAAGTAAATCTAACCCTATTAAGGAAAGGAAATAAGGTACTAATAAAAGAAAATAAAATACTAATATAAAATTGTCAATAAGTGAGAATCGTGACAATCTTTCTTTTTGTACTTCTATTGTCTGAAAACGGATAAAATTCTAGTAAAGCAGCACTACAATATTATTTTTGATACTTTCTTTATTTTCGTTTTTACCGAAAATATAGGTAAATATCGTCCTACATCAATTTATTTAGTCATCATCGACAAGTTTTCATATTTTGAAATTGTAGCATGATTTTTTTCATTGCTAAATTAAAACGATGCTATATTTTTTCAATTTATATTTGTAAAAAAATATCGTTAACCGGTTAACAATATCCCTTTTATAGAAATGCTCTTCAAATTTAGTCTCACAATGATAATCATGAATTTTTTTCTTAACCAAGACTCTACTCGTAGATTCACTAAATCTATATCGACACGAGCTTGTTTAGAATTCAATTGGAATAGAATTATTGTTCTCCATAATCTTAAGTAACTACATATATTTCATATACTTAAAATATGTAAAGAAGAAGTATATATACTCATCAACAATTAATTTAGAAGATCAATATAAATATAAATATAAAAGTTTACGTACAGGGATGGAACTAGGAATTTTTATCAATAAGGGCCAAAGTATGAATGTGAAATATTTTTTATTCAACAGCAACATTGTCTTTTCACTAGCAAATAGATGCATGATGTTACAACTCGCAAAGAGCATAGAAAAATATAAACAATAGAGCATACAGTCCGACTTTGCGAGGAATCTAGTTGATGACGTAGAAGAGGCCCAATGCAAACTTAATTTGTTTTTTTAAATTTTTTTTTATGGGTCCAGCCAAACAAAAAAAATTATTGGACATTTGGACTTCTTTCTTATGGTCCAGTAAAATTTGTTTTGTCTTAATTACAATTTTTTTTTTTAAAAAAAAATCATCTCAAATACAAATCTTAAAAAAGCATATTTAGTAAAAAAAAAAATTTGCAAAACCGGAGGTAGCCATGGCTTACCCTGGTATGTATCTAAGTCCGTCTCTATTTACATATATAGACCATTTTATTACTTAATAGTAAGTTTAAAAATAAATCAAAAAAACGTAATTACATACCTCAAAATTTTCAAGAAAGAGCAATTTTTTTACAGTAAAGTGATGTTTGTTACTGGAGATTATGTGAACTGCAAAGTTGAGAGAAGAAAATACTATTTAGCAAGGGACTGCATGTGGGCTGCTTTGTGGGTGGGTGAGAAGAGAAAATGATATATATATATATATGTTTGGTAAACTCCTGCTAGAAATGATGATTGGTAAATGATTATTTATTTATTTATTTTTTTACTAGTAATTGCACAAGCATTATGCAACTTGGCTTGAATTATTGCACAAGTTTCCCACTGCACAAGCCGCCTGACCCTCTCTCCATAATGCATATGTTTCCTTCCCTATAACATATATTAGTTAACGGTTTTTTTTTTTTTTTTTTTAATCGTGAGGTTATACTTACTTTGATCATTTACAAGTTTTTATCCATATAATTGCTTTTCCTTCATAAAACACACATTTGCCTTTTGAGTACACAACATGTTTTGATCGATCAACTCTTTAATAAGTTTGTCGAGGATTCCGTAACATATAATATCTAAAGTATGTTCACTTTTTTTCTATTTTTATGGCGGGTGATCGATCAAAGCAAAAAGGCAAATTATACCTAATTAAGCTACTTAAATTAGCCTTCTCTCGCCCTCCTATTGCTCCGCCTATGGTGTTATTTGTTTTTTGATCGACAAAGAAAATCCTTCACACCGATCTAATCCTCCTCACCCCATAGATCACTCATGAAGGCACATCTAGAGAGAAGAAAACTCTTATTCAAAAACATAAACATATACAAAAAATCAACAAGCAGCAGCAATGGCTGGGGTGAAGGAGACGATGCGCATTGGCCGGCGTTAGCATGTGGCGGAGCAAAAACCGGTTGAAGAGAGTAGATCTAAGTTACCTAGGTCGAATTACTTAGATTATTTGCAAGTTTTTATCCATATAATTGCTTTCCCTTCATAAAACACACATTTGCCTTTTGAGTACACGACACTATAATTACTTTTGATCGATCAACTCTTTAATAAGTTTGTCGAGGATTTGTAACTTATAATATTTAAAGTATGTTCACTTTTTTTCTATTTTTAGGGTGGGTGATCAATCAAAGTTAAAAGGCGAACTATACCTAATTAAGCTACTTAAATTAGCCTTCTCTCACCCTCCTATTGCTCCGCCTATCATTCTATTTATTTTCCAAGCGTGAAAGAAAATCCCTCACACCGATCTAATTATCATCACCCTATACATAGCTCGAGGGCATACCTAAGGAGAAGAAAACTCTAATTCAAAAACATAAACATAAACAAATAACCAACAAGCAAAAGCAATGGTTGGGGTGAAGGAGATGATGCCCACTGGCTGGCGTTGGCGTGTGGTGGAGCAAAAACCGGTTAAGGAGAGTAGATATAAGTTTGAAGGCTTAGATCTAAAACCCCACCAATCTCAAGGAGGAGATGAGCGGCTCATCATGATGGAAGAGGCCGAAGTTGATGGTTTGGCCGAAGAACACTTGAAAACAACAAGAAAAAAGAAAAAAGAAAAAAGGAAAAAGAAATCAAAATCAAAATCAAAATCAAAATCAAAACCGAGAAGGGGAGGGGGAGGATAGGAGCGGGGAGTAGAGGGGGAGGGGAAAAGGAGGGAGTTCTCCCTCCTATTGAGAATCTCAAATTTAAATGGAATTTTAAGGGATCTCAATCCTCCTCCATAATGCATATGTTTCCTTGCCTATAACATATTAGTTAAGGATTTTTTTTTGGTGAATTGTGAGGCTATAATTACTTAGATTATTTACAAGTTTTTATCCATATAATTGATTCCCCTTTATAAAATGCATGTTTGCCTTTTGAGTACACGACACCACTATAATTACTTTTGATCGATTGACTCTTTAATAAGTTTGTCAGGGATTCCGTAACATATAATATTTAAAGTATGTTCACTTTTTCTATTTTTAGGGCTGGTGATCGATCAAAGTTAAAAGGTGAACTATGCCTAAGCTACTTAAATTAGCCTTCTCTCGCACTCCTATTGCTCCGCCTATCGTTCTATTTATGTATAAAAAGCAGCATGTTGCAGTGCAATTCCACATTTTTTTTTTTGGCATCCAATATACATGTTAAAAGGATTATGGGGGCATGAATAAACTGTTTAATGGTATGGATATGGCTTTTTGAATTAATTTTATACAAATACATAAGGTGGAGATCTTATATTGATATTTGAAATACATCTTTTGTTAATGTCTTTATTGTAATTACCTTCTCTTCAAACAAACAAACAAATTAATTGTAGAGTAAATTGGTGTATGAATTCCTGTCATCATACATCTCTTCATTTAAAATCTGGGCTGTCCAGATAAGTCTGAGCATGCTTGCCAAGTTGCATTGTAGTCCAAAGTTGGTAAAACGTTCAATTTTAAGTGCTGACTTGTGGCCCTCCACTAGCAAATGAGCTAGCCATCTCAACCTAACCATACAATTGTCACCCTACATTAATAATCACTGAGCCCTTTAATCAACCTTCAATTACAGAAATATCTTAGTTAATTATATATATATATATATATATGGGGAAAATACATTTTACCCCCTTGAAGTATCCACCGATTTTCACTTTTGCCTCCAAAGTTTAAAATGTAATACTTAACCCCCCAAACTTTCAAATTGTGGCAATTTAACCCATTTGACATTTTTATTCCCAAAATGCCCCCATCACATCTTTTTTTTTTTTTAAAAAAAAAAATTCAAAAAAAAGAAGAAAAAATAATAAAAAATATATAAATATATGCTGGGGTGGCCGAACCACCCCATATGTGGTGGCCGGCCACCCCGTTTGGCCTGGGGTGGTTCGGCCACCCCCAGGTCGGCCGGTCTGGGGGCGGCCAACCACCCCAGTGGCCCAAGGGTTGACGGAGTCATTTTCAAATGGGTGCCACAGTCGTTGTGGACCAGCCTGGCTCGCTCGACCCATCGAAAGAACTGGAGCGCGTTGAACGTCGTGACCGGATCGAAAACTGGGTTTGGATTTTGATCGACAGAGGAGATTGAGTCATCGGTAGAGGTGAAGAAGCGGATGAGATTGAGTGTGGAAGGGTTTGAGGTTCTGGTAATGTCGGGAAAAACCCTAGAGGTCCATTGATAGGGTTTAGACGCAAAAATGTAAGCCAAGGGGCAGCCGAACCACCCCTGGCCAAAAGGGGTGGCCGGCCACCCTGTTTGGTTTTTTCTTTTCTTTTTTTGAAATTTTTTTTTTAAAAAAATGTGATGGGAGCATTTTGGGAATAAAAAGGCTAAATGGGTTAAATTGCCACAATTTGAAAGTTTGGGGGGGTTAAGTATCACATTTTAAACTTTGGAGGCAAAAGCGAAAATCGGTGGATATTTTAGGGAGATAAAATGTATTTTCCCCTATATATATATATATATATATATGATGAAACTTTGAGCAATAAACTATTTAATTACCACGTTTACTTAATCCTCAAAAATGAAACTAATCAAATTCAAATAACATTCTTCTTACATGTATGTGTAATATTAATTCTTGAAATGCTTAGCAATCTTCATTTTTAGCGTATTTTCACTTAGGTGCTCAATTTGATTATACATGCATGCATACATGTCCATACATACATACATATATATCAGCTCCATTATTGCATATTTGCCATTTTTGCTCTTTCATTAAAGACTGAATTTTGTTTAGGTAAGTACAGATATCAGTAGATTCAAATGGGTATAAACATAACGTACAACTTTTTTCAGACCCTGGCAAAACCCCCCTCCACCTTACTTCGCCACCTCGCCGACGTGCACGTGGCTTGCAGGCCTCTGCATGTAACTGGAAGAAAGATACTATCTAGATAAATAGATGAACACCCCCCCTCCCCCTCTCACTCTCTCACTCACTCTCTCTGTCTCTCTCTGTCTCTAGGGTGAAAATGGTGCTCATTTCTGAGAACATCACTGAAAATGACATGGCTGCGGAGCAAACCCTTGTGCCATTGGCCACAGAAAGGCAGGAGGAATATGACTTGGAAGGGGGGCAACAGGATTTCATCACGCCTGACAGCAAAATGGATGGGGTAATTTTGTTTGCCCTACTTTTGATCTTTTGAAACAGTTTGTACTTTGAAGCTTTTGCTTGATCTAACTCTTGGTGGGTTTATTCCTTCTTCTTTTTTTTTTTTTTTTTTTTTTTTCTTTTCTTTTTTTTCCTTTTTTTCTATGAAGGGTTTGATATGTTGACAACTTTTCAGTATTGTGCATGCATCTGCTTCTTTCAACATCTACATCCAAATTTAGAGCTTCACATATAACTTTTGAGGCTGATCATGACCATAGTACTTGAACATCATGAACATCATATATAAAGAAGTGGAAGATGAGCTTTTAGTACTTTTGCCACCTACTTTGAAACCCTAAACGTACAGATCAATATTAATGCTGCAAAACAATTCACTTTAGGTTAAGCGTAGCCTGGAGCTTCCGTCTAATAGAGCCCAATTGAAGTGATAGTTCTTGTCTATGAGTTCACGAGCGGGAAGAAAAAAAATCAAAATTAATTCCCTAAGAAGCATCAGTGCACATACGCAGTATTTAACACTCTGTACATATATTAATTATATATGTTGTTTGCCAAAGAAATTAGAGATGATTGTTAATATGTTTTCAGTCATTAATTTTGAACACACACACACACAAAATAAAACTATATGCTTGCTAGGTTTTAATATATACTCGATTTTAATTAGTTAAGCAACAAACTCTGCTAATTGGTTTAAAGATACAAAAGAGGTACTGCAGGTCTTATTTTCAGTGTCTCCCAAAATTTTAATTTATTTGTTTTTCATGAGAGATATCCTTTAAAATAAATTGTTTACCCCTTGAAATTCTTGAAAATAGGCTACTGTAGCTTGGTATTCTGTTGCCATGCACACTGAAGCTTGGTATTATAATTATTAATTACATTCATGTATGCTTTTTTGTTTTTTTGGATCTTAGGCTTGATTTCTTGTTGCTAGCCTATAATGTCTTACTAGCCATTGCATCAGTTTTGGCCTCGAATCCCTCTCTCCAACATCATTAGTATTGACATGCAAAAGGTTGTTGCTGATAACATTTCTCGATAGAGCAACTGTGACAACTTATTAGCCATGACCGGTCATCATTAAAAGTACATTAGTGATGACTTTCAGACTTTGAGCGACAATTTTTGGTCGTCGCTAAAAACCAAATTCTTGTAGTGCCCTATAACCGTTAGGCGTTAACGGTTTGTCGATTTTGGTTCTTTAGCATTAACAACATAAGAATAAGATCCAATCAACACAAGACAAGATCGCTGTTGGATACCGTTTACCGTTAATGAAATCATATTTGACATATATAATCTATTAGCATTAAATCATATTTATTAGTACACCTGCATTAATATTATCTTAGTGGTTTGATTGATGAGATGGTAATATGGTTTCTTCTTCATCATTTTTTCATACAATCAAGTGGATTAAGACTTACGAAATATAATACATGGCATTTAATCATTTACCATTACCAGAATCATTCAATGTGTCAAGTACTGATCATCATATTGACATATATTAGTGAATCTGCATTTTTGCTCTGTTAATAATTGGAACCATCATTAATTTTTTCCTATCTTTGATCAGTGACAACAGTATTGACAAGTACTTGAGAACTTGTCATAATTGGAAAGACGTGTTAGGTAGCGCATATATGCAAAATTCATATGGCCGTCCACATTTTATGAAAATGAATGTCAATGAGGACTACTGTACATGTATGGCGGTCCATATTTGTAGTAAAAGTTGTAGTAGGTTTAGTTACACTTTAATTACTTGCATTTTGTGTTCTTAATAATCAATTGTATGGGGTACTGTTTACAATTTTTGTAAATGGTAGCTAAAACCTTTCTACAAGTTGAAACTAATTTTTTTTTTATGCAAGGAAATGAGTTAGGGAGCTTGTGTGTGTGCTTTTTTCTTTTTCTTTTTCTTTTTTTTTAATATATATAATTTTATTTTATTTTTTTTATTTTTTCAATTTTATGTTTTTCTTTTCAATCGGTATGTACATTAATATGTGTAGTACGTAGGAGGTACATATATATGGAGTATAAAGAGCATATTTAGGATTGAGTTTGAAAAATAAAGTTTTTAAGTCAAAAAATGCTTTTTGGCAAACGTACTATTATTTTCATGTTTTGCCAAAAGTTTGTTTTAGCCATTTTTTGGTTTTTTCAACCTTTAAAAGCGTTTCAATTTTTTTTTATCAAACGGGTACATTTTTTTTCAAACAAAATTTTTGACTGTTAAACGTACTAATTGCAGGCCTATCAAACGCACACTTGAATGAAAGTTTAGGGTACAACACACTTCTAATGTTTCCATTTATATGAAGTACCCTATTACATTAGCACAAGTTTGCTAATTATTCGACACCCCTTTATCCTTTTCATGTAACCTAATACATGTATTTTATGAGGAAGAGAGATATAGTGAAATTAAATCTGAACCATTGAAAAAACTACAACTATTTTTCTGTCGTAACTCAAATTCAAACACAACCCTTTTGAATATTTCCATAAATAATAGATTGAATACATGGTTTAAAGTTAACACTATATATAGGTTCTATTGAAAGCCAACATAAAGTATAGAATTCATACAAATATTGTATATCTATTATATATGCTACTGATCTCTGTCCCTAGGTCAAGATGTCACCCACCAATGAGAATAACTCTCAAAACTCCACTGAGCTCGAGAACGTCACGACCGGGTGGGAGATACAGCCCTATGTTGAAGATCCAATGAAGCATTTTTGTCGACAGAGCTTCAATATTCAACTGATCTCCAAAGTCCTCAAACAACTGGTTACTGTAAGTTACTTGTTCTTCTTGCTTTATTAGAAGAATTGAGTTGATGTCGGTAGAACAAGAGCTTTGTATAATAAGGGTATAAATTTCTTCACATATTCTATGCTGACAATTTCTAGCTTGTCTTTTATTTGCAATAGCAATCAACATCACAGTTGAAACAAGTGTCGGCTTGGGAAACAAAGCATGGGAAAACCAGTGTAGAAATCTCAGTTTCCTTCAAACTTCCTGAAGATTGTGCTATTGACATTGCAGAGGTGGACAAGGTAGACTAATCTCCTTTAATTAGTTATCTGTTAATTAAATGAATTTCACAAATTCATTAAAAAAAAATACATACATATAACATACATAGTTATATATATGTGTGCATGGGTGGGTATTGTATACACACATTTAATGTCGCTTGTGCAGTAAACGACACTTCGTGAAACATGAAACATGATGTTTCACTGTTCAAAGGTCACTTTTTTATCTAGTGATGTGTGAACAGTAACAACACAATAGGTGAGGTGTCGTGTGAGCTAAAAGATACTATATAGTGTCGTTTGAACAGTAAACGATACTATAACTGATTATTGACTCCATGTTTATTATTGTTTAGAAAGCGTCACTATTCAAATATTACTTGATTTATAGCAACTTTTTTGTTGGCACTTAAAATGTTACTATTCATGCGTCACTAAATGGGTATTTTTCCACAATATATGTGTATGTATATTATTATTTTCTTAGTAATTTAATAACTTTGTTTGCAGATAATTAGGCCACAAGTGCCCCAAGATGGGGACCTTAACAATGTTAATACCCAGAATGTCCCTCAATTTTCTTTCTCTGAGAGGCTAAACGGATGGAATATTGAGCGCAGACTACGCAGCAACGGAAAATCATGCGACATGGTAATTTGATTGACTTCTTGTTCGAATAATTTAGTATGCATGTTCTTCAAGTGAACAATTCAAATCAAGACATCTAAAATCCTACAATACGTTTTTTTTTTTGTTTTTTTTTCTCATGAAGGATCATAAAAAAAAAAAAATTATAAAGTTAAATGTTTGTAATTTACTCACTGAAATATTTGATATGCAGTATTATCGTCATGAACGCTCACGCCGAACATTCCGGTCCACCATTGAGGTTGTCAATTTTCTGCTCTACGAGGTTTATCCACCGAAACAACAGAGGGTGCCAAACAAGAGCAAATCGGAGGGAGTTTATTTGGTGAGTCGGAGATGCAACTACATGTTATGCTTTGATAAAATTGAATGTCTCACATTGCCTGGGTGTAAAAAAAAAATGATATGTCTATATTGAATATGCTTTCTTTAAATGATATGACGCATTTGAGGTAAATCCAATAATAAAAACCGTACGAATTTGGTTCAAAACGAATAATATCATACCACTTAAAATGGAATGTTGCAATTATATTCTCTTCAGGAACAGAGATCTCAACGTGGAAAAGGACTGCTGAAGAGGAAGATGGCATCTCCAATTTCTAGTGCTAGTAGTAGCAAATCAAAGGAGAAGATGTACTTGTTATCTGATGTTTGTGAAGAATACATGAAAGCAACAGTGGAGGAACTTTTAGCTGCTGCATATTTGAATATTCTCAATTCTTCTTCAAACAGTAGCATGCAAGGTGGCAGTGAACCAATAGAGCATTCGGAGTTCTCATCTGACTATGTGGATCCAAAAGAAGCACAAGAAATGGTTGAGGAATTTTTGGACTCATCATATAAAAATCTTCTTAATCACTTCAATGAGAAAGAAAATGTGCCACAAGGTAACTGCAATATTCTTGTTTACTACTTGACATGGACCAAGTTTTCCTATAAAATAGTGGTTTTTAATGTTGTTTTTAGTATTGTTTTCAATCACTTAAAGCATTGACAATGGCTTTCGATATTTAACTTTTATCTATAAATTTAATAAAACTCATGAAAACACTCATTTAACAAGCTCGATCATTTATCTACTTTATATACTTGTCATATAGATGCTCCCTACATTCTAAGAGCCAACAAGCTAAAGTTATATAATTTTTTAATTTTATTTTTTACCCTCCTCTCTTGATTAGTTTAAAATTAATAAAATAATAATATTTAACTAAAGTAGAGAAATGAATAAAGAGTTTAATGTTTGATTTATTTTAAAAGTGAATCTCTAATTAAATTTGGTAAAGTGAATTTTTCTCCTCAAATTTAGCTCTTATTTGAGTAGTCCATTGTGAATGCTCTTAGAACACTATTAGCAGCCTCACCAAAACCACTTTTCGGTTATTTTGGTGAGCCAATTTGGTGAAAATGCTTAAAAACTCTCATTTTTAGCCTCACCAATTTAATAGTGAGTACTGTTCACTTATCAATTAAATAAAAAATGGTTTCTCTCTCCTTATTTTCGTTTTTTGTTTCTCTCTTATCCTTTAATAGTTAGAGAACAAATAAACAAATCTTTGAAAAATAATATTTAAATGGAATAATGAAAGTTGATTGTTAAAATATTGAGGCTGTTGAGGGTACTCTAGAAAAGTAAGTAGTTAAAATAGAGAAAAATGTATTTTTGGTTATTTTGGTCAGTAAACTTTGATGAAATTGCTAAATAATGCTCTTATTTTGCAAAAAATAAGAAGGAGAGAGTGGATGAGCACAAAGACGAAGGGCAAGGTGGTGTAAACACTATACAAGACCAAGAAAATGTTGCAAAAGTGCAAACTAATGTTGTAGAAGTTGAAGACAGTATAGGTGAATATTCAAAAAACAGTTATTAGAGTTACTAACCACTAACCACCGGTTAATCGTCTAGGCGGTTAGTGAATTTTACTAACTACATTTTCACCCTTAGGTAAAAATGCTTAAAAACCCTCATTTTCAGCCTCGCCTATTTGATGAAAAAAAAAAAATAGTTTCTCTCTCATCCTTTAATTGTTAAAGAAAAAATAAACAAATCTTTGAAAAATAATATTTAAATAAAATAGTGGAAGTGAATTATTAAAATAGTGAAATTGCTGAGAGTGCTATAAAAAAGTGAGTAGTTAAATAGAGAAAATTGTACTTTTAGTTATTTTGGTGAGTAAAATTTGATGAGGCTGCTAATAATGCTTTTATTATTGCAGAAAATAAGAAGGGGAGAGTGGATGAGAATAAAGATGAAGGGCAAAGCAATGTAAACCCTATACAAGAGCAAGCAAATGTTGCTGAAGTGCAAACTAATGTAGTAGAAGTTGAAGACAATCCTACTGAAGTGGAAGCCAATGCAGGGGCATTCTCAAGTTCTCCTTCTGCCTATACTGAACAATGTGATCTGATCAACCATATTCCACATGTTTCTGAGTGTGAGCTTGCATTTTTACTGGGTAATAATTAATAGGCAAAACAATGGGGGGATATCTTTTAAGATATGGGGAAAATCTTGCTTTGTTTGAGTAGAAATATGTAATGGGATATGTGAAAGAGAGAAAGAGACTGATGAAGCTTTAGAGAGAAAGAGATTGATGAAGCTTTAGTGCTATATCATGACTCAATTGAAGTATGTAATAAATTGTATTTCAATGTGATATTTATAGAGGGATTTAGAGTGGTGAACAAGAATATCTTTACTAACTAATAAAGAAGAGAATAAACCCTACAAGTACTTAAATAGAACAAAGCATACCTTAGAAAATATAAAATATTTTAACATCCTCTCTCAAACTCATTGTGTAAACATGAGTTTGGAAAAGAAAGACTTTTTTTTTTTTTTTAATATTGGATATGGTGCGAATCACACTAAAATTTGAGTGTGAACTTAGCCTTCAAAACCATTGATGAAGTTGATGATGATCCTGTATAATAAGAGAGCAAAAATGTATATGAGCTTAAATGGGAAAAGATCCAATGCAACACAAGCAATGTATATTATTATTTTCTTAGTGATTTCATAACTTAGTTTGAAGATAATTTGGGTACTCAACAATCGTAATACCCAAAATGTGCGCGCCTTAATATTTCTCTTTCCGAGCTCATTCACAAAAGCTTATTTCTCTGCCNTCCTCTCATGGAAGACCTCATTGCTCTCACAGAGGCCCTCTCCTGGGAGGATCCTTCATCCTAAATAGAAACTATTCCTATTGCTACTGTCCAAAGCACAAGTCTGCCTCTTATAGTGCACCTCATCTCTCAACATACTCAAAACAACCACGCTATCAACGCAACCTTAATCAAAGCATGGGAATTTGCCAAGCCTTTTTCCTTTGCTGTCATTGGACCCAACAAATACCTTCTCAAATTCAGTAAACAAGAGCATATTGACAAAATCTTCAAACAAGTTACATGGAATTTCAATGGCTACCTCCTAACCCTCCAGAACTGGTCCCCTTCGGCTACTATGGGAGAAGTGTCCACCCATAAGTTCCCTTTCTGGATCCAAATACATGGTTTTCCCTTAGAGAACATGTCTCTTTGCAATGCCATTGCTATAGGTAAAGGCATGGGCAACTTTCTCAAGGTGGATGAAGCTGCTACTCAAGATAGGTCTAATTTCAGAAGCTACCTCAGAATTCTTGTGGAAATAGACGTGCATGCTCCTCTCAAATCGGGCTTTCTTTTTCACCGAGATAATGGTGAATCCTCCTGGATCTCCTTGAAGTATGAAAGGTTGGACATCTATTGCTCCTTATATGGTTGCATTGGTCACAAAGATAAAGACTGCTGTGCTCCTCTTGAAGATTGCTTCCCCGCCAAGTATACAATATCCCTCAAGGTTAACATAATCTCTAACCTACCCCCATTTGCTGCTGCTAAAGACCCTTCACAACCACCTCCTCCTCTCTACCTCAACCCTCCTCAGCTCAAACCAGCCCCATAACAGTGATGCAGTCAGCTGGCATCACTCACAACTCCCACATACATGTCACCATCAGCCACCAAACCCCCACTATACTCGCACCACTCACTGCAACCTAACACTTCCACCACTTTAACCCATACTCAAGATGACACCTCTACTAAACACCTTACCTCAAATGAAGCCTCAAACCTTTCTCCCACCTCCTCAGTTAGAAGTGACCAGGCACTCCTCATTGAAACTCCCAAACCAGTTGTCTCCACTCCACTATCTCCCGCCAAAGCAAGCAGCTCGTCCACTTTGAACCCCTCCCTCCCAACTTCTGGTTCCATCTCTATTAACCTAAACCAAGACCAAACTGGGGCCCATGACTCATCTCTCAACCCCATCCTAAATCAAACTGGGGCCCATATCTTCTCACAAGCCCACTCCTCCCCCATGTTCTCAAGCCCAGCATCCATACCAACTCTCTTAACAGACATATCTTCAACCACCCCCTTAAACACTTCTTTAACCCCCGCCAAAAAACACCCTCCAAAAATAAAGCCCCACACCAACACACCAACCTCACCCTCATCTCAAACAAAAACCAAACAAGACTCACATCCCTGTCTTGGTTTCCCCTGCAACTCATAAACCCCCTCAAAACTTTTCTCTCATCAAGAAAAGAACCCGTGTCTCCACTGATCATAAACCTCTAAAAAAAGGCTCTGGAGCTCCTCTGCACAATTCCTTGCTCAATGATGATATGGATACCTCATTTGAGATAACCACCCCTCCAACCTATCCTAATCCTTGTTTCAACTATCCCCCCAGGCACTTCTTCAAGGCCTCCAAGAAAGGCAAGCAAACCATGGCCTCAGGCTCCTACTCTGAATCACTTTAGATTGCAAAGGACATTAACTTCTCCCCCAAAACCTCATGAAAATCCTATCTTGGAACTGCAGAGGGCTCTCCAGGCCTTCTGCAGTTCGTCATCTCAAGCTGATGATCCGTGAAAATAGTCTTGATGTGTTATTTCTTATTGAAACCAAATCTTCTCCCCCTCAAGTCACTTTTATTCTCAATAGACTTGGCTTTTTCTTGATGACTCAATTTGCCCCTGCTGGTTCTGACTTGGAGACCTGGTGTGGAGTTGGATTGCTTTATCTCCAACAAGAACAACATCTCTGCTTGGTGTTACTCGGACCCCCTGGTTCCCCTTGGATACTTTCTTGCATCTATGGTCCCCTTGATAAAAGAGACAAACTAGCTTTTTGGGACTCCCTCTCCTTTGTTGGTGATGGTTTTGTTAGCCCTTGGCTTTGTATTGGGGACCTGAATTATGTGTTGAACCAATTTGAAAAGCTTGCAGGAAGGCCAATAGCCAGCTCTTCTCACTGTCCCTTCAAGCAATTCATTGATCATTTCGGCTTGGTGGATTTAGGGTTTGTGGGCAACCCCTTTACTTGGAGCAACAATAGGCAGGGAGTTGCCTCCATCAAAGAAAGATTAGATAGAGGCTTAGCCTCTCTCAGCTGGATCCATCTTCACCCTGAATTCTCTCTCAAACACATCCCTGTTTCCTCCTCTGACCATCACCCTATATCTCTCAATACTGCTCACTTCTCCTCATTTTTGCATAGGCCTTTCCGTTTTGAAGAATTTTGGATCAAGGACCTCTCTTGTAGGTCTGTTATTGAAGCAACTTGGTTTAAGCAAGCCTCAAGCTCTTCTGCTCACTATTTGGTCTCTAAGTTGATGCACACCAGATTCTCTCTGCAGAGGTGGAACTACCTGCATTTTGGGAAAATTCAGACTCGGATCAAGTTCACTCTTGCTAAGCTTGATGTTGTCTAGAAGTCCCCTCCTAGCCCTAGCTCTTTCTCCTTAGAAGCTTCTCTCAAATCTTCTCTGGATGATCTTTTGCTCAAAGAGGAAATTCTCTGGAAATCTAAATCCATAGAACTTTGGCTCTCATGTTCTGATCTCAACACCAAATTTTTTCACACCTCCACCATCATCAAAAGAAGATCCAATGCTGTAAATTTTCTCAAGACAGATTCAGGTTCCTGGCTCTCTGATAGAGCTTCCACAAGAGCCACTTTTGTTTCCCACTTCACAAATCTGTTGTCCTCCACCAACCCTCCTATTGCTGATGAAATGCTTGAGCTCTTTTCTCCTGTCATCACTGAAGATGACTCATTCAATCTCTGCTCTTTTCCCTCAGAGAGTGAGGTTTTCCAAGCCCTCACTAGTTTAGGTTCTTCTAAGGCTCCTGGCCCGGATGGTTATGTTGTGCAAAAATCTACCTAAATTAATAGGCAAATAATTGTACGTTTTACTTGCAAGTGCACAAGGTCAAAAGGTGTAGTACGCGTGTAAGTGCAAGATCGATCCCACAGGGATTGGTAAATTATGCTTGAAATTAAATTCACGATATAAAGTAAAAGAGAAAAAAAATTGAGTTTGATTAAATAATGAGAAAAAGGTAGGGCTTGGATTTTCACCACTAATCATGATTATATAATAAAACAATATGCCAATACTTAAATTACATTATGAGTATTTAATGGTTGCCAATCTAAGGGCATGGTGTATACTCCTTAAGCTATTGGTTTCCCTAAGCAACGAATTAGGCATGGTGTATACTCTAACTCTTTTCTTTCCTAAAGGATTTAGCATGGTGTATACTAAGTTGTTCTCNCTTATGTTAAACTCAGGACTCGGTCATCCAAATTGATCTAACTAACAAGTCCATACCACATGCATATGTTGATCAGACAGACACATATGAGGAATTCATGGAAACATGTATTAATCAAGTTAAATACTATCATGCAATTATCGCAAATGCGCCAATATTGAATTAAAATATAAACATAATTAGGGCTTCAATCTAGCCCTACTAAAAGGTTTAGTTACGTATAATATTGATGCTAATCATCTTCATAAAATAAAATAGAGGAAAAGAATAAACCCGGAAAATCGTTTCTTTGAAAGCAGTAAATTCTTCTCCAAAATAGCGTGTCCTTAATTCTATGTTTACAGGCTTATTTATAGAGTTCAGGAGTATTCTAGAAACCCTAAAACGTGTAAGGTTGAATCCTTGTGCAACAAGGATTGGCTAAAACCCTAGAATCAAGAACTTTCAAAATAGGGCTGCGGCTGGAGTGGGCTTCACGCACAGGTGCGTTCGATCGCCCTTAGTGCGGTTGATCGCACTTCGTCTGCGCACGATCGCTTCCTCAGATTCCATTTTCTCCTCCTTTTTGTTCTTTAAGTCTGAATTTCCAGAATTAACTCCTTTTCTTCCACAGACCTACAAAACCAAGAAAACACATAAAGAAAGTAAAATAAAACAAAATAACATAAATGGCGGTATAACAAATGTAAATAAAGGGGCTTAAATATGAGTATTTAAGCACTTATCAGGTTACACTGCTATCTTCTTTAAAAGTTAAAACTTACTGGTCTCAAGTCAATAGAGATGTCTTAGCCTGTGTTAATCATTTTTTCCAGAGTAGTCATATACTTAATGATCTCAACCACACCTTCATCACCCTTGTTCCTAAAAAAACTGGCTCTCATTCTGTCCATCATTTCAGGCCAATCAGCTTATGCAACATTTCCTATAAAATCATCTCCAAAATTCTTGCCAACAGATTGAAGCTTGTTCTCCCCAAGATAATCTCTCCTCCCCAATCTGCTTTTGTGCTTGGCAGGAATATCCAAGATAACTCCATTCTAGCTCATGAGCTCATTCATACATTCAAGAACAAAAAAAGGAAGGAAGGGTTTTATGTTCCTCAAAATGGACATGGAAAAGGCTTTTGATCAAATGGAATGGCCTTTCCTGCTGGCCATCATGAAGAAGTTGGGGTTTAATCATATTTGAATTGGTTGGATTGAAGCCTGCATCTCCTCTTCTTCCTTTTCCATCCTCATTAATGGTAGTCCATTCGGTTTGATCTCTCCTGCCAGAGGCTTGAGACAAGGGGACCCCCTTTCCCCTTTCCTTTTCATCTTGGGGTCTGAGGTGTTCTCCAGACTGATGTATCATGAAGCTAGCCTTGGACACATTAAAGGCCTCAAGATCTCCAGAAACACCTAGGCCATCCATCACTTACTTTTTGTTGATGACCTCCTAATCTTTGGCCAAGCCTCTCTTGCTGAAGCTGCTAGCATTAACTCTTGCCTTACCAAATACTGCTCATGGTCAGGGCAGTCCATCAACACTCAAAAATCCTCCATTAGCTTCAGCAAGAATACCAATCCAGCCACCTCAGCTTCCATTCTCCACCCCCTCCCTTACAATCCCAATCTTTCTTCCTATATTCATCTTGGCCTTCCCATTTTCCTTGGCATCTCTAAACGAGCTGCTTTCCAAAACATTCTTGACCAAGTTCATAAAAAGATAGATGGCTGGAGAGCTAAGACTCTCTCCCAAGCTGGTAGACTTGTTCTTATAAAATCTGTGGCTGCTGCAATCCCATCCTACACCATGAGTACTTTCATGCTGCCAGCAAGCATATGCAACAAATTGCACCAAGCTTTCAAGAACTTTTGGTGGGGTTTTCCTCCTGCTAAAGTCAGAAACCTCTCCCTCAAATCTTGGTCCTCTCTATGCCTCCCAAAAGCTGCCGGTGGCCTTGGTTTCAGAAAGATGAAGGAAGTCAATCAAGCTCTCATCTCCAAACTTGGCTGGAAGCTCCACAACAATTCAGACTCTTTGTGGGCAAATCAATTGCGAGGTAAGTATCTCTCTACTAGTTCTTTTCTCTCCCCCTCTTCAAATTCTTCCTTTTAGGGATTTGGAGAGGCATACTCTCTTCTCAGTCTATCATTGCCTTAGGTGCATGTCATATGATCCATAAACACTCTCCTTTAAATATCTGGCATTCCCCTTGGGTCCTTTCTCTCCCGTTTTTCACTCCCTCTCCTGCCCCTTACCTCTCCTCCCCTCCCAACCTAGTAGTCTCTGACCTCATAACTCCACAAAAATCTTGGAATTTTCCTAAGCTCCTGTCCATTTTTGATGCTCCTAGTGTTAAAGAGATCCAGAAAATCTCCGTTAGCTCAATTCCCAGCTCTGATTTCATCTGGACCCCTTCTGCTAATGGAAACTTCTCTGCTAGTTCTGCCCTTAAACTGATAAACAACCCTAGAGTAGCCTCTAGCTCAGCTCCTTTTGATCCTCCTATTTGGAAACTGCTCTGGAAGCTTAAAAACTAAATGCTAGATTGAAACTTTTTTTGTGAAAAATTGCTTGGGACATTATCCCCTCTAAAGCTAGGATTAGTCTTATCCTACACATACCCCTACTGACTCTTTTTGCCCTCTCTGCAAAGCTGAAGTTGATTCTCTCCATCATCTTTTCTTTAGATGTATCTTTGCAAGAGTTGCATGGAGGCAATCCTTTTGGCCTCTTGATTCCCAGTCCTGGAGCTCGTTAAGTCTTCCAAACTGGATCAAAGGCATCATTCTCCCTCACCTCACTTTTGGCATCCCCAAATTTGAAACTCATCTTTTCCAAATTTTTGCTACTGTTCTGTGTGACCTTCTCTGGTATAGCAGGAACAAAGCAGTGCATGCGGGAATCATTCCAAACATTCTCCAGCTTGCTGACACCATCAAGAAGACAGCCTTAGCTCACTCAGCAACTTGGAAACCTACTCCAATGCCTATAGCAGAATCATGGTCTCCTCCAGCCATTGGTTCCTTCAAGATCAACTTTGACACAGCCATCTGGGACAATTTTTTAGCTCAAGCAGCAGTTTGTAGGGACCACTCCGACTTTATCATATCTGCTTGCTCACAAATCAGTCCCTCTTGTGACCCCATCTACGGTGAAGCACTTGCAGCACTCCTTGCAGTAACTCCAGTAGCCTCACTGAAGCTCAACTCCTTTTCCATTGAAGGAGACTCCTTAATTGTAATATCAGCTCTTCAAGCTCCCTCTCCAGTCAACAACTGGCAAATAGAAAGAGTCATTGCTGACTTTATAAACATCATTCCTGCCTCCTATTCTTGGGAAGCTAGGAAAATTAATAGAAGTGTAAACTTCTGCGCTCACCATGTGGCGTATTAAGCCGCAACTAGAGTTCACTCTGGCTGCATTCCCATTTTTCCCCCCCTTCTCCCCCTTCTACTTGTAGTGGTAATAGTGCACCACCTACTGTTTTCTTTCCCCCTTGAAGGGGTTGTAAGTTGTTCTGTTTCTAATGCATTTGTTGTTACAAAAAAATATATATATTTCTCTTTCCTAGAGAGACTAAACGGATGGAAAATCATGCAATCCGGTAATTTTAATAAGGAAAATGATAAATTCATAACTTAAGAGCATTTCCAACGGAGTCGTCAAAATTTTATGCAAAATGATTTTTCAAAACTCAATTTATCTACTTTAGCTAATGAATTTTTAAATGCTTCATACATCCGATTAGTTATATTTTTATTTATATCATTTAAATATATATATTTTTTTATAAGGATTGTATTTTTCCTAAATATCCTATTTTTCAACTTTTGGAAAAAAAAAAAAAAAAGATGTGGAGAGAGAAATAGTAGGAGAAAATTTTGAAAAGAGAAAACACCTTTAAAAGTGCCGCTACATGTAGCTTTTTTTTTTTTTTGCTAATCTAATAAAAAATTCATTTTAGATAAAAGTGTCATTTGGCTCCTCTATTGAGAATACTCTAAACCCAACTAAGGCCCAATTTTTCTCTTAAGTGGCTGTTTTAAAAAATAAAATAAAATAAAATAAAAAACTGTGGGTGGAGGAGAGAGAGACCATTAAACTAGAAGAGAGAGAAATTTGATTAATCTAGAAGTTGGATCTTAGTTAGGTTTAAGTGTGGCCGCATCACACCTCTTTTAATAAATACTAATTAATGTTATAAAATGATATAAATGTTATGAAAATTGTTCTTTATTTATGTGTGTGCAATAATCTAATTAAAGAGGCCAACTTAATTACAAAAATTAAAAATATATACATTAAAGAGGGTGGAGTACTTTATTTAAACCTAAAAGGCCAATAGATGTGGCGCAAAGGAATATGATCCTCTCCAGTTTATTATGGATTAGAGGGTACATATCCAATTCATGGCTGGAATTTCTTTAAATAAATTCAAGTGCCACAAATGCTTCACGTGTCATTTTAATAAAAATTAATTAATATTTTTAAAAAATAAATAATAACTAAAATAATAAAACATTAAAAAATATTTTCAAAAAACTAAAGGTGGCCGGACCACCACCGTTGGCCTGGTGGCATCAACCACCCTAGACTGGCTGGCCGAAGCCACCTATGGCCATTGGGAGTGGTCCGAGCACCCCTAAGGCACAAACTAAAAAAAATAAATCGTTGGCCTTTGGGGGTGGTCCGGCCACCCCTAAGGCACAAACTAAAAAAAAAAAAAAAATGTTGCCTAGAGGGGGTGGCCGAACCACCTCCAAGGGCCATGGAGTGGCTTCTGCCACCACAAACCAGCTGGTCTGGGGTGGCTCCCAGGCCAGCGGGGTGGTCCGGCCACCTCCTATAGGGTGCCAGCCACGCTTAGGTTTTTTAAAATATTTTTAAGTTTTATTTATTTTTTAAATATTAATTAATATGTTTTTATTTTTTTATCAAGATGACACGTGGCACATTTATAGCATTTAAATTTCTTTAAAAAGATTTCAGTCATAAACTGGATACCCTCCAGTCCATAATGGACTGGAGAAGATTCAGATCCTGGAGGAAATCATATCCCTTGAGTTGTGCGATTGCCCACATAAAGGCAGGAGGGTTATGACTTGGAAAGGGATAATTTTGTTTCCCTTCCCCCTACTTTCCATCTTTTTGAAACAGTGTAGTACTTTGAAGCTTCACTCGATCGATTTGGCTTTTGCTTCATCTAATTTATGGTGGGTTTATTTATTGGGGTTTGCTAGGGGTTTTTCCCATAGTGTTCTCCTGGCGTTCTACATGATTTAAGAAAAAATAAAATTGTAGTACCGTTTTTTTACTAACAGATTAATTTTTATGAGTTAATAGTTAGGTTCTAATGCTATTAAACTTGTTTTTGGATTCAAAACTAAAACCTAAGGGTGGAAGGTTAACCCTTTATGGATGATATCACCCAAAATGAATTTGATCATTCTAAATTTGATGCTAATGCCTCACAAATTTGGTGCTAATGCCTCAAATTTGGTGCTAATGCCTAAAAAAATCGGTGGTGGAGGCCACTATAATTTTATTTTTTTCTTAAATCATGTTTTACATAAGACTAGGAGAACGCCAGGAGAACCTACGGAGAGAACCCCTAGCATTTTCCTTATTTATTCCTCTTTTTTTTCTTCTGTTTTTCATTACTGTTATGCATCTTTTACATCAAAATTTAGAGCTTCACATAGAATTAGTTTTGAGGTTGATGAGCATAGTAGATGAGTTCTTAGTACTTTAATTTGGCACCTACTTTGAAACCCTAATCAATATTATTAATGCTGCAAAACAATTCACTTTAGGTTAAGCGTAGCCTGGAGCTTCATGTATATTAGAGCCCAATTGAAATGTACTTCTTGTCCATGAGTTCATGCGCCGCCAGGAAGAAAAACTCAAAGTTAATTATCTAAGATGCATCAGTACTCATGCCCAGTACTAAGAATTAACACTCTCTAGATCTCTCTCTATATGTATATGTTGGGTCATGGATCAACCTTTGATAGGCCCAATAGTTAACCAGCCCAAGTCAAAGCCCAGGAAAGTCAAAGCCCAGGAATATCTCAGGCCCCGAGCCTCCGAGACCAGGTCTCGGATCCGAGGTGAAAGGATCCAAGACCAAGGACTCAAATTCGAGACCAATAGGATCGAGACCTCCGAGTCCAAGACCTTCGAATTCGAGGCCCTTATATCCGAGACCCTAGAATTTAGGGATCAGGAATTCAAATTCAAGTATCATTTGAATGGTATTTGATCTAATCTTATCCATTAAATTCAAATGACGAGCAACATGCAAACACGGATCAGATACAAATTCTGTAAGTATTCAAAGTACAAATGCCGTAACAACCAAATCCTATCTTGATCTCTCAAGATCTTGAAACGAATAACTACTCAAATCCTTCAATAACAACTGCCCAACAAAAAATCAGGAAGGAGTTAGTAATTGGTTAGGAGACTACAACTTCTTGTCTATATAATGCAAGTCATTGCCTCACATTTGGAAGAGGCCAACTCTTGAACTCTATGCTCTTGTTGCTTTCTCATACTCTATCTTTCAGATACCAACTTAGGCATCGGAGTGTTCCCGCCGGCTCACCCTTGGTCTCTTCGATCATATTGTCTTTCTTCATTGTGCAGATAAGTCCGGACTTCAAGGATTCGACCAGGAATCGGGAGGTGTGCCACGCCACCAATTGGAAGCTGTGTATCAACAGTATATATCGGTTGCCAAAGAGATTAAGAGATCAATGAATATTGTTAATATACTTTCAGTAATTAATTTTTTTATGCTACATATATGTACTGCCCAAGTATATATGCTTGGTGACACAATATTTGTGCACACAACTATATGCTTAATTGCTAGGTTTTTTTTTTGGTTTTTTTTTTATTTTTTTATTTTTATAAATTCATACTGCCGGCAACAAGTAATGTTACAAGTTCCTCTTGTGTCATTTCAATGATGATATAGCTCTTAAAATCATCATTGAGCTTGTAATTGATTATTATTGAATTTTAATAAAATAGTAATTTTAAAAGTCACCGCATTTTTAGAAATACAAAAATAACAAAATATGGACTTCTAGAATTACTCGCCGGCAACACTGTACTATGCCCGATCTTAATTACTTAAGTTACAAACTCTGCTAATTGTTTTATAGGTAAAAAAGAGGTATTGCAGGTCTTATTTTTCAGTGTCTCCCAACATTTTAAAATTCCATCTTATTTATTCTTTTTCTTGAGAGATCCTTTAAAATAATTTTTCTACCCCCTTAAAAATTTGAAATATATATATATATTTTTTTAATTTTATAACTTGAAAATAAGCTACTAAAGCTTGGGATTATAATTATTGATTTCATTCATGTAGGCTTTTAGCTAGGCCTGAGTTCTTATTAGAGACCTATAATGTCCTACAAGCTAGCAGTAAGCTATTCTAGCCGAAGTGAGTTCTGGCCTTGAGTCCTACTCCTACTCTAACATTATTAGCAACGACAAAAAGGTCATTGCTAATAATCTTTCTCAACATAGCAACTACGACGACTTATTACCCATGACTAGGCATCGCTAAGAGTACATTAACAATGACTTTTAAACTTTTAGCGACAACTTTTAGTAATTGTTAAAAACCAAATTTCTTGTAGTACGTATCCGTTTGTCAATTTTGGCTATTTGGCATTAGTTGATAGAAAACATAATGTAGAAATATAGACAAGAGACACAAGATTTAAGGTGGTTCGGTTTAAGACCTACATCCACACACTAAAGCCCTATAGGTTACATCTTGTTTTATTGAGTGAATATCATTGTACATAAGAAGCTCCTTATATAGGAACCAAATGGGAGAGGGACTTCATGTTTTTCCAATGTGGGACAAGCTTAGGTAAGGCTTATTTATGTGGGCTTTCTCAACACTTGAACAATGTGGGACAAGCCCACATTACTATTCTCTAACATTCCCCCTCAAACTCAAGGTGGGAACTTGTGAAATCTTGAGTTTGTTTCTTGATCTCAGCACTGAAGGAGGTGATTGATGGCGGAATTGGAATCATCGGCGGCTCTTGAACATCATCAACTTTTGATCGGAACGGGTCAACTATAGGCCTTACATGAGAGCCAACTATGGGCCTTAATGAGCATGGGCAAAACCACAAATGCCAAATTACAAATAAAGGGCCAATGACCAAATATGAAAGCCAACAATAGGCTGAAATAGGCCTGAGTTTGAAACAATACCACAAAGGCCGGGCCTGGGTTTTAAACAATACCACAAAGGCCAAAATATATGAGCCAACTATGGGCTAAAATAGGCATGGGTTTAAACAATACCACAAATGCCAAATATAAATAATGGGCCAAGGGCCAAAAAATAAAATGGGTAACTTGTGCCTCTTTTGGTGGGCATCTTTTGGCCTCTTCTTTTTTTTTTTTTTTAAGAATATCCTGTTCACAGATTACAGAAACTGGGATAAGGATTGCCTTAATCCCGTAACCAAACAGAATTCCTATAGCAACTAAATCAGGATACAATATTCCTAAACTAGAATAGGAATATCTGTAGACTTAAATAAGAGTAAATCAAACCCTTTACCAAACATTCTTCTTCTTCTCCACAAAAACAAGCCCCTAAAAATCTAGCGTACATGAGATGAAGCTCGTAGCTCTGGCGACTTCAGTAGCAACATCATGGGGTGGATGAATGGATCGGTGGTTGATGGCGTGATGGGCTAGACTCAGTGAGTCGGTGAAGGCCGAATGGAGGTGGGTCTGCCGTAGATCGACGAAGCAAGATCCGAAGATCCGAGCGGTGGAAGACTGGAGGCCAGAGATTGGTGCTGCGGCTGGGTGCGGCAGAGATGGAGCTGGATTGCCGCCGCTTTCTGGACGGTGGACTGCCATTGGTGATGAAAGTCGGCACTGGGCACTGGATCTGAGACGAGGACGGCGGAAGAGAAATCAAACTGAGTACTACTGTGATGGGTAATGTTTTTTTGACCGGCGAAAAACGAGTGGTACAACACCCAACAAAATAAAATTCTGGAAATTTTCGAGATTGTGAAACAAGAAAAGAAACTTGTGAGCTAAATTTCTGGAAATTTACTAGTGTGAATGTGTTTGACAAAATGACATAGAGAATTTGTTGGACGAAAAATGAGAGGGTGTTTTGTGAAGAAGGAGTTGGTGATGGATCTACCACATAATGGTATATTGGGACCTTGTAAGCATCATTCTGGGATTGGTTTCCAGATGTGCTGCAATGAAGGATAGATCAGATTAGATCTAACAGGAGCAAATGATAAGGGAAAACGAGTGGTCCAACACCCAACAAAATAATCTGGAAATTTTCTAGACTAAAACAGAAAAATGAAAGAAAATCAGTGGGTGTAGAATGCGTTTGACGAAATGTCTTAAAGAGACAAGACTAGAAAAATCCAACGAAAACAGCAAAATTTCCAAGATAAAATGGAAAACAAATGAAATGACTTTGCTGTATGATATGATGGGATGATCATAGACAAAACCATAAGAGGAATAAGAAAGAGAGGAAGATGAGAGAAAGAAGCATGGGCAAAGTGAGTAGAAGGTGCTTGAGGAACTAGACTAAAACAACAAATAACAAAAGAAACAAAAACAAAAGGGATAACCAGAATCTAATAATTGGCGTTAACCTATTAGCTCTGATACCATGATAGAAAACATAATGCAGAAATATAGACAAGAGACACAAGATTTAAGGTGGTTCGGTTTAAGACCTACATCCACACACTAAAGCCCTATAGGCTACATCTTGTTTTATTGAGTGAATATCATTGTACATAAGAATCTCCTTATATAGGAACCAAATGGGAGAGGGACTTCATGTTTTTCCAATGTGGGACAAGCTTAGGTAAGGCTTATTTATGTGGGCTTTCTCAACACTTGAACAATGTGGGACAAGCCCACATTACTATTCTCTAACATTAGCGACATAAGATCAATTCAGTACAAGATAAAATCATAATCGAATAATCGTTTACGGTTAATGAAATCATATTTGACATATATATTAATCTATTAGCCTTAAATCATATTTATTAGTACACCTGCAATATCTTAATGGTTTCATTGATGAGAAGGTAATATGGTTTCTCCTTCATTTTTTCATACAAAGGTGAAAATGTCACTCACCAATGAGAATAACTCCCAAAACTCCACCGTGCCGTGTGTTCAAGATCTAGTGGAGCATTTTTGTCGACAGAGCCTCCATGTTCAACTCTACGAAGTCCTCAGACAACTGGTTACTGTAAGTTACTTGTTCTTCTTGCTTCAGTAGTGAAGTTGATCGATGTCGGTAGAACAAGAGAGTTGTGTGTATTAATTAAGGATATAAATTTCTTCACATTCTATTTCTATATATATATATGCTAACAATTATATATTTCTTGTCTTTTTATTAGCAATCAACGTCACTGTTAAAACAAGCATCAGCTTGGCAAACAAAACATGGGACAACTAGTGAAGTAGGAGAAACCTCGGTATCCTTCAGACTTACTGAAAATTGTTCTTTTGACATGACAGATGTCAACAAGGTAGAGTCTCCTTTAATCAGTTATCTGTTAATATTAATTAGATATATGTGTATGTATATTAATATATATATATTTTTTGTAGATAATTAGTTCACCAGTACTGCCCCAAGATACCCAGAATGTGCCTCAATTTTCTTTCTTTGAGAGGCTAAATGGATGGAATATTGTGTGCAGAAAACGCAGCAACGGAAAATCACGTGACATGGTCATTTGACATTTATTGGCTTTGTAATAAATTTAAAGTAAAGCTTGCATGTTCTTAAAGTGATCATCAATTCAAATCAAGACATCTAAAATCCTACATTAATACATGTTTTTCCATGAAGGATTATAAATAAATAAATTAGAACTTAATTAAATGTTGGTAATTTAATTACTCGATGAAATGTTTCATATATATATATATGCAGTATTATTGTCATGAAAAATCACGCTGAACATTCTGGTCAACCGTCCAGGTTGTCAATTTTTTGCTCTATGAGGCTAATTATACAGATCATAAACAACAGAAGGCAAACAAGAGCAAATCGGGGGGACATTATTTGGTGAGTCAGAGATGCAAGGTATAACATGAGATGCAACGTATAACATGTTATTGCTTGATAATATTGAATGTACGTGGTTTCAGTATAATACCAATGTTGTAATCTTTTCAGGAACAAAGATTTGAACATGAAAAAGGATTACGAAAGAGGAAGATGATATCTCAAATTTCTACCGGTAAATCGAAGGAGAATATGTACTTCTCATCTGACTCTGTGGATCCAAAAGAAGCACTTGAAATGGTTGAGGAATTTTTGGGCACTTCATATAACAATCTTCTTAATCACTTCAATGAGGAAGAAAATGTGCCACAAGGTAACTGAATTCTTGTTTATAATTACTTGACATGGACCAAGATTTCCTATAAAAACAGTGGGTTTTAATGTTGTTCTTAGTATTGTTTTCAATCACTTCTTGCAGGAAATAAGAAGGAGAGAGTGGAGGAGCATAAAGAAGGAGGACAAAACACTGTACAAGAGCAAGCAAATCTTATAGAACAACAAACTAATCTAGTAGAAGTTGAAGACAGTATAGGTGAATATTCAAGTCCTCATTCTGCTTATACTGAACAATGTGATCTGATCAACCATATTTCACAGGTTTNTAATTTTGTATTTTTCCCCAAATATATAATGGAAAAGAGTAGAAGTGGAGAGAGAAAGAGACTGGTGAAGCGTTAGTGCTGCATCTCTTGATTTGATTGAAGTATGTAATAAACTGTATTTCAATGTGATATTTATAGAGGAATTTAGAGTTGTGAATAAGAAACTTCCCTATTCTAAATAAGGAAGAGAATAAATCCTACAAGGAAATAGAACATAGCCTAATTTAGAGAACATTAAATATTCCAACATTAATTCCCTCTTAATTAAACTCAAGGTGTAAATTTGAGTTTAGAAAAGAAAGTGATTTATTTTTCTTGAAATTGGATCTAGTGCGAATCGCACTAAAATTTGATCGTGAACTTGATGTTCAAAATCATTGATGAAGCTGATGATGATCCCGTGATGGAAGAGAGCATTGGAAAAAGATATGGTGAAAATGTACTTTACTCTTAAGAGAAGTATATCTCTTGGAAAAATTAATGGGAAAATATACTTTTAACCTCTTTAAAGTTTATCTTTATTTGTCTTTAAACTTAAACTATGTGATTTTTAAAATTATAATTGGATTAAAATTCAATAAAAATTAATCTCATATTCAATTGTGTTTTTAAAAGCCACTTATGGGTGTATAAAAATTATGTAAAAAAGTTTGAGCAAGTGTAAAATTATTCTTATATTTTTATTCTACAATTATCTCGCAATACTGATGTGACAATCACAACTAACCCTAAATATTTTTTTTTAGCAACGATGGATCGAAGGATTGATTGGGACCGACATATCAGCATTGTGTGAAATTGTTATAAGATAAAAATAAAACTTTTAGCATTATTCTTCATAACAATCTATACATAATCTTATAAGTAATATATATGTTGACTTCTAAAAAACTTAGTAACATAGAGGGAGAATGGATAGGAAAAATAAAGACAATAAAGTAGAGAGAGAGAGAGAGAGAATAACATGGATAGCAATCCTAATTCCTAATCCTATATATGTAGAATCATCCAATATATGAAAGATAAACTACATCCAAATCGGTAAGCAAATCTCCTCCCTTGAAGCAATCGATAAACCAACATGAACAAAACTGAGTAATAATCCAGCACTTGACAAACAGCAACTACAACTGATTTTTTCCATTGTGGGTTACACAACTTCATCCAACCGCCCATGTGCAGTTGGAGCAGGAGGAAAACGAGCCATCACAGAATTCTTCAACGAGGGGAGTCAATGTTGAATTATTTGCAGGAGGGAATCAAGACGAGGCCTTTTGAGGCTTGAGGATTTTGTGGGTGAAACATAACTATGAAGCATAATAATGATGATGTTTCCCATATTTCTATGTCCAAAATCTGGATGAAGACGTGGCTTTATACAGAGCATGAACTTGCAAAAGAAGAGGACTGACTGACTGAGAGAAAAAAAAAAAAAAGAAGAGAAAAGGAAAATGAAAGGCAAAAAGGATTCAAGCAACAATTGAATATATAACTATATCATACAGCTAGAAGGAAGAAATGCACGTAGAGCAGGTTCAGCAAATGCTGCCTTACATTCAGTCGGTCCAGACAATAAGTAGACAGTAAAGATAGAGCTATAATAGATTATATGAGGAGAATGGACACAACATGATCAAGCATAGGATTTAGACAAACATGATACAACCCACACCCCCACTATATGGATTTTCCTCATCGGCCATTATCAGCATGCCTGGGTCTGCATCCCGTCTGCTCAAGAAACTTGGTAAGACGCAAGTGTTTTGAAGCCCATTGTTCAGCCAACTTCTGCTCCTTGGCTTCTGCATCCCTCCTTAGTCCTACCAATTGTTCCCTGTATTCCGCTTCGATTCTATCCAAACCAACCTTCTGCTCTTCCCTCAGAGCCTTCACCTTTGCCTCAATCTCTTCCATCTTTTCCCTCCTACGGCATGCCTTCTCCGATTCCAGTTGCAACTCTACCCTTCTTAACCTCCAGGCTGCTTCCTTCTTGTGCGCCATCCAAGCGCGATGCCCTTCTTCCAAATCTCTGCAGCACTCCACTAGTTCAGATATCAGCATGCTCTCTCCGCAACCAGGTACTGGTACTGACCCTTGAGGTGGCAAATTGCCAAAAACATGAGGGGTATTATCTGGTCCCCCTCTATCAGGCTGCAACCATGGGATCGAGGGAGGGGCTGCAACTGTTGAGGGAGAGAGACTGAGGGTTACAGAAGGGGAGGGCGGCCTGACTGTGGAGGTGCCGTTGGAATTAGAAAGCCAAGGAGGTAGCAACGCAGGTGCAGCAGCAGGTGGGTCAGTATGAAGAAAACCTCCATTGGAAGTGGCCATGAGATATGCTGGGGCAGCGCGCTCTTTCACTAACTTCTCGGCGAAAGTCTCAAGAATCCTATCGTACTTGCCGTCCTCAATGGGGTCAACTGCCTTGTTATTCTCCTTTTGCTCCCTTTGCTGCTTCTCTTTAAACACTTCCCACCACTTGCCTAGTCTCTTAGCAGTACGACCTGGGACTTCAGCTGCAATTTTCTTCCATTTGTTGCCATGCTTGGCTTGAAGGCGGATAACAAGACGCTGCTCCTCTTCAGTGAGGGATCCTTTCTTTATGCCGGGTTTGAGGTAGTTCTTCCACCTTTCTAAGCAGGACTTGGCATCTCTGTTTAGGGGTGTGTTCATGCGCTGTGAGACGAGATTCCACTCCCTAGGGCCATATTGTTTGACATATGCTCGTAATAATGCGTCCTCCTCACCTCTCCAACGCTGTCTCTCCTTCATTTCCAGATGCATACTCCACTGCCCATTGCCTCAAACTTGAGCTCCTCATAATGTATCTGGAAATTTTTCAAAATATGATAATATGAGAGCTCCAGAAACAGAATATCCGTTAATATATAAGAGTAAGTACTCATAGGACGGGAAGATAAAACTGATAAACAGAACAACATACAATTCAAAAGATAGGACTAGCTAGGAATGAACCTACAACACGCTAAAGGAATGAAGAAGTAATTTGTACCCTACACAACGGATTCTTGTATCAGAAAAGGTCTGCAGCAAGCAACTAAGGGTACAAAAGCTTAAAGTGGCAATTAATGACCTGCCTAAAACAAGTACAAACGCATATATTTGTGAAAGATCAATGGAAATTTTGTAGCTTTCTAATTCCTTCATTTTTCCTCATAAATGCCTGATAGTAAAAAACCATAGAAATATCGAGATGCGTTTTCCTCATTGAACAAAAGTTGGGGCACTTTTCACTACAGACAGAGTGACAGTGAACAACTGATCCAACAATTGTTTAGAATCTCCTCAAACTTAAATAGACACGGATCCAGGCAAAGTCGCATATGATGCCCAAACCAATCAGACTCGCAAGGCAAGTGTATTCAGATTTCTAAAAAAGAAAGAGAGAATTCTTCTGTTTCTTTACTTCAGCTCATATACACATCGGCCAAACAAATCAAAATGACACTGCACATCATGGTGCAAAATATAACTTTACTTAATAAAACTAATTACCCCTTACCTGCAACACTAACAACCAACGTATGAAACTGTCACATAAAAATATGCTAGAATAAAAAACCCAGAAATATATAACAGAGAAAACTCACTTAACGCATTGACTGAACTAGCAAACAAGTTGGGTCAATTTTCATGCTAAGATCCAATATCGTACCCAATAATTCTACCGATATAGCAATCAGCAGTACAATAAGCAGTAACTTCACACATCAGCAGCAAGTTGAAAATTCATCAAAGACTGTGCAGTGTCAATACAGGTGAATATGCATCAGTAAGAAAAGTCAAATTTACCAGAATTTTAGTTAATACTCACATACAATCCCAGAATTTTATTGTAAAAGACAATTTTATAGTGAGATAGACAATTGTAAAAATAGCAACGAAGAGGCATCACAGTTTTCTAGAGGTTATCTATCTATCAGTGAGTCATACATTTAACATTGCAAACTTCATTTTATCATGAAACGTAAGGAACAGATCGAAGAAGAATTAAGTAAAAATAGGCAAATCAAAACACTGCAAAAGAAATACGGTTCTGAGTTCGCATAGCAATTACTTATTCTAAATATCGAATATCCTCATGCCTACGGATCGAATACACAAGAATGCAATACAAATATATGAGTTTGAAACGGAAAAACAAACATTAAGAATACAAACCCGCAATCCGAATCCGGGATGAACTGTGAAATACAGCATTTTTAGAGCTACAGCACAAAATTCGTAATTACGCGTAATCCTTACATGGGTTGGGCTCAATTCAACCAGAAAATGACTGCTGGGATTTCAAGAAATAAGAAGTTACAAATCAAATAGAATATTCAAGAGGATCTCGGTGTAGAAAGAGGAACTAACCAAAGAAGGAGAACATATAACATCATTTCTTTTAGACAAGTGAAAATACTTGACATCATTTATTAAGTAAACTATGGAGATTGTATATCTAAAGAAAACTACTGAGATTATTTAGCGAGAGGAACGATTTGCTATCATTTAGCAACCAGAGAATGATTGGAATTTTTCATTTAAAGAACGATTACAACCAGGTTAAAATCGTAGCTATTCCAACAGTAATTTTTTTTTTTTTAAAAGCAAAACAAATTGTTTCAGACGGGGATACCTTCAAAGCCAGAAGCTTCCCTGTAAGATAATCCAAATATTAATCCGAGACATTACATAAAGTTCGCTTGACCACGTACACGAGCATACTTAATAATCATCACTCAAAAGTAACTTTATTTCGAAATGGGATCTGGCTTAAGGCAATAATTGAGGACGAAAAGGCAAATATCAAACTCAATTACTCAGTAGCAGATATTTTTTAATCGCATCAATGACGGTATTTTGGTCCAGAACAACATAAAGGCAAAGCCCATTATGCTTCAACATAGCTTATATTCAAATTTCCCCGACCATGTTTCTCAGCAACTAAACAGCACTCGCAGAGAAAACCAGAACAAACCCAAATGTCTTAGGCATATCAACTACTTGTAATATTTATCCAAACGGAAAATACAACAATAACCAGATACCAGTGAAAAAGAACAAAACAGCTACAGGAAGACGCTTACATTCCCTCTCAACCACACAAAACCGCGCTTCGTCGTCGACGCATCTCCAGCTCAATGAAACAGAGACGTATCTTTAAAACAGAATATAGAATTGGAAAAAAATGCTCAAGGCTCAAACCCTAGAGCGAGAAAATATCCCAAGCCTAGAGCGAGAGAGAGAGCACGGAGCACAGTAAATGGGACCAGAGAGAGAGAGAGAGAGCAGCAAGAAATGAAGAAGATTAGACTATACCGAAAAGAGCGATAAAGCGAAGACAACACATATAGAAAGAGATGGAGAGATCTGACAGTGCGCGAAAAAGCAGGGCACGCGAATGGGAAGGAAAGGAGGCCAAACAGAGAGAGAGAGAGAGCTCGCTCAACGCTGACGTATTTCGGGGAATTTGCTAGCGTAAGCTCCGGTGCTCGTTTCACCCCCTCCACCAATACCCCCCTTGCATTTATACTGTGCATAAAGCTAAATAGGAAACCATAAGAGCGTAGGATAAGAGTAAGAGATGGGTGCATTAATGTTCCAGAGGCGTACGCTCGATTTCAGCGCTTAAAATGCGCCACCTTCCGTCCTTTCGCAGCTTTCTGTTTGTGGCTAACATAAATACTCTACTGAGTAGTAACACTGTAACAAACATGCTTACGCCCCTTTAATACCGTGTGATTTTTATCCTTACATGGCTGTCATATTCAGTAAAGCACAGCTAAATTCAATCGTTGACGCCACCTGGGTCAGGGAAAAAAATAAAAAATAAAAAAAAAAAGGCGGTACGGCCAGTTACATTATTGGGAAGCGGGCCACACCATGCACGTGGCGTTTAGGGTTTGGTATAAAAATTCTACTCCAAGTTCCCAACCCGCCTCTCCGTGGTCCCCCAGGCCCACTCGTGAACCCTGTTTTCGCCTGTGATCGACAACGGACGAAGGTGGAGGGGAAAAAGAGTTGACCACAGATGATCGATCGGACAGGCGTGCGAAGCATCTCTAACCGTTGGTTCGAGAAATCATGATGATGGTGATTATGATGATGAAAGAATGGTGGTGGCCCCCGAGGAAATTCCGACCCCCATTGCGTCACAGTCACTATATATAGAGTAGAGACAAGAGTTGGTCTTGTGTCTATATAGCTCACAGGCTACGAACCTATGAGCAACAAAGGGGGGCGGTGATCGCGTAAGCCTAGAGGGGAATAGGAGAACAGGTGGTCATCAATAAAAGCAAGAACACGAGAGAGGGAGGATAGGGTGGAGCGTAGGGGATCGAAGGAGGCCAGGGGGGGGAGGAGGATCTTCTGGTGCCATCATTAGGTGGCGGGGTGATCGAGGTGAGGGGTGACACGTGTAAGGTGGGGCCCAGAGACTGAGTGGGTGTGGAGGGGACTGTAGTCCGCGTTTCACGGCACAAGGAGACGAGTCTGATGGAGACGCGACCTTCTGCTCCGCGCAGAAGCGCGCGCAGAGAAGTCAGTGATACGTTACGTCGGTTTTTTTTCCTTCGCCTCTCTTTTTCTCTCTCACTCTGTTGGACGTGGTGGGTCCCTTTCTTTCTCCCTCCCTCCCTCCCTCCCTCTCTTTAAATTCCGGGTTTACAGTACAAATTACACTCCCATCAGACCCGTAGTTCTCTACGTTCCCTCGTATTCCTCTTTTGCCCCTCCACCAAACGATCTATCTACTGAACTTCACCTCGGTCTCTTTTATTTTATTTTACGTATTGTTATATATCATGTTAATTAAATAATTAAGAATTTTTTATTAAAAAAGAATATTATTTATGAAGAAAGTATTTTTGAAGGTAATGATTTTTCTTTCACTCCCTTATCAAGAAGAGCTACGTTGAACATTAGAATGTCGTAAATTATTTGTTTTGATTTATTACTACTGTTCACTTTCTTAAAATATCTGTTTTCTCTTCTTAAAATAAAAACATTAATAAACATTTAAAACACAATTTGTTTTTAAAAAAATTCTATAAAATACATTAACAAACATAATCTTATTATTTTATAAGTATGGTAAATATATGCTTATAAAAAAAATAATTAATATTTTAATAATTTGTATGTGTAAAGGGAAGTGGTGAAGGGCATGGTTGGAATAAAAAGGAGTGATTTGACACATCGAGCGTATGGTAAAATTGAGGGAGATCCTGCCTGATCTCCGCTGTGAGACCCACCTCTGAAAAGGATTTTGTGGTGGAAATGGGAAAAGCACAGATGATCTCCTACGAACCGCGTCTACGTCCACCGTTGGACACTAGCTACATCCACCATACCAAAAAAACGACCATAATACATCAACCATTGGCTGGACCAGCTGGCGTCGTACGTATGTACACCTTACCAGTATGCTACTCTTTCCACGTTACGACGCAAGCCTGACAGATCCTATTGGGATCGGTGAAGAGAGAGTGGGAGCAATGGAATACATCCATTTATTTATTTATTTATGGTTAAATTTAATTTCTTTATTTTTTTATTTATAAAGTTTACTTTTTATCCTAGTAAGTTTTTTACGTTAAAATTTTATTCAAAATTTAATAAAATATCATGTTATCACAAATCATGATTTGATACGTGTTCATATAATTAATTAATTAATTAAAAAATTATTTTTTTAAGTAAAAATATTAAAAAATTATATTTAATTAATTTTTTTTAAAAGTTAGAGGTGGTTGAACCACCCTATGGCCAAAGAAGGTAGACAGGCACTCCCAAGTGACATCCATTGAACTGTAATTGGTGCTGACGTAGTCCAAAGGGGCTATCTTCGTCTTTAGACAAACCTAAAAAACCTATTATGATAAAAAATAAACCTTAGGAGTAAAGAAATGAAAAAGTTAAACAAAAGGATGAGTATATAACCCCTTTATTTATTCATCATTTTTATACCATTTTTTTTCTTTTTTTTTTTAGTTTTTCTTTTATTTGAAAGGAAAAATATTTTTTATTATTTTTTTAACATTTTTAAGCTGATTCTAAATATTTTTTCCTATGCAATTACTTGTATAATGTTGCTAAATACTATAAAATAAAATTACAAGTAAAAAATAACTTATTAAAATGAAAAAAGAAAAGAAAAAAAAAAATCATTTTGGATGAAGTGCCTCCCTTAACCTCAGTCGTCTGACTCAGACCCCTCTCTCTCTCTCCCAATCTTGGTTAGGTGAAAGGGAAACATCCAAAATCCCTTTCAGGATATTCGACCCTTTTTAGCACCGCCTTTCCTAGAGGTGTGATTCTTTTTGAAAATGATGCCTTTTATTTAAAAAAGAAAAAAAGAGAAGAAAAAAGCATTAATGAGGCATTGTGATTTGTGAGTAGTTGGGAATATGATTTTTCTATTTGAAGGAAAATGAAAATAAGTCTTTTTTATCCTTCATATAAATTGTCCCATTCTTTAAAATTGTAAATAATATGACAATATATATTTGTAAAATAGTGAGTTTTGATCCTACGTGTTCATTGTAAATACGTAAGATAAAAAAATTCGACTGTTTTGGCTTTCTTAAGATGGTATGTGTCAACCAATTTAATGGCAATTAAAAAAATTTGACGAAAAGAATTTTTTTTGACATTTTAATTGACTTAAGGAATACATTTTCGAAAGGAACAAAAAAAATAAAAAACTTAAGGAGATTTTAATTTTAGCGTATTGACTTAAGAATTTATAATATATTTATCCTTTATTAAAAATAGCTCATTTCCATTTCAATTTTAAATGAAAATGAATTAGTGTATACAAATTTAATGTGTAGCATAGTTTCATGATTTAACGATTACCATTTCATTTGTATAATATATAATTTATTTTATTTTAAAATTCAAGTGTGTAGAAGAAATGCTATTATTTTATATTGAATTTCTTCTATCTCTTCCTTTGTGTGGACATATTATAATAATAATAATAATAAATAAAAATATATGTTGTATTCTCTCATTTTTCTTCCATCATTCTCAATTTTTCATATTTTAAAAATTAACTATTAAATTTATAGGACTTACCTCTTCAAATTATGTTATGGGTTAAATAGTTTATTCAACCATGTAATTTAACTTTTTAATTTTTGCTCTTTAGTGTTTGCCTAAAGACGGAGATAGTACATTCGTCAAAATTTTGTCCAAAATTTGACAAAACGCCATGTTAGCATCAATCACAAATTGACACATATCTATATAATTAATTAAAAATAATAAACATTAAAAATTTATATTTAGTTAAGTTTTATTTATTTATTATTATTTTTTTTTTAAAAAAAAGACAAAGGACAAAAGACAAAAGCCAAAAGACAAAAGTTTGGGTGGCCGTAGGCCATTTGGGGGTGGCTGGCCACCTCCCCTTTGGCCCATCTGGGCGGAAGCCTTTTGGAGCAGATTAAAGCCGTCAGCACACTTTCCCATTCAAAGAACAATCAGCGGCTCCACCTCCCCACTTCAAAACCCCCACCCTCCCCAAAATCCCCTGTTTAAGCTATTTTCTTCTTTATGGAAAGCGCACTTTTTAGCCTGGCTTTAAGGCCAACAGGCAACACCCTTTCCCTCAATGCTTAAATAGTGTAGAAGAGATCAAACAACGAAAAGGGCCTTTTTCTTTTTTTTTTTTCTTTTTTTCTGTTGTATTTGCATCCGGGGCATAAAAGTCTCATGGTTTCTGTTGGATAGATTTTCGGATTGCACTAACAGTTTTCTGTTAGGTGTTCCGATTCCCAAAAGCTACCATTTTTATACAGCTCGAGCCTTTTTTAAGAGAGCAATATTTTTATAACTAAGAAAAATATTAATTCATCAATGAATGTGAAAAAGGCTCACTTGTGAGTTTTTTAAAAGATGGATGATTGAGTTGAATCTGTGGGCGGGCTTGTTAAATAGAAGGAATTGGTTGATGGGCTCTTGAGAGGGAGTTGGGGCCTTTGGGCCACATTGTAAAAAAGGTAGCAACAACTTGACCCATTCCAACTTGATAATCATTAATTTGGACAAACATCTACTAAACAAGGATTTTATCAATTTTATGGTCAAGATTTAAAGTCGGTGCATCTAATGGTATAGATGATTTCACATTATTTAATTTTTAAAAAAACATACCAACGTTAACTTCACATGCACCGTTAGATAGACCACTTTTAAATCATGATAAAATTCTCATTACCACGTATAGTTTAACATTTTTATAGCTAGAAGGATAGATGGTATGAATTCTGCTCTCACCATTCCTATCTATGTGTACTATTTCGAGATCAACGATGGCAACAAAATTTGTCAACATAAATATTTTTGAAAATTCAAACTTCTTATCAGAAAAAAAAAAAAAAAAAATGGAGATCAAGAGGAAAGTACGTGGGAGGATAGGAATAGGATGATCTCCATTTCTGTTGAAAAATAAAGGGTAAAATTATAATTTTACTTTTTAAAACAATTTTACCCCTCAATTTTAACCAAGTAGTTCTTCTCAGATGATTTGATGCTACTACTTTACTCGTAACGAACCACTATAAATACATTCGAAATTGAGATGGTAAAAATTATGTACTATATACTAAATAAAAGGGTAAAATTCACGTATCCTTCAAACTACTATCCAATTGACAATGTTTTCCAAAACTTTTAATTGTAACAATGTCTCTCCCAACTACCAAAACAATGTCAATATCCTCTTCAAGGCTAGCAAAGAGATAAAAAATTCCCATATATATTTCTCAATAAGGCAAAAATACTCATTTAAATTAGGAGATTTTTTTTTAAAAAAAAATATATATATATTGTTTTAAGAAACGAAAATTTTATATTTTTTTAAAACAGACTTTTTATTTAAAAAATCAAAATTTTAAATTTTTTCCTTATAAAAATAAATTGTTTATATTTTAAAATTTGGGCACCCCTTGATTATTATTATTGTTATTTTCAGTTTTGGTTGTTTTTAGAAGTTTTAGTATTTTTTGTTTTTATTTTACTAAGGGTAGTTTCGTCATTTGAGGGGACATTGACAATATTTTGGTAATTTGAGGAAGCATGATCAAATAGGGTAAATTTCACATACCCCCTTCAAACTATCACCCAATTAACAATGTCCCCCCAAACTTTTAATTGTGATAATGTTCTCCCTAAACTACCAAAATATTGTCAATATCCCCCTTAAGGCTAACATAAAGATAAAAATGCTCCTATGTATTTTTCAATAAGACAAAAATACCCATATAAATTCAAAAAAAATATATATTTTTTTAAATTTTGTTTTAGAAAACGAATTTTTTTTTTAAAAAACATAAAATTTTATTTTAAAAGGTTATAAAACAAAAACAAAAAACAAAAACAAAAAAGAATAATTTTTTATAACAAAAAAAATCGAAAGTTTATAATTTTTTTCTTATACAAATGAATTTTAAAAAATAAATAAATAAATTTGCCACCCATTAGATTTTTTATTTTAGTTTTAGGTTTTTTCTAAAAGATTTAGTATTTTTTTTTTTACTAAGGTTAGTTTCGTTATTGAAAATAACATTGTCAATTTAGTGGTAGTTTAAGATGAGTATGTAAATTTTCCCTTATCAATTATGTAGTTGTTTGAGGGTTACTGACATTTTCAAAAAAAAAAAAAAATGGAACTAGGCATATGGGAATTCGGCTAGCGGCATGCAAAGTCTTGTACAAACAAACAAGAATAGTAACGGTACTAATATAAATAATAAATAATAAATAAATAAAAAAAAGAAAAGAAAAGAAAAGAAAGAAAGTAACGGCTAGTCTAGTACAAAGAAACAAGAAATCAAGAATAGTAAGTAACGGTAAAGATGCCCCTTTCTTAATAAGAGGGAAGGCGCCAGAACAAAAGGCCGGAAAGCCCACAATTTGGCACCACTACATATTTTTACTTTTGAGTGCACATCGTGAGTGAGGAAGAGAGGAAATTGATGAAGATGGAGTTGGATTTCTTGGGGCTGATGAATCGATTGTTGCAGCTTTATTGAGTGGGTGGGTTTTTGTGTTTTGGTTTCTCAAGAGAGTGAACGAGTGGTATTATGTTAGCAGGGTGGGAGAAATGGCAAACTCTCTCCCACCACTCTCTCCCACCAGGTGATATGGGATGGCCTTTTCTTGGGAGCATGTTGCCTCTCATCAAATCTCTAAGATCTGGTGACCCTAGCTAATTCTTTCATCTGTAACCTCGTCTCCAGGTGATCTAGATCTCTCTTGATTTTGTTTGCATTTACAATATTGGATCATCTTATCTGTGGGTCGATCGTGTATAAGATTCAAGCAATATGAGCTATGTATGTGACTTATTTAATTTACAGCCTGATGAGAGGAAAGCAATGGTAAAACATGATTGGCTACGACAAAAATTTAAGAACTAATTATTTCTACTATATATCCTACTAAATCTTTGTATGATCCCTAGGCGACATATCATTTAGCACTTGCCAAAAAAAAAAAAAAAATCCGTTAAAAAAAGGCCCAAAAGGCCTATACTTGGCCCATGTGGCCCATCTTTTTGCCATGTTGGTTGGCCCATAGTTTGGCCTATTATGGCCCATTTTTTGACTTCTTGTTGTTAAATGGCCAATCTTCGGCCGACACCAACTCCAGTCTCCAGTTATTTTTCAGTCACCATCTCTTGCCACTTCTACCAACCCCTACTGTCACAACAATGGGTAGTGGTTCTCCGGCCGCCCTGCTAAGATCTCCTCGAGTCGAGCTCATGTTTTGAGTTTCTCTTCGTAATGGACATGATTATTGCTCTCACATCATGTTTTCTACGCCTGCTATACAATATCAGATTCTCCTTCATGATTTCATCAACGGTTCTAGTGGGCAATCTCATGAACAGATTTTGACGCTTGCCAAACCAGATCTTGGTTCAACAAAAATAAATGCATTTATTTTCACCGATCCCAATTCTTTTATAAATAGGAGTCTTGTACGGTAAATATAAAGTATATGAGCACAATATAGCCTTATCATGTTTTTTTTTAGTGGTGGACGCAAGTGTCTTAACACCGAGCCACCCATAAATCTTTGTATTCTTTTTTCTCTTTATCCCGCTTTTCTATTATTATGAGCTTCTTCAATATTTCAATTCCTTTGTAAAATTTACCATTATTTGATCAAAAGAATCACATACTGATCTTATATGTTGAGTTGAATATGTAGATATGGGAAGACTGGCATCTACAAAACACACTTGTTTGGTTGTCCAAGTATCATCGTTTGTACGCCTGAATTATGCCGGCGTGTTTTGACAAATGATGAAACCTTCGGACTTGGTTATACTAAATCCGCCAATATTTTAGCAGGAAGAAAATCCTTGCACAATACTTCAAACGTAGAACACAGGCGTCTATGGTGGATAATCGCGAATCCCATCAACGGACATCAAGCCCTAGCAATGTATATCGAACATATAGAGGATGTCGTGATTAATTCCTTGGATGAATTTGCTAGCATGAACAAGCCATTTGAGTTCTTCACAGAAATGAAAATGCTTACCTTCAAGGTCGTGATAAGCATTTTCATGGGCTCTGTCAGTGATTCTACTTTCAAGACAACACATAATTTGTACAATGATTATCATCAAGGACTAGTGTCCATGGCCATTGATATCCCGGGGTTTGCTTTCCATAAAGCATTGAAGGTAAAATTTCATTGCTCTATGAATGATTTACGCAAAATATATTATAACCAAATTAATAATTGTCATTCCATCCACAAATTTGATTATTAATTGCTTTAGTATTTTTTTTTAATTAATACTAATGGTATAAAATGATATAATTGTTATAAAATTTGTTCTATGTTTGTTCTATGTCTATTTTTAACACTAAGCAAATAAGATGAAATGAATGGTTGAAACTTATCGTTATCGGTGTACCTAGTTCTTCCGGTGACTTTTTTCCTTGTCTTGCAAGTGATCCATTGACTAGTTCGGTCATCCCAAAATGTGCTCCAACACTTATAAACCAAACACCAAATTCATTTGAAAAAAAAAAAAGAAAAAAAGAAAAAGGTATTCTAACCTTTATAGTGGTGTAGATACTATCACCAATAATAATTTGGAGAACAAGAGTAGTATTGACCAAATAAAACTATAACAAAATAACCATATATAATAAATAAATAATATCCTATATATTAATGCTACCAAAAAGTTGTCCAAATCCAAATGTGTCATATCAAATTCTGCATAAAACAAAGGGGACTCTAAATGTTGAGCTTGATTCAATGCTCATTAATAATACATATGTAGCAAGCAGAATATTAACTCCTATCTTTGATGATATATATATAGGCAATTGATGTGATGTTCCGCAAAACAAATATATTGTCACTATTCCGATCGAGAGGCAAAAGCAGACGTTAGCATCAATGGTAATTAGTAATACCCAATATTTTCCTCAAAATTAATATATTTTATTGCTCATCAATCAAGAAAAAGTAATAATTATTTGTTGTCAGGCTACACCATACCAAAAGGATGGAAAGTTTTGGTTGGAGTGGAGCTATTCAGATGGATCCAGAAACTTATGAAGACCCACAACTCTTTAATCCGTCAAGATGGGATGTAAGTGGTGTAATAGCTAGTGTAATAGCTAGTGTATATAACTTTTTATTTTTATTTTTTGTTCCTTTAGCCTATATTTATATATTTCTCGAAATAATTAAATCTTAAATTATCTCTCTTGTAACAGAATATAAAAACCAAAGCGGCTTTCATCCCCTTTGGAGCAGGAAGCCGATCTTGTCCTGGAAGTGATTTGGGCAAGCTTATCATAGCTATTTTCCTTCATTATTTTCTCCTTAACTACGAGTGAGTTTCCTCAACCCTTAACAAATATATGAGCAACATTCCTTTCTTTTCTTTCTCCAATATATATATAATTTAAAATTTTGTTAACATGATCTACTAAGCGAGGTATTCGATCTTATTAATATTTTTTTGGGGGGTGATTTTTATTAAAATATTGACTATTATGAGTGCAACCTCAAGCGGGTTAATCCAAAATCCCCACTACTTTACTCACAAGGACCAATGACCGATGACAACTATAACACCCCAGTCCCATATTGGGAAGATGAGAAGAAACCCACATAGAGTGGGTGATTTATAAAGATGGTCATAGGTGCTAAGTCCCACATTGCCTAGTTACTAGGTAAAACTGAGCTTTATAATAAATTCTAGGGAAGCTCTAAATTGACTAGTCATTTTGGGGTGATAACGCAGATGTGGCTAGCGCTTTTCCCTGGTTCGCTGAGTCGTTATAACAACTGCCTCGCCGAAGTCATAAGAATCCCATAAACCACCACAATTAATACATGTAATGCTTTGTGTTGCTACATCTTTACATACTTAGTTTACTTATCAATGCCTTGCACTATGTAATTGTGTATGAATAAATTGTCAACTTAGTATATATAATATCGCATCATCTATGTATATTTCAAAAGATGAGATGCCTTCGATCTTATTTATATTCTTTACATAAAAGCTTTTTGATGTAGCGTAATGTTGTGGGTTGCAAAGATAAACAGTAAGAAAGAGGTAATCTGTCTTAAAAACCTTTGGTCTATCAAGGGCCTAAGGAATTCTTTTCAAAACATAGTCTATCAAATATTTGAGGATAAAATATAGAAGAAACTCAAACTCTGAGCTTTCTTATTGAAAAACTAACAATATACGTCAAAGCAGCGTTCTGGGACTATAAACATATATTTATAAGCCCCCAAACTCATAATCCTAATAGTAATATGAAATAAGTCGGTTTTAACAAATTTGCGCTAGCCATTCAAACAAAACATTTCTTCGTTCGAACATCAATAAAATAAAACTAAAAAAAAACATGACTTTTATTCTCCATTTGCAATCCGTTTGAACGGGCTAGCGAACTGCCCTCTCTGGAATGCTCCGTCTACAACTCCGTTTGAACGGGATATCGAACAGAGGGCTCCATTAGCAACACCGTTTGAACTGGATAGCAAACGATGGCTTCCGGGGGGACTTCTTTTCGAAAACTCGTTTGACTTAGTAAATATCGGAATTAGCAAACTCTGGAGAAACATAGCTTTGTAGATCTTTGAGTTAGTTTTCCAACACCGCAAAGCTTGCTCCAATCCGAGGTCTAAAACTCTAGATATAACCTTCTTAGAAAAACTTGTAATGTAGGAATTTTCCCCTACATCATTCTCCTTAGGTTAGAGAGAATTCGCTCTCGAATTCGCATCCTCAACGGAAGAGTTACCAATGAACAAAACTCAAGCTATGACCTTTATAGTAAAGCTTGTTAGGGATGACTGTAGTATGGAGAGCTAGCAGAGGATGCTTAGTGGAATAATAAATTTTGTAGTTGAGAAAAGGTTTTAAGTCTTCTAGTGCCATCATCCCTAAGTCTGGTGGTCATGGGATGATTGGGCAGTGAGATGTGGAGATGGAGCTACAAATGCTGCAATGGATAGAGGAGAATGAGATGTGGATGATGGCAGGTGAGGATTAGCAGCTAAAGATAATGGGGTATTAGGAGAAGGAGGGCAATTGGAATCAGGAATAGGTGAGGAGGTAGCTTCTAAAGTAGAAGAGGGAGACTATGATGTGGTGTGGAGCTGAGTAGCAAGAGAGGGGGTTGTGTGAGTGGACACAGTGGTGCTAATAAGTACTAGAGCAAAAGAATTTACCTGGATGGAAGCAGATCCATTTGTAGGGGCAATGAGATGGAGGATATCCAATCTTGAGCTGAAAATGTGTGCTCATCAAAGATGACATGTTTGCTAATGATGGTTTTCTTGGAAGTGGATCATAACATTTGTAGCCTCATTAATTAGAACAGTACCCTAAAAAGATACACTTCTTAGATCGATACATTAGTTTGTCATTGTTGTATGGTCTAAGAAGTGGATAGCAAGCACATCCAAAGAATTTAAGGAGGGAGTAGTTAGGGCTTTGTGAAGGAGTTTGGCATTAGGTGATTGATGTTTTAACACTGCTGTGGGAAGTCTATTAATGAGGTATACAGTTATGTTAAAGGCATCTACCTAGTAGGTAAGAGGCGGTTTGGATTGAGCTAGGAGGGCCAGACCTGTTTCCACAATGTGTATGTGCTTCCCCTCAACAAGTCTATTATGTTTGGCAGTATATGGACAAGAAATTCTATGGAGAATACCATGAGTGGTGGGAAAAATTTTCAATTGATTGGAGGTAAATTCCCCTCCTCCATCAGGTTGAAAAGAATCTTCTTCGATAAAAGGTTTTCTACTATGCATTTAAACTTGATAAAGTATGTGAATGTTTCTGATTTGTTGTGCAAAGGGTAAATCCAAGAAAGCCGTGAGAAGTTTTTAATGAAAACAACATAATAACGATAACCATTGAGAGAAGGAACTGGGGAACTCCACAAATCAGAATGTATTATTTCTAAAGATTCAGCAATTACATTATTGGAATCATAAAACGGGAGACATTTGGACTTGGCTACTTGACAAGGTTCACAAAGTGAAACATGTGAAGTAAAACCAGTTACAAGGAGATTTGCTAACTGATTTATTTTACTAATGATAGGAGATGCAGGGTGACCTAATCGACTATACCATGTCTTGGATGAGGCTGTGACTCCAAGAAAGGCTACAAACTTTCATAAAATTCATTTTCCCTGCAAACATTCATTCCATTACGTTCCTTGCATTAATTACTCCAATATAGCTTAAAAAAGCTAAAGACGTGAATCACAGTCATATATACCATCATACACTTACTCATATAACAACTGCCCCACACTTCGGAAAACTACGCCAGAAAAATAAAATATGTCAAAAAAATAAACATATACGCTACTAAAATTCACTCTTTTTGTTGAGTTTAATTTGATTATTTAAATTGCATACTCTTGATCAGGGTGTAGGCTATTATAAGTGGAATTTTCTATGGATAAAGATTACTTCCATTAAATTGTATGTTAAATTTTGAATGAAATTCCAGGGGCTCTTTGAGAGGGAGAAGTGAAAAACACCAGAGAGAGGTGGAGGTGGGGTTGGATAAAAAATGGGTTATACTATATCATCTGATGCCAACATATAGCCTTACCAGATTCTTTTCAGTCAACCAGTGATGAGTGGTTTCATGGGATCCTGAAAAATGAATGCTAGATTTTTCTAATTATGGGCAAGTCACTAGTGGCATGCAGGCTAGGACTTAATAGAAATTGTTAAGAGCATGCCTAAAATATTTTTTTTCTTAGAGGTTGTCTTGCTAACGCTTTTCTTCATAATAACTAGCTTTGTAACTTGAAATCATCAATTGTATAATCTAATTTTCTTCACAAATTAAAGCCAAGGAATTAGAACCCCCCCCCCCCCAAANCCCCACCCCCCCCCCCCCCCCCAAAAAAAAAAAACACATAAAATTATATATATGCTCTATTATGCTAGTCTTGTATTGGAGCCATCGGAAAAGATAAATCCAAGCTATGGTTTCTGGACATGTAGATAGGCGTCACATGCACCATGATTTTGAATTAAGTGTTGCAATTAAATATTTGACTAAAAAGCACAAAGGAGTAGAATCCTAGTACACAAGATGTATACAAGAAAAACACCCAAAAGCAAAAACCAAACATATATGAAGTTTAACAGTACACACACAAGATACTCATAAGCTCCAAAATATTCTAACGTCTGTTCCCCAGTAAGGAAGGAGTAAAACAAATTGCCAGTATCCCTCAAAACAGTACTATAACATATATATATATATATATATATATATATATGTATGAAGCAGTATGAATAAATATATGATACGTACCAAAGTTAAACCAGACATGCATGGAAGTATTGTTATGGTGTTGAGATATTGAAAAATGGATAGTTTTCTTCAAATTAAATGGGTTGAAGAAAATTCTTCCGATCTATTTTATAAAAATAACATGTGTCACTTTTCATGTGAAAATCACATGTTTTTTAAATAACATGTGAGAATCACATGTTTTTTTAATAAAATTTCTTCTAATTTTGTCCTTCCAATTATATATAAAAAGCATGTGATTAATTTTCACATGTAGAGGACACATGTCATTTTTATAAAATAAGTTGGGAAGTTTTCTTTTCTTTTTTTATTTGTTTACTCAACTTAGTTCTGAACAGAAATTTACAATTTACCAGAAAAAACTACGAGATTTCTTCTTCTTTTTTTAAACAATATATATATATATATCTCTTCATGGCATGTGTATACACCACGAAAAGCGAGAATTTTATAAGCGTATCGTTTATTATTTCTGGCGTATTCTATTATTTCTGGCCTATTTAAAGATATGCCAGCTTATTTTTATCTTATTTCCAGCATATATATTGAAAGATATGCAACAAACTGTTGTTTTGCCGGGCATTTTTTAAAAACGCCAGGATGCATCATAATTATGCCACTAAAACACCCTTTTTTTGTAGCGGCATCCATGGAATGATGGAAATAAACCAAAAAAAAAAAAGTCAAACACCCATAATTACATAGAGATGAATCTTCATGCACACTCACGTACATAATAAACCTAGCCAGATAGGTATAGGAAGGAGGTATTACAGACTTTATATATAATTTGCAATTTGGCAAAATATATTGTGAGCGAGGAAGAGAGGAAATTCAAAATGGAGTTGAATTTTGTGTGGTTGATTGTTGCAACTTTCTTGTGTGGATGGGCTTTTGTATTTTGGTTTCTCAAGAGAGTGAACGAGTGGTATTATGTTGGCAGGGTGGGAGAAATGGCCTACTCTCTCCCACCAGGTGATATGGGATGGCCTTTTCTTGGGAACATGTTGTCTGTCATGAAATGTCTAAGAGCTGGTGACCCTAACTCTTTCATCTATAACCTTGTCTCCAGGTCTCTCTCTCTCAAACTTTCTTTGGAATATGTTGTTCTCTCTTAAAGACTTCAGAAAAGTTGCATGAATGCTCGACTCCTCGCGATTTCTTTGGCTCAATTTTCCTTCTTTAATTATCATTAATAGCTAGTATTGCAAAATATTCTGACAAATTCTTCTTCTTCTTTTTTCAGATAACTAAGCTTGCATCCATATTTGAGGATTAATTTCAGATTATAAGTTTTGGATAAATTCTGATATTAATTGTTTGGTATGAATTTAAGATACAAATGGGTGTTTTAAATTAAAAGAGACTAGCTAGGCTACAGTTGAGTCAAACCAAGCTAAATATTAAATGTTTAAGTTTAACTTTAGTAATTTTATTTCGAATACTAGCAGAGTTTATGCTGATCGAGCTTATACATATAAGTTGAATAAATAAACTTAAGTTTTGATTTAAGTTTGATTCCTTTAATTGAGTTTAGATAATTGTTATGAACAGTAATTCGGATAGTTTACAAGTACCCTGCAAGGGAGAAACAATATTATATATGGTGGTTGAAAGAAATTTCAGATTACGTATTAATCAAGTGATATCTTATTTCCTTACTAAAATTACTATTATTCATCTATAAAATCAAAAAATGACTTATGTTTAATTGGAGATCATACAGATATGGGAAGACAGGCATCTACAAAACCCACCTGTTAGGGAGCCCAACTGTCATCGTTTGCACGCCAAAATTATGTCGGGATGTCTTAACAAATGATGAGCATTTCAAACATGGTTATCCTAAATCCACCAATATTTTAGCTGGGATAAAAGCCTTACAAAATACTTCAATCGTAGAACACAGACGTCTGCGCCGTAAAATTGCGAATCCCATCAATGGACACCAAGCACTAGCACTATATGTCAAACATATAGAGGACGTTGCGATTAATTCCTTAGATGAATGGGCTAGCATGAACAAGCCATTTGAGCTCTCCACTGAAATGAAGAGGGCTATCTTCAAGGTCATGACGGAGATTTTAATGGGTTCTGTTTGTGAATCTACTTTCTCAACGACACAGAATCTGTTTAATGACTTTTTTCAAGGAATAGTTTCCATGGCCATTGATATCCCAGGGTTTGCTTTCCATAAAGCATTCAAGGTAAAATTTCTTTAATTATTATATGAATAATTTACGTAAAACACTGTATTCTTGAAAATATCATCATTATGCATGTTAGAATAGAAATTTCGAATATATATATATATATATATGGTACGAAAGTGAGGAGAAAGTGTGGGGATGTTAACACTATTACATGACCACACGGTAATAGTGTGATCATCCAACATACATCATCATCTCCTACGCACTTAATCATACTCTATAACATTATGTGATAAAATTATGTTAAGTATGATGACTTTGGGTACCAATACTTAACCCATGTCAACTCTCGTTTGTGAGCCTTCATAGATTGGCATGTGATTATGACAGGCCGTATGTATGCATACTTTTTCACTACCTTATCTAATCACCGAACCCTTTATCATTTACCTTTCCACCAGCAACATATTAGATGTGACTTTGTTTCACTATCTTCCAAGAGAATGGCATTGATTCTCTGTGACTGGGAACACAGTCACGCTCATACCACAATTGACGACTTCATTCGTAAACAAGTCTATGTGTTGACCTAGGTTGAATATTCGATCAAGTTCTTCCTCTAAACCTCTTATTCTTGAGATTTTCCTTAATACACCTTATTAGCATCTTTTGCACTCTCAGAGCATAGATATTACCTAGCTAGTCTCAACTCGATCCCTCCTAATGGAATTTGCATTCATGTGAGTTGTAATATTTGAATGAATACTTCGTCAATGTCATCTGCTTGCCTTTAACCAATCAATCATGCCCGGCCTATTGGGCAAAAGTGGATAACATGCATCATTCTTTTTTCTTTTTCTTTTTTGGTTTTGAAAATATCTAAATATTGGTTTATCCTGCTTGCCAATGTGTATTGGACTAATATCTACTCACTCACTAATCCTACCGCATGACAAATATCAAATCTAGTACTTATCATAGCATACATAAGGTTACCCTGGCTTGGGCATAATGGATTGTTTTTATTTCATCAATTTGTGTCTCTGATGTAGAACGACATTTATCCATATTTTCGGTGAAAACAAAAATAAGAAAAATATCAAAAATAATATTTGAGCAGTGCCACTTGTTCATAATTTTGTCATTTCTCATACAATATATTAACGTGCAAAAGGAAATATATGTCATAATTCCAACTGATTGTCAATTTTATATTAGGATTTTATTTGTAAAGTAATTAATATACGTAAATTGACTCAAGCCCATTAGCTTAGGCTATTGGGCGAGAAATGATGTCGTAATATGTATATTAACTTACTCTTGTTTGATATATAAGATTTTTTTTTTCTTAGCTAGCTATGAATCAAACTAGATTGATAATGGCTTAAATGCATATCTATCAGGCAAGAAAAGAGTTGGTGAAAATCCTTCAATCTATCTTGGACAAAAAGAGGATGAGGGCTAAAAGTGATGACGAACACGAGGGAAAGAAAGATATGATGGATTTGCTAATGGAGGTTGAGGATGAGGATGGTCAAAAATTTGTAGATGAGGATATCGTAGATTTGATGCTCGGTTTCTTCGCAGCTGGTTTTGGGAGCACGACAACTAGTACATTATGCGCAATGGTACACCTATCAGAACATCCTGAAGCCCTCAAAAAAGCCAAGGTAGGCATCCAATCTGAATAATAGGCAATAGATAAGCTTTTTTTATATATATATAGTTGGAAAGCATAATTAATATAAACATTTAATCGAAAGTTTTGTATTGCATTGAAACTAAAGATCCTAGCTAGATTCTGTTAACCAACATGATAATATCAATTGTTTTCAGATTCAATGGATGCTCATTGATATAATCCATTTTTCAGGAAGAACAAGAGGAGATCATGAAGAGAAGACCATCTACCCAGAAAGGATTGAACTTTGAGGATATTAAACAAATGAAATATCTTGCTATGGTATGGTTTTGTCGATCTTCTTTTTTCATTTTGCCCATTTATCTGACTTAGCCTAGCGCATATATATCAGGCGGGGGGTTTCCTGGCCTGTACGTTCAGTGGGAGTCTCCTCACCCACCGATCGATCGCACAAGAATGATAGGCACCAAATAAAAGCTATAGCAAAATAATATCAAATGCAAATGAAAGAATGGATAAATACGTCCCAACTGGTAGCTAAATCGGCTGTGAACTATGCTTTATGAAGCGGAGGTCACAAGTTTGAATCCCCTCATCCCCTACCCTTGTGTGGACATGTCAAAAAAAAAAAAAAAAAAGAATGGATAAATACAAATGTCTCATATCAAATGCAAAGAAAAAAAATGCAAAAGTGATTGATATTTTATAAAATGGATTTTTTATTTTTATTTTTATTTTGTTCCTACATAAAAATTGCATTTCTATTAGTGTTTCTGACACTTGGACAGCAAAACCAGTAATATGTGGACATGTGGCAATCTAGCCTCCACCCCGTGATTGGAGGCTAGCAACACCTTCCTTTCCTTTTTTCAAAATAATTTTTAAATTTTTCTTTTTATTATTTTTAGTTTTTTTTTTTTAGGTAAGAAATTTTTTAGGTAAATTTCTTATAAATTCTTGAGTCAACGCGTCAAAAGAGGAAAACTTCCTGAACTTATTTTTTTTCGGATTTTTACTTCATTGCCTTTTCGATTGACCCAGAGTGTAAAAATCCAAAAAAAAAAAAAAAGGTTCAGGGAGTTTTCTGTTTTGGTGCTTTGACTCGAAGATTTATAAGATGTATTAATTTATTATATTGTAACCTGCCAATTTATTAATTGGTGCTGATGTAAAGTAATGCTAGAAGTCTTTCATATGTCTCTCTTGTGTTCCTTTAAAAAGCCACATCAGTTTTGAAGGGATATAAAATGAACGTATTGAGGATTTTTTGCAATACTTGCTGATGTGTCTAAATGGCCACATAACATTGACTTTTCTTAGAAATGCTAATGGAATTACCCCCTTTTTTTTTTTTTTTTATAGAGAAGTAAGCCGTAGAAATCTATTTTATCAAATTCAAACTACAATGACTAACTTTACACGGTTGCAAATTAAAAGCACGGATTGATTTTACATTTTTTTCCTGACCTTGTATGGCAGTGTTACTAATCCTTATGCAAACACCTATCTTTTCATGATATAGGTAATTGATGAGATGTTGCGCACAACAAATCTCTTCGGAGTATTCCGAGAGGCGAAAGTCGATGTTAGCATGAATGGTAATCACACATGGCCAGTAATTTTCTGACTTTTTTATTTTCCTCTAATTTACAATATGGGTCATCAGGCAAAAGTTCTCTATTTTCAGGTCACACAATACCAAAAGGATGGAAAGTTTTGGTCTGGTTTGGAGCTGTTCATATGAATCCTGACATTTATGAAAGCCCACGAGATTTTAATCCGTCAAGATGGGATGTAAGTGTTATACTTAGATATGTAATACATTTTTTTCTTCTAATTATTTGGTAGATATTGTGATTTTTTTTTTAATTTCTTTGAGATATTTATCGAAATAATTGAGTAATTATTTCGATTTTAATAGAAGATAAAAGCCAGAGGAGGGACTTTCCTTCCCTTCGGAGCAGGAAGCAGATCTTGTCCTGGAAGCGACCTGGCCAAACTTGTCATAACCATTTTCCTTCATTATTTTCTCCTTAACTACAAGTGAGTTTCCTCAACCTCTTCAATATGTGCAACTTTATTTTCTTTTCTTTCTCCAAGGGAATGAAACATCGTCACACACAATATATATAGATATATATGTGCTCTATTAAAACTCCCTATAAAATCAATTGACTAAGAAATATTAATTACTTCATTTTTAGTTAACATAATCTACTAATGAAGTATCTTTTTCTTTGGTTTATTGTTATGAATATATAATATTTTTATTCTTAAAAAGGTTTACTATTATAAATGCAGGCTTAAGCGAATTAATCCAGAATCTCCGCTAAGTTTCACAGGGGGACTCATGTTCAAAGACAATTGCCTCGCTAAAGTCACAAAGATCCCATAAACCATCCTAATAGACATGTAATGCTTTGTTTTGTGACATGTGTTTCCTTGCTTTTTAGTAATAAATGTGTGGGGGGGGGAACGATTAGGTTGTGGGGGTGCGGGGGCAACGCCCCTGCGGTACGATACGGGGTATTTTAGGGATTTCATTCCTTAATGCGTCCGTACAGTAACGTTTAGGGTTTTTTCTTTATATATATGTTATTGATGTAACCCTGGATTATTTAGAGAATAATACAGCCGCCTCCCTGTGGACGTAGGCAAATTGTCGAACCACATTAAATATGTGTCTCTCTTTCTCTTGATCTCTCTNTATACAATTAATTAATATAACATTTAAGTTTGTATTATTGTATATAATGTCAATTGTTATTTGTCACACCCTAAAGAGATACATTAAGGTCATTTAAGTTTGTATACATTAATGTGATTATAATTTATAAATGGTAAGAAATACATTACTTACTTAATTAATAATCATTTAATCTACTCATTTTAGTCATTTATGAATGAAATCGAGCTCACGAGTCGAGCTCACGAGCCCTTGTCGAGTTTAGTCGGGCGAGCCGAGCTCGGCTCATTTGCTAATCGAGCGAGCTTGTACAGTAACGAGCCGAGCTAAACAGTATCGAGCTCGATTTCGATTCGAGCTTAATCGAGCCGAGCTGTCGAGTGTGTCGGCTCATTTACAGGCCTAGGACTCACACCAAACCTATCAACCAAAAATCTTGAAATTCTTTTCATAATTTTCATAGCCTAATCTGATAAGTAATGCTATTTCAAATGATTGCCATACAACTATGATAATATGCCAATAAAAAATCAACCTTATGATCAACAATGATTTTTAAAAATAAAAATCAATGGCTAATATTCACTGCCACATCATCACAATTGTATACAGCTAAAGATCATTTCTCCAATCTGATTGAAGCATAGTTTGCAAATTTTAAGCTAAAGCATTGAATAAAATTGTTATTTCGAGTAGTGGTATTTTTGAGCCTATTTTAGTGTTTTCGGCCTTCTTTGAGCATTGTTTTAGGCATATTTTAAACAATTTTGAAACAGTTTTGGGTCTGTTTTAGTTTTTTTTTAAAATAAAAAAAAGCTTAAGTGTTTTAGATGAAAGCCATATCTTTATTCCACATTACAGCTTAAAAATAACCACAAAACACACACACACACAAAATCCCATGATAAGAAAGACAAAAACCCTAAAGTAAAGATGGGACCTTATACCAAAATAGTATCGTTTTGGTGAATTTGTTTTGTTTTGTTTTTATATGTTTATATAAGGGGTAGGTGCATTTGCTTGCCTAAAATTACTGATCACATCCACCAAGGCAGTAGCAATTTTTGCCAATTGTAAACCAAAACGGTTACACGCCCGGTTAACAATTAATAACCACCCGCTTGTATAAGCTTACCCATAACTATCCAACAACACTAACACTACATTTACAACCAACCTTTATTTTGTTTTTTAACAATGACTAGTTAAAATGGTAGTTTTGTAAGCAACGTTAACATTGTGTGATAGTACTTAGCAGGATAAAATGAACAATTGTTTTCCAGGGTCCTTCGAACCCATAACTACTTTTACTTACATGGGTTTGTTTTTCATAATCTGCAAATATTTTACAACATTGGGTCTATTCTCAAGAAATGTGACATAATAGGTAGATGGGGAGGGGTTTTTTAGTCATAAGATAAAAGTGGTCCAATCTGGTGTTTTGGTAACAAAGCCATGTGTCAACTTTTTATTGGAAGGCACAAGAGGCTTAATTTGTGCCAAGATCTTATAAAAGTTATTCTTATCACTCTTTCATAATATATATTGTTTCATGTTTGCGGTATGTATAAGGAAGATTTTAAAAACCTCTTACGTCATGTTTAATTGTACATGAAACTATAATAATAATAATAAAAATAAATAAAATTCTTGAGGCTATGTACACATAAATTTATAATTATTTTAACAATCCTTATGACTAGCTAGCTTGTTACAAAATACTAGTGGGAAGGCACGTGCAAGATTCTCGGTGTTTGATAGTATAAAACATATCTATGTAATGTTTAACATTAAAAATTCAATGTCGTATATCAAAATCGTTTCTAACAAAATTTAATATCTAAATCCTTATATGAGCACATTTAAATTCTTAAATGATAAGAAAATATTACAAAAGCGATTAGATATAATGTACAACAACAAAAAAAATTCTATGTAAGAGTTGATTTTATTGTTGCATACATATTTGAACTACATAAGCAAGCATATGATTTTGTTCGTAATCTACTAATTTAGGAAGATAAATTGATACTTTATATAGTAAAAATTTATGTCTTCTTTATGCGACATTTGTTAATATTAAGTGCAGCTCCAAAAAATACCAATTTCCAACCTCACTGTGAAAATAAAACTTATTCATTTCTATCTAGTGCGTCATGAATAGGTAATATTAAATCTATGCCCCTTGTCCTTTATGAACTTCAAGTGGCATGATTCCCAAATGAATAATGAACTCGTGCTCGGAAAAAAGCTTTGCAGTGCTTTTCATATTTGTGATGTGATCCTATTATCAGTGAAGTAAAATTATGACAACCTCATATTTGGATAAAAATGGATCAACAAAAGGAATCAGTTAGAAGGAAAAGAAATGACACACATTAACTTATGCAATTAATTGATCACCAACCTTGTTGTCATGCAATTGAGCAAGCAATCATTCACCTTAGAAAAGTTAAAATGGTTATTTTGCATTAATCTAAGGAAATGATGAAAGATAAACTTAATTTAAACATAGAGAGAAGGCACTCATACGGTTTGCGATAAGTGTCTTGCAATAAGCGCGCGTGTAGACATGTAGGGTGATAATTTGTCTAGACATATAGAATAACTAAAAAATTCAAAAGTGTGGGCAATAATTTCTTCGTTCGGTGTAGACATTGAATTTAGAGAAGGTGCTTCAAATGTTATCCTTTGACCCATATGAGCCATCAATTTTCAACAATTTTCCTTTGCGAATATTCTTCTCTTTAATGTTGCAATTTCAATATGCTTCAAACTTTCAAGATATTGGCTAAGTCCAAACAATATTTGAACTTAGCTTATCTTTCAATCTTGAAGAATGTCTCCTTTTTTTATATATAATTTTATTAGCAAAATGAAAACCAACATCAATGTGTTTTGTTGGAGGATGGTGAACTTGGTTATTCGCCAAATGAATATCACTCTTGACTATTACACAAAACTTTCGCATGCTTCTAAAGAATGCCCAACTCCTCAATTAAACCATGTAATAAAATTGCCTCCTTTATGGTATCAGCAATTGCCATATATTCAGCTTCAGTAGTTGACACAACTGTAGTTTGCAATGTTGACCTCCATCTAATTACATTTATTCTACATTGCATCAAACACATCATGCTACCAACCCTTTCGCCACAGAAAAGAGAGAGGAAGTGAGTGGTGGGGAAGGAGAATACACTACAAAATAAAATAAAATTCTTCCCCGTGGAAAGAAAAGAAAAGAAAAGAAAGGGAGAATGGAGGAGTAGGTGGCGTGGGGAGGAAAGAAAGAGAATGAGGAGGAGAAAATGAAAGTTATTTTTGTGTAGTGAAAACAATGGAAATCAAGATAAATGGGAGTATATATGTTGTCGGCTCTTTTATCTCTTTTCTCTCCTTGTATGTGCATGAAAAAAAAAAAAAAAAAGAAAAGACATAATTGATGTAGGCCATATAAAAGAGGATATCATATAAAAAGATTTCCAAAGGAAATATGATGATCTGAAAAAATAGTAACATTTGCACACCCCATATATTATTTTAACACACAATAGTTACATTTGCACACCCTTTTCCAAAGGATGTAGGTTTTTTCTCTGGCCGTCAACCACCCTTTTTTTTTCCTCCTTTCTCGCTACCTTCCTCTCTCCCTTGTTTCTCTGGCCGACAACTTATCTTTCGTATTGGGGATTTGGGGTCTGAGTGATTTTTTTCTCTATTATATTTTGTACTCCATCTTTTATAATAAATTTCTTCGTGTTCGTCTCCGCCAATGAGAAAACCACTTCAATCTTTGTGTTAATTTTGTGTATGACATGTCCCTCCTCTTGTGTGGACATGTCAAAAAAGAATATATATATATATATGTATATAACCCAAAAAGGCTAATTAATGATATTAATGATAGCTCTTATTTCATCCCAATTGTGCTAATCCTAACCATCCATGATAATAAACAAAACAAAAAAGTCAAACACCCATAATCACATTGAGTTGAATCTTCATGCATCTACATGCCTGAGTATAGGAATAGGATCCTCTCCAGTCTATTATGTACTAGAGAATATCCAGTTCATAGCTAGGATTTCTTCTTAGAAATCCTAATGCCACAAATGGGACACCTGTCCCACTACCAAAAAAATAAAATATATATATATTATTTCAAATTAAAAAAAATAAAATATATATTAATTAAAAAAATAAAGGGTGGTCGGACCACCCTAGTTGCCCAGTTGGGGTTGGGGGTGGCTTCGGCCCGCCGAAGCCACCCAATGGCCCTTGGGGGTTGTCCGGCCACCCCCAACCTAAGGGCCAAATAAAAAATAAAAAAATAAAAAATAAAAATAAAAATTCTTTGGCCCTTGGGGGTGGCCAGACCACCCCCAACCTCAACTGGGGTGGCTAGCCACCCTTTATATTTTTATTAATATATATTTATATTTTTAATCTAAAATTATATATTTATATTTTTAATTAAAATAATTTTTTTTTGGTAGTAGGACAGGTGTCCCATTCATGCCTTTAGGATTTTTAAAAAGAAATCTTAGCCAACAACTGGATATTCTCCAGTCCATAATAGACTGGAGAGGATCCGAATCCCTGAGTATATATAAAACCCTACAAGGCTAATTAATGATATTAATGATAGCTCTTAATTCATCCCAATTGTGCTAATCCTAACCATCCATGATAATAAACCAAAAAATAGTCAAACACCCATAATCACATTGAGTTGAATCTTCATGCTTCTACATGCCTGAGTATATATATAAAACCCTAAAAGGCTAAGTAATGATAGCTCTTAATTCATCCCAATTGTGCTAATCCTAACCATCCATGATAATAAACCAAAAAAAAGTCAAACACCCATAATCACATTGAGTTGAATCTTCATGCATCTACAGATCTACTCAAGAAAAATTGGACTAGCTAAAAGGTAGGACGGCTTAGTTACCAAATGTAGAATAGGAAGCAACTACATAAGGGATCCGGATCCTCTCCAGTCTTTTAAGGACTGAAGAATATCCAGTCAACGGCTCAGATTTCTTTAAAAGAAATCCAAGGACAATGCAACAATGAGACACGTCAGACCCTAAATAAAATAAAAAATAAAATAAACATAACGGAGAAGTTAACTTCAGACGGTCTAACGGAAAAGATAGCATCTCAAATCTTTTTTTATTTTTTTTTCTTTGCTTTCTTTTTCCTCTGACCCCACGAACAAGTCAAAGCGCGCACCAACCCATCGCCACCTCCTCAGTGTTTTCCAGCCGCCCCACTGTGTAAATTCCAACTCTCACACAACTGAAAAGCTCCTAAATTGGAAAAATTTCACCATTTTTGGATGCACCCAATTTGTTATTTTAGATTCTTCTGATTTTGCAAGAACCCAGTCCCCAGTGCAGTGGGTGAATGGAGCTGAGGATAAGGTTGTTCCACAAGATTGACTCATTCAAATGAGTGCCGAGACCCATGAATTCAAATGTTACAACCACAACTACTACCAGTATACATGATCCAACACGGATTGTGGAGTAGGAGCAAATTGGAAGAGCAAATCATTCGGGCAACAAATTGGGTGGAAAAAATAGAAAGAACCCAAAAAATAGAAGTTTCACCACCACAAAACTGAGGAAAAAATAAAAAGCAACACAATGATTTCTAAATGAGGAGAAAATTAGAACGACCCATGACTACAAAAGTCAAAAAATGAAGAACCCAAAAAAATTAATAAATAAATAAATAAAAATTGCCTTCAAAATAAATGAAAAATCCAACACCTAAAAGAGGAGAAAATAAACGAAAGCAACACAATGATTCCGAAATGAGGAGAAAATTAGATCAACCTATGAACTACAAAAGTCAAAAAATGAAGAACCCATAAAAAAATGAATGAAAAATGAAAAACCTAGAAAACATAAATAAAAAATCTGGCACCAAATAGAGGAGAAAATAAACAAAATCAACACAATGATTTTGAAATGAATAAAGTTATAACGATCCATGAACTACTAAAGAAAAAAAAAATTCACTCCTGAATCCGTCCATGCAACTCTTTCTTCATGCCTTTGCCTTCATTGTTCTTTGCTTTCTTTTTTTATTTTATTCACTGATTTTTTTATTCTCTAAAGGACTTTCTAAGTATTCCTAGCAGCCTCACCAAATTTTACTCACCAAAATAATTAAAAGTACACTTTTAATTATTTTAACAACTTATTTTTTTAGAGCACCCCAGCAGACTTACTATTTTAACAATCTACTTTCTCTATTTCATTTAAATATTCTTTTTCAAATATTTTTTTATTCATTTTTTAACTAGTAAATGAAGAGAGAGAAATGAAAAGCAAAAAAGAAGAGAGGGAAATGAATTGTTTAATGAATAAGTGAGTGAATCGTAAATTTTAAGTTTAATGAGTACTGCTCACATCATCAAATTTTTTTGTTAAACTGATGAGGTTGAAAAGTGGTCATTTAAGCCATTTTGGTTAAATTGCCTCACCAACTTAACCAAAAATTGGATTTGGTGAGGCTACTATGGGTGCTCACGGAGAAGTTAACATTAACTTACCATATTTTTTATTCTTTGGCTCTAGGTCCAATGTGACTGGATATTCTCCGGTCCTTTAAAGACCAGAGAGGATCTGGATACCTAGAGAAGCTAGGAGGGCTATAAGTATTAATGTTGGAAATTAAGTGTAGAGAGAGATATTTTTAGAAAAACCAATGTCGAGAAAACAAAGAGGAGGAAAGAACGTAAGGCTCTTCGTCGTTCTTCCCTCCTCCCCTTTCTTGTCTTTAGGTACGGATTCAGAAAGTTAGATACGGAGGGACCAAATGAGTATTTTTATTTTTTGGGCAGAGCCAAATGCCTTTAAATAATTTTTTTTTAATTCCTAAAAAAAAAATAAAAAAATTGGAGGATTTGGGGGTAGGCCAGGGCCATCCCCTGTCCCCCCAAANCCTTTGCCTGTCTTTGTCCCTCTTTTTCCTGGTAGCAGTGCTCGGTATCTTCTTCATAGTCTCTTTTAGACTCTATTTTTTGCCGGTTTTGTTTTAGATCTAAATCTAGTTTTTCTAAGTCAAATCGAATCGTCTTCACCAGCCAAGATGTGTCTTCTCGGGAATGTCTACCATGCCGTGCTCCTCCGTTGTTGCTTGTAGTAGGGATTTTGATTTTTTAGTTTTAAGTTTTGATTTTTTTTTTTAGTTTTAATCCTGTTCAAACAACATTAAAATTGATTCTGCTTGAATAGTGAGTGACATTAATGCCGTTTATTTTTCAAACGGCATAAATTAATGTCGTTTGCGTCTTAAATGTTTGGAAATTAATTTCTATGCGGAAGGTTAATGTCGTCTACTACAAAGTCAAATGTGATACAGCCAAACATATACCTAACTTCTCTCCTACATGTCATTTAAAAAATTAAAAAAAGAACAAAATTGAATTCAAAACACCAAACTCTAATTTTTATTTTATTTTTTAAATGACAAGTAGGGGAGATGTTGGATCTTTGTTGGGTTTATGTTGTGACTTTAACATTTCTCTTACTTGTTTAGTGACGTTTCTGTAGCATTAAGTGGCATTAAAAAAATGGAATTAAATGCGTTTTTTTTTTATAGTGACATATTATAATTCATTCCAATCCTAACCATTCATGATAACAAACCAAAAAGAGTCAAATACCCGTAATTACATTGAGATGAATCTTCATGCATCTACTCATGAAAATTAGGACGTACAAGCTAGCTAAGTGAGGATAGTACACAAGGCGCGCAGGGCGGCTTACCAAATTTTTTTTGATGTAGATGAATAATATAAAACCGTCAAAGTGTAGTGATAGATCCCTAAAAGGCTAGGTGATAGAACCTTAGGAAGGAGGTATTACAGACTTTATATATAATTTGCAATTTGGCACCCGCACTACTATACATTTGAACGCGTATTGTGAGTGAGGAAGAGAGGAAATTCAAAATGGAGTTGAATTTTGTGTGGTTGATTAATGTTGCAGCTTTATTGTGTGGATGGGCTTTTGTATTTTGGTTTCTCAAGAGAGTGAACGAGTGGTATTATGTTGGCAGGGTGGGAAAAGTGGCATACCCACCTCTCCCACCGGGTGATATGGGATGGCCTTTTCTTGGGAACATGTTGTCTGTCATGAAATGTCTTAGTGCTGGTGACCCTAACTCTTTCATCTATAACCTTGTCTCCAGGTCTCTCTCTCTCAAACTTTCTTTGGAATATGTTGTTCTCTCTTAAACACTTCAGAAAAGTTGCATGAATGCTCGACTCCTCGCGATTTCTTTGGCTCAATTTTCCTTCTTTAATTATCATTAATAGCTAGTATTGCAAAATATTCTGACAAATTCTTCTTCTTTTTTTTCAGATTACTAAGCTTGCATCCATATTTGAGGATTAATTTCAGATTATAAGTTTGGGATAAATTCTGATATTAATTGTTTGGTATGAATTTAAGATACAAATGGGTGTTTTAAATTAAAAGAGACTAGCTAGGCTACAGTTGAGTCAAACCAAGGTAAATATTAAATGTTTAAGTTTAACTTTTATAATTTTATTTCGAATGCTAGCAGAGTTTATGTTGATCGAGCTTATACATATAAGTTGAATAAATAAACTTAAGTTTTGATTTAAGTTTGATTCCTTTAATTGAGTTTAGATAATTGTTATGAACAGTAAATCAGATAGCTTACAAGTAACCTGCAAGGGAGAAACAATATTATATATGGTGGATGAAAGAAATTTCAGATTACGTATTAATCAAGTGATATCTTATTTCCTCACTAAAATTACTATTATTCATCTATAAAATCAAAAAATGACTTATGTTTAATTGGAGATCATACAGATACGGGAAGACAGGCATCTACAAGACCCACCTGTTTGGGAGCCCAACTGTCATCGTTTGCACGCCAAAATTATGTCGGGATGTCTTAACAAATGAGGAGCATTTCAAACATGGTTATCCTAAATCCACCAATATTTTAGCTGGGATAAAAGCCTTACAAAATACTTCAATCGTAGAACACAGACGTCTGCGCCGTAAAATTGCGAATCCCATCAATGGACACCAAGCACTAGCACTATATATCAAACATATAGAGGACGTTGCGATTAATTCCTTAGATGAATGGGCTAGCATGAACAAGCCATTTGAGCTCTCCACAGAAATGAAGAGGGCTATCTTCAAGGTCATGACGGGGATTTTAATGGGTTCTGTTAGTGAATCTACTTTCTCAACGACACAGAATCTGTTTAATGACTTTTTTCAAGGAATAATTTCCATGGCCATTGATATCCCAGGGTTTGCTTTCCATAAAGCATTCAAGGTAAAATTTCGTTAATTATTATATGAATAATTTACATAAAACAGTACTGTATTCTTGAAAATATCATCATTATGCATGTTAGAATAGAAATTTAGAATATATATATATATGGTACGAAAGTGAGGAGAAAGTGTGGGGATGTTAACACTATTACAAGACCACACGGTAATAGTATGATCATCCAACATACATCATCATCTCCTACGCACTTAATCATACTCTATAACATTATGTGATAAAATTATGTTAAGTATGATGACTTTGGTACCAATTTAACCCATGTCAACTCTCGTTTGTGAGCCTTCATAGATTGGCATGTGATTATGACAGGCCGTATGTATGCATACTTTTTCACTACCTTATCTAACCACTGAACCCTTTATCATTTATCTTTCCACCCGCAACATATTAGATGTGACTTTGTTTCACTATCTTCCAAGAGAATGGCATTGATTCTCTGTGACTGGAAACACAGTCACACTCATACCACAATTGACGACTTCATTCGTACACAAGTCTATGTGTCGACCTAGGTCGAATTTTCGATCAAGTTCTTCCTCTAAAGCTCTTATTCTTGAGATTTTCCTTAATACACCTTATTAGCATCTTTTGCACTCTCAGAGCATACATATTACCTAGCTAGTCTCAACTCAATCCCTCCTAATGGAATTTGCATTCATGTGAGTTGTAATATTTGAATGAGTACTTCGTCAATGTCATCTGCTTGCCTTTAACCAATCAATCATGCCCGGCCTATTGGGCAAAAGTGGATAACATCATTCTTTTATTTTTTATTTTTTATTTTTTATTTTTTATTTTTTATTTTTTATTTTTTATTTTTTATTTTTTTGGTTTTGAAAATATCTAAATATTGGTTTATCCTACTTGCCAATGTGTATTGGACTAATATCTACTCACTCACTAATCCTGTCGCATGACAAATATCAAATCTAGTACTTATCATGGCATACATAAGGTTACCCTGGCTTGGGCATAATGGATTGTTTTTATTTCTTCAATTTGTGTCTCTGATGTAGAACGACATTTATCCATATTTTCGGTGAAAACAAAAATACGAAAAATATCAAAAATAATATTTGAGCAGTGCCACTTGTTCATAATTTTGTCATTTCTCATACAATATATTAACGTGCAAAAGGAAATATATGTCATAATTCCAACTGATTGTCAATTTTATATTAGGATTTTATTTGTAAAGTAATTAATATACGTAAATTGACTCAAGCCCATTAGCTTAGGCTATTGGGCGAGAAATGATGTCGTAATATGTATATTAACTTACTCTTGTTTGATATATAAGATTTTTTTTTTCTTAGCTAGCTATGAATCAAACTAGATTGATAATGGCTTAAATGCATATCTATCAGGCAAGAAAAGAGTTGGTGAAAATCCTTCAATCTATCTTGGACAAAAAGCGGATGAGGGCTAAAAGTGATGACGAACACGAGGGAAAGAAAGATATGATGGATTTGCTAATGGAGGTTGAGGATGAGGATGGTCAAAAATTTGTAGATGAGGATATCGTAGATTTGATGCTCAGTTTCTTCGCAGCTAGTTTTGGGAGCACGACAACTAGTACATTATGCGCAATGGTACACCTATCAGAACATCCTGAAGCCCTCAAAAAAGCCAAGGTAGGCATCCAATCTGAATAATAGGCAATAGATAAGCTTTTTATATATATATAGTTGGAAAGCATAATTAATATAAACATTTAATCGAAAGTTTTGTATTGCATTGAAACTAAAGATCCTAGCTAGATTCTGTTAACCAACATGATAATATCAATTGTTTTCAGATTCAATGGATGCTCATTGATATAATCCATTTTTCAGGAAGAACAAGAGGAGATCATGAAGAGAAGACCATCTACCCAGAAAGGATTGAACTTTGAGGATATTAAACAAATGAAATATCTTGCTATGGTATGGTTTTGTCGATCTTCTTTTTTCATTTTGCCCATTTATCTGACTTAGCCTAGCGCATATATATCAGGCGGGGGGTTTCCTGGCCTGTACGTTCAGTGGGAGTCTCCCCACCCACCGATCGATCGCACAAGAATGATAGGCACCAAATAAAAGCTATAGCAAAATAATATCAAATGCAAATGAAAGAATGGATAAATACGTCCCAAGTGGTAGCTCAATCGGCTGTGAACTACGCTTTATGAAGCGGATGTCACAAGTTCGAATCCCCCCACCTCCTACCCTTGTGTGGACATGTCAAAAAAAAAAAAGAATGGATAAATACAAATGTCTCATATCAAATGCAAAGAAAAAAAATGCAAAAGTGATTGATATTTTATAAAAATGGATTTTTTATTTTTATTTTTATTTTTATTTTGTTCCTACATAAAAATTGCATTTCTATTAGTGTTTCTGACACTTGGACAGCAAAACCAGTAATATGTGGACATGTGGCAATCTAACCTAAATTACCACACAAAAATAAGAAGCAAGATTTAAACCACCCCGGGATTGGAGGCTAGCAACACCTTCCTTTCCTTTTTTCAAAATAATTTTTAAATTTTTCTTTTTATTATTTTTAGTTTTTTTTTTTTAGGTAAATATCTTATAAATTCTTGAGTCAACGAGTCAAAATAGGAAAACTTCCTGAACTTTTTTTTTTTGGATTTTTACTTCATTGCCTTTTCGATTGACTAAGAGTGTAAAAATCCAAAAAAAAAAAAAAAAATGAAAAAAAGTTCTGGGAGTTTTCTGTTTTGGTGCTCTGACTCGAAGATTTATAAAATGTATTAATTTATTATATTGTAACCTGCCAATTTATTAATTGGTGTTGATGTAAAGTAACGCTAGAAGTCTTTCATATGTCTCTCTTGTGTCCCTTTAAAAAGTCACATCAGTTTTGAAGGGATATAAAGTGAACATATTGAGGATTTTTTGCAATACTTGCTGATGTGTCTAAATGGCCACATAACATTGACTTTTCTTAGAAATGCTAATGGAATTCCCCCCTATTTTTTTTTATAGAGAAGTAAGCCGTAGAAATCTATTTTATCAAATTCAAACTACAATGACTAACTTTACACGGTTGCAAATTAAAAGCACGGATTGATTTTACATTTTTTTCCTGACCTTGTATGGCAGTGTTACTAATCCTTATGCAAACACCTATCTTTTCATGATATAGGTAATTGATGAGATGTTGCGCACAACAAATCTCTTCGGAGTATTCCGAGAGGCGAAAGTCGATGTTAGCATGAATGGTAATCACACATGGCCAGTAATTTTCTGACTTTTTTATTTTCCTCTAATTTACAATATGGGTCATCAGGCAAAAGTTATCTATTTTCAGGTCACACAATACCAAAAGGATGGAAAGTTTTGGTCTGGTTTGGAGCTGTTCATATGAATCCTGACATTTATGAAAGCCCACGAGATTTTAATCCGTCAAGATGGGATGTAAGTGTTATACTTAGATATGTAATACATTTTTTTCTTCTAATTATTTGGTAGATATTGTGATTTTTTTTTTAATTTCTTTGAGATATTTATCGAAATAATTGAGTAATTATTTCGATTTTAATAGAAGATAAAAGCCAGAGGAGGGACTTTCCTTCCCTTCGGAGCAGGAAGCAGATCTTGTCCTGGAAGCGACCTGGCCAAACTTGTCATAGCCATTTTCCTTCATTATTTTCTCCTTAACTACAAGTGAGTTTCCTCAACCTCTTCAATATCTGCAACTTTATTTTCTTTTCTTTCTCCAAGGGAATGAAACATTGTCACACACAATATATATATCAATATATATATAGATATATATGCTCTATTAAAACTCCCTATAAAATCAATTGAATAAGAAATATTAATTACTTCATTTTTAGTTAACATAATCTACTAATGAAGTATCTTTTTCTTTGGTTTATTTTTATGAATAAATAATATTTTTATTCTTAAAAAGGTTTACTATTATAATTGCAGGCTTAAGCGAATTAATCCAGAATCTCCGCTAAGTTTCACAGGGGGACTCATGTTCAAAGACAACTGCCTCGCTAAAGTCACAAAGATCCCATAAACCATCCTAATAGACATGTAATGCTTAATTTGTGTTGCGTTATGTTTTCCTTGCTTTTTAGTAATAAATGCGTGGGGGGAACGATTAAGTTATGGGGGTACGGGGGCAACACCCCCGCGGTACCGTACGGGATATTTTAGGGACTTCCTTAATGCGTCCGTACAGTAGGGTTTAGGGTTTTTTCCTATATATATGTTATTGATGTAAACCTGGATTATTAAGAGAATAATACAGCTGCCTCTCTATGAACGTAAGTAAATTGCCGAACCACATTAAATTTGTGTGTATCTCTCTCTCTTGATCTCTCTCTTTTCAATTTTATTTATTGTTTATCATTATTTTGCTTGGTTACGACAAGTTCTTACTTGAATTGGGAACTTGATACAATATGATGTTATATGTTTTTTTTTCCTGAAAATTTTTATTTTATTATTGAGAGGCCAGTGGTGACTTCTTTATTTCTCTTCAAATTTGAACAATTAGTTGAAATGTCCCATTATAGTTATTAAAAAATAAAACTTCTATAGGGACCTGGCACAAAAAGATCTTTGAAAAGGTCTTTTGTGCTCTCCAATAATAACTTGCGAGCAAAATACTTTAAGCTTAAAACACCATATCACACCAAACCTATCAACCAAAAGTCTTGAAATTCTTTTCATAATTTTCATAGCCCAATCTGATAAGTAATGCTATTTCAAACGATTGCCATACAACTATGATAATATGCCAATAAAAAATCAACCTTATGATCAACAATGATTTTTTAAAATAAAAATCAATGGCTAATATTTACTGCCATATCATCACAGTTGTATACGGCTAAATATCATTCTCCAATCTAATTGAAGCTTAGTTTGCAATTTTTAAGCTAAAGCATTGAATAAAATTGATATTTTGAGTAGTGGTATTTTTTAGCCTATTTTAGTGTTTCCGGCCTTCTTTGAGCATTGTTTTAGGCATATTTTAAACAATTTTGAAACAGTTTTGGTTTGTTTTAGTTTTTTAAAAAAAATAAAAAAAATAAAAAAGCTTAAGTGTTTTAGATGAAAGCCTCATCTTTATTCCACATTACAGCTTAAAAATAACCACAAAAACACACACACACACACAATAAATAAAAAATAAATAAAAAATCCCATGATCAGAAAGACAAAAACCCTAAAGTAAAGATGAGACCTTATACCAAAATAGTGTCGTTTTGGTGAATTTGTTTTGCTTTGTTTTTATATGTTTATATAAGGGGTAGGTGCATTTGCCTACCTAAAACTACTAATCACATCCACCTAGGCAGTAGCAATTTTTGCCAACTGTAAACCAAAACGATTACACGCCCGGATAGCGATTAATAACCACCCGCTTGTATAAGCTTACCCATAACTATCCAACAACACTAACATTACATTTACAACCAACCTTTATTTTGTTTTTTAACAATGACTAGNTCTTTCTTCTTTCTTCTTTCTTCTTTCTCTTTTCTTTCTTTTTAGTTGAAAATCTGGTGCTGCTGGGTGTAAGAATTTTTTTGTGCATTTTTCCTCATTAGATGAGGTGTCAGTTTATTAGTGGTGGGCAGAATACCCACCCTTTTTGCCTCATCCGAACTGAAGTTATTCTCGTTTGTTTTTCATAATCTGCAAATATTTTACACATTGGGTCCATTCTCAAGAAATGTGACATAATAGGTAGATGGGGAGGGGTTTTTTAGTCATAAGATAAAAGTGGTCCAATCTGGTGTTTTGGTAACAAAGCCATGCGTCAACCTTTTATTGGAAGGCACAAGAGGCTTAATTTGTGCCAAGATCTTATAAAAGTTATTCTTATCACTCTTTCATAATATATATTGTTTCATGTTTGCGGTATATATAAGGAAGATTTTAAAAACCTCTTATGTCATGTTTAATTGTACATGAAACTTTAAAAAATAATAAAATAAAATTCTTGTGGCTATGTACACATAAATTTATAATTATTTTAACAATCCTTATGACTAGCTAGCTTGTTACAAAATACTAGTGGGAGGGCACGTGCAAGATTCTCAGTGTTTGATAGTATAAAACATATCTATGTAATGTTTAACATTAAAAATTCAATGTCATATATCAAAATCATTTCTAACAAAATTTAATATCTAAATCCTTATATGAGCACATTTAAATTCTTACATGATAAGAAAATATTACAAAAGCGATTAGATATAATGTACAACAAAAAAAAATTCTATGTAAGAGCTAATTTTATTGTTGTGTACATATTTGAACTACATAAGCAAGCATATGATTTTGTTCTTAATCTACTAATTTAGGAAGATAAATTGATACTTTATATAGTAAAAATTTATGTCTTCTTTATGCGACATTTGTTAGTATTAAGTGCAGCTCCAAAAAATACCAATTTCCAACCTCATTGTGAAAACAAAACTTATTCATTTCTATCTAGTGCATCATGAATAGGTAATATTACATATATGCCCTTGTCCTTCATGAACTTCAAGTGGCATGATTCCTAACTGAATGATGAACTCGTGTTCAGAAAAAAGCTTGGCAGTGCTTTTCATATTTGTGATGTGATCCTATTATCAGTAAAGTAAAATTATGACAACCTCATATTTGGATAAAAATGGATCAACAAAAGGAATCAGTTAGAAGCAAAAGGAATGACACACATTAATTTGTGCAATTAATTGATCACCAACCTTGTTGTCATGCAATTGAGCAAGCAATCATTCACCTTAGAAAAGTTAAAATGGTTATTTTGCATTAATCTAAGGAAATGATGAAAGATAAGCTTAATTTAAACATAAAGAGAAGGCACTCATACGGTTTGCGATAAGTGTCTTGCAATAAGCGCGCATGTAGACATGTAGGGTGATAATTTGTCTAGACATATAGGATAACTAAAAAATTCAAAAGTGTGGGCAATAATTTCTTCGTTCAGTGCAGACATTGAATTTAGAGAGGGGGCTTCAAATGTTATCCTTTGACCAATATGAGCCATCAATTTTCAACAATTTTCCTTTGCGAATATTCTTCTTTAATGTTGCAATTTCAATATGCTTCAAACTTTCACGATATTGGCTAAGTCCAAACAATGTTTGAACTTAGCTTATCTTTCAATCTTGAAGAATGTCTCCTTTTTTTATATATAATTTTATTAGCAAAATGAAAACCAACATCAATGTGTTTTGTTGGAGCATGATGAACTTGGTTATTTGCCAAATGAATATCACTCTTGACTTATTACACAAAACTTTCGCATGCTTCTAAAGAATACCCAACTCTTCAATTAAACCATGTAATAAAATTGCCTCCTTTATGGTATCAGCAATTGCCATATATTCAGCGTCAGTAGTTGACACAACTGTAGTTTGCAATGTTGACCTCCATCTAATTACATTTATTCTACATTGCATCAAACACATCATGCTACCATCCCTTTCGCCACAGAAAAGAGAGAGGAAGTGAGCGGTGGGGAAGGAGAATACACTACAAAATAAAATAAAATTCTTTCCCGTGGAAAGAAAAGAAGGGGAGAATGGAGGAGTAGGTGGCGTGGGGAGGAAAGAAAGAGAATGAGGAGGAGAAAATGAAAGTTATTTTTGTGTAGTGAAAATGATGGAAATCAAGATAAATGGGAGTATGTATGTTGTCGGCTCTTCTATCTCTTTTCTCTCCTTCTATATGCGAGGAAAAAAATAAAAATAAATAAAAAATTAAGACAAGACATAATTGATGTAGGCCATATAAAAGAGGATATCATATAAAAAGATTTCCAAAGGAAATATGATGATCTGAAAAAATAGTTACATTTGCACACCCTTTTCCAAAGGATTTAGGTTTTTTCTCTGGCCGTCAACCACCCTTTTTTTTTTCCTCCTTTCTCACTACCTTCCTCTCTCCCTTGTTTCTCTGGCCAACAACTTATCTTTCGTATTGGGGTTTTGGGGTCTGAGTGATTTTTTCTCTATTATATTTTGTACTTCATCTTTTATAATAAATTTCTTCGTATTCATCTCCACCAGTGAGAAAACCACTTAAATATTTGTGTTAATTTTGTGTATGACATGTCCCTCCTCTTGTGCGGACATGTCAAAAAAGAATATATATATATATATATATAACCCTAAAAGGCTAATTAATGATATTAATGATGGCTCTTATTTCATCCCAATTGTGCTAATCCTAACCATCCATGATAATAAACCAAAAAAAAGTCAAACACCCATAATCACATTGAGTTGAATCTTCATGCATCTACATGCCTGAGTATAGGAATAGGATCCTCTCCAGTCCATTATAGACTAAAGAATATCCAATTCATGACTAAAGAATAGGATCCTCTGAGTATAGGAATAGGATCCCCTCCCAATTCCAACCAAAAAAAAAAAAAAATTAGGTATTAAAAAAAAAAATTTACATCCCATTGGCCTTGCCCCAAAAAAATATTTGGGCCCCCTACTGCCCTACCAATTCCTCTTACAAGCCATAATTCATTGGCCCTTGCCCAACCTAAATTTTTTATTTTTGAAAATTGAAAGAAAATTGAAAAGTCATTTTTAAATTCTATTTAAACAAAAAAACAAAAATCTAAATCCCACCCTAACCCTTTGTAACCCAAACGGCGGCAGATTAGGAAAAAAACAAAACAAACAAACAAAAGAGAGCTAATCCTCTTTGAGGCTCTGCTTTTCGCTGGAGGGCCTGTGCCGCTGTGCATCGCCGTGAGTCAGTTACTGGTGAGTGACTGAGTTTCTTCCCCCTATTTTCTTTCGTTGCTTGATGCTTCTAGAACTAGAATTTAGAAGAGTTTCTATATTACATATACTGTTGTCTACTGTTGAAAAGAAAGGAAAAGAAAAAATTGCTTTATGTTATGTGCCTGCGTGCAGTGGTTGCACTGGCCTGCAGTCCGTGTAGATATTTATATATATATAAATTTTTTTTTTCCTGGAGAGTGGAGAGGCGGTTTGGAGAAATATATTATATATATAATATACCTAATACCTTGTAGATTTGTAGACGGTAGGGTGCTTGCTCTTGAATAGAAAAAACAATTTCTTTATGTCATTATGTGTGACTGTGTCTATGCATGCAGCCTGCAGGTGCAGGGTTGCAGTCCGTGCAGATATATATATATTTGCTTTATGAGTTATTAATTATTAAAATTTTGTATTTTTTATTCTGATTAATACAATATTGACATTTTTTTAGGTGTTTTATATATATATACTTTGAAATTTTGTCAAGCATCAATGAGTTTTAGTAGATTATTGTCAATATCAGGTATGTTATTTGTTATTGTTTGTTTTTTTTATTCATACATTTTTGTTGATTTGTTAGATTAATTATTATTGTAATATGCTAATAATTTTATTATAATATCATTAAAGTATGTGTCATTAGCCCTGAATTGTTTAGTATGATAAGTATTAAAACTAATAGGTAAATAAATATATAAAGAGAGAAAAAAAAAATCTACTCATATTTTTTTTTTCTTTTATAAAGACTCGAAAATGATAATGTAAATTTATTTGTAGATGATGGGAAAGTCAAATACAATACTTGATTTTTTCAAAAGGAAAAATGCACCAAGTTCAAATGCACAAAATTCAAATGTCAATGTTGGTGATACTTCATTGCCAACTCCTGATATCCCAATTTCTGAAAATTCTCCTAAAAGACTTCGGAGAATTGATATCAATGAATTTGATATTAATTCATTGGAGTTCAATCCTGGATTGCGTCGTCAGATATGGGAGTTTGATGTTAATCAATGAGATGAAATTCGAAGAGCTTACATTAAAGGTGATCCGTACCGACAACTCATGAAAGAGTACCCGAAATCTGGAAAAACAAATCATCTTCGTAGCTTTCAACCTTCGTGGTTCAATTTATTTCCTTCATGACTTGAATATTCGCCTAAGAAAGATGCAGCATTTTGTCTACCTTGCTACCTCTTTAATAAGCCATCTGGGCATTTTGTACAACGTATATTCACTATAAATGGATTCAGGAATTGGAAAAAAGTTAGAAATGGAAAACAGTGTGCTTTTTTCCATCATATAGGGAAAGATCCTAATTCATTTCACAAAATTGCTGAGAGGTCATATAAAGATTTGAAGAACCAATCTCAACATATACAGAATGTGTTAGAAAAGTATACTTCTGAACAAATTGCAAACAATCAACTGCAGTTGAAAGTCTCAATTGATGTTGTTCGAGTGCTTGCATTTCAAGGTGTTGCTTTTAGAGGTCGGGATGAACGTATGATTTCAACAAATCATGAAAATTTTCTTGAAATATTGGGTTTGGCGATTTCATATAATGAACAACTTACTGAAGTGATTGCTAAAGCTCCCAAAAATGCCTCTTACACATGTCCAAGGGTACAAAAAGAAATTTTACATGTTTTTTCAACTAAAGTAAAAAAGGAAATTCGTGATGAAATTGGTGATGCAAAGTTTTGCCTAATTGTTGATGAAGCTCGTGATGAGTCAATGAAGGAGCAAATGGCTATAGTTTTAAGATTTGTTAACAAGAATGGCTTTGTGCGATAACGTTTTTTTGGACTTGTTCATGTCTTTGATACTGCAGCATTAACATTAAAAAAATGTATATATTATGTATTGTCTAAATATCATCTAGACATTCAAAATATTCGAGGGCATGGATATGATGGTGTAAGTAATATGCGAGGGGGGTTAAATGGATTACAAGCTTTGGTTTCAAATTATTGCCCATATGCCTATTACATTCATTGTTTCGCACATCGTTTGCAATTGGCATTAGTGGCGACATCAAAAGAAGTCATTTCAATTCATCAATTTTTTACCAATTTGAATTTGGTTGTTAATTTTGTTTGTGCCTCATGCAATCGGTATGAAGAATTGCGAGTTGCCCAAGCTACTGAAAATGCTTACATGATTGCAATTAATGAGATTGAGAGTAGAAGTGGACTTAATCAAATTAATACACTACAACGAGCTGGAGATACACGTTGGAGTTTTCACTTGAGATCAGTTTCTAACTTGATCAAAAAATTTAGTCCAGCTTGTGAAGTTATTGTTAAAATCATTGATGTGGGAACTACTTCTTCCCAATAAGCAGAAGCTGATTCAGTTCATTAAGTAATGACTTCATTTGAATTTGTATTCATCTTACATCTCATGAAAGAAACTATGCAGATCACTGATAGCAATCCAAATCTCAAGTCATTTTAAGTGTCATGCATCTTGTTTCATCCACTAAAAGGTGTATCCAACAATATAAAGATGATAAATGGGAAGTTTTACTTACCAATGGGAAGTTTTACTTACCAATATGAAGTCGTTTTGCAATAAACGCAATATAGATGTTCCAGATATGAATGCCCGTTATGTTGAAAGAAGAGGTCGAGCTCGCCATCAACAAGCTAACTTTACAATTGAGCATCATTATCGTGTGGATATTTTTTGTGTTGCAATTGATTCTCAATTGCAAGAATTAAATCATCGATTTAGTGAGCATACAGTGGAATTGCTTATTCTCGACTCGGCTCTTGATCCTCAAGTTGCACGTGAGTCTTTTAGAATTGATGATATTTGTCAGTTGGTAAACAAGTTTTATCCATAAGACTTTACCCATTTTGAAAAAGAACAGTTGGAAATAAAAATTCACCATTATGAGCATAATGTAGTTCAACATTCAAGTTTTAAAGGATTGTTAAATATTTCTAAATTGTGTCAATGGTTAGTTAGAACTGAAAAATCAACTATCTACCAACTTTTTTTTCGAGTTGTTGTGCTTTTGCTTACTCTTTCTGTTTCTACCGCAACTACAGAACGAGCGTTTTCAGTCATGAATATTGTCAAAACTAGGCTTCGCAACAAAATTGAAGACGAGTTTCTGACGGATTCTTTGATGTTGTACATCGAAAAAGAAATTGCTGCGACATTTAGTACAGATTCAATTATAGATGATTTTCAAGATATAAAAACACGACGGGTTCCATTTTGATAGGTGTTTGAGCTAAAAATTTATGTTTTTTTTTTTTTTGTTTTATTTATCTTTTTGTTAAAACTGAATTGAAGTAATTTTATTTTTATATATTATTTTAATATATTTTGAATTTATATATTGGTCCCTCCCCATCAAACTTTCTGGATCCGTCCCTATTCCTGAGTATATATAAAACCCTAAAAGGCTAATTAATGATATTAATGATAGCTCTTAATTCATCCCAATTGTGCTAATCCTAACCATCCATGATAATAAACCAAAAAAAAGTCAAACACCCATAATCACATTGAGTTGAATCTTCATGCATCTACATGCCTGACCTAAGTATATATATAAAACCAACCCTAAAAGGCTAATTAATGATAGCTCTTAATTCATCCCAATTGTGCTAATCCTAACCATCCATGATAATAAACCAAAAAAAAAGTCAAACACCCATAATCACATTGAGTTGAATCTTCATGCATCTACAGATCTACTCAGGAAAAATTGGACTAGCTAAAAGGTAGGACGGCTTAGTTACCAAATGTAGAATAGGAAGCAACTACATAAGGGATCCAGATCATTTCCAGTCTTTTAAGGACCAAAGAATATCTAGTTAACGGCTCAGATTTCTTTAAAAGAAATCCAAGGCCAATGCAACAATGAGACACGTCAGACCCTAAATAAAAATAATAATAATAAAAATAAAAAATAAAAAAAAAATAAAAAAACATAACAGAGAAGTTAACTTCAGACGGTCTAACGGAGAAGATAGCATCTCAAATCTTTTTTTTATTTTTTTTTCTTTGCTTTCTTTTTCCTCTGACCCCACGAACAAGTCAAAGCACCAACCCATCGCCACCTCCTCAGTGTTTTCCAGCCTCCCCACTGTGTAAATTCCAACTTTCACACAACTGAAAAGCACCTGAATTGGAAAATTTTCACCATTTTTGGATGCACCCAATTTGTTATTTTAGATTCTTCTGATTTTGCAAGAACCCAATCCCCAGTGCAGTGGGTGAATGGAGCAGAGGATAAGGTTGTTCCCCAAGATTGACTCATTCAAATGAGTGCCAAGACCAATGAATTCAAATGTTACAACCACATCTACTACCAGTATACATGATCCAACACGGATTGTGGAGTAGGAGCAAATGGAAAAGCAAATCATTCGGGCAACAAATTGGGTGGAAAAAATAGAAAGAACCCAAAAAATAGAAGTTTCACCGCTACAAAACTGTGGAAAAAAAAAAAAAAGCAACACAATGATTTCGAAATGAGGAGAAAATTAGAACGACCCATGAACTACAAAAGTCAAAAAATGAAGAACCCAAAAAAAATAATAAATTAATTAAAAAAAATTGCCTTCAAAATAAATGAAAAATCCAACACCTAAAAGAGGAGAAAATAAACAAAAGCAACCCAATGATTCCGAAAAGAGGAGAAAATTAGATCGACCCATGAACTACAAAAGTCAAAAAATGAAGAACCCATAAAAAATGAATGAAAAATGAAAAACCCAGAAAACATAAATAAAAAATCCGGTACCAAATAGAGGAGAAAATAAACAAAATCAACACAATGATTTTGAAATGAAGAAAATTATAACGATCCATGAACTACTATAGGAAAAAAAAAACCAAAAAAACCAAAAAACAAAACAAAAAAACAAAATTTTTTCACTCCTGAATCCGTCCATGCAACTCTTTCTTCACACCTTTGCCTTCATTGTTCTTTGCTTTCTTTTTTTATTTTATTCACTGATTTTTTTATTCTCTAAATGACTTTCTAAGTATTCCTAGCAGTTTCACCAAATTTTACTCACCAAAATAATTAAAAGTAAACTTTTAGTTATTTTAACAACTTATTTTTTTAGAGCACCCCAGCAGCCTCACTATTTTAACAATCTACTTTCACTATTTCATTTAAATATTATTTTTCAAAGATTTGTTTATTCATTTTTTAACTATTAAATGAAGAGGGAGTAATGAAAAGCAAAAAAGAAGAGAGGGAAATGAATTGTTTAATGAATAGGTGAGTGAATAGTAAATTTTAAGTTTGATGAGTACTGCTCACCTTATCAAATTTTTTTGTAAAATTGATAAGGTTGAAAAGTTGTCATTTAAGCTATTTTTGTTAAATTGCCTCACCAACTTAACCAAAAACTGAATTTGGTGAGGCTACTATGGGTGCTCACAGAGAAGTTAACATTAACTTACCATTTGTTTTATTCTTTGGCTCCAGGTCCAATGTGACTGGATATTCTCCAGTCCTTTAAAGACCGGAGAGGATCTGGATACCTAGAGAAGCTAGGAGGGCTACAAGTATTAATGTTGGAAATTAAGTGTAGAGAGATATTTTTAGAAAAACCAATGTCAAGAAAACAAAGAGGAGGAAAGAACGTAAGGCTCTTCATCATTCTTCCCTCCTCCCCTTTCTTGTCTTCAGGGATGGATTCAGAAAGTTAGATAGGCAGGGACCAAATGAATATTTTTATTTTTTGGGCAGAGCCAAATGCCTTTAAATATATATATATTTTTTAATTCCTAAAAAAAAATAAAAAAATTGGAGGATTTGGGGGTAGGCCAGGGCCATCCCCTGTCCCCTGTTCCCCCAACCCCCCCAAAACTCGCCTCTGCCTGTCTTTGTCCCTCTTTTTCCTGGTAGCAGTGCTCGGTATCTTCTTTATAGTCTCTTTTAGACTCTGTTTTCTGCCGGTTTTGTTTTAGATCTAGATCTAGTTTTTCTAAGTCAAATCTAATCGTCTTCACCAGCCAAGATGTGTCTTCTCGGGAATGTCTACCATGCCGTGATCCTCCGTTGTTGCTTGTATTAGGGATTTTGATTTTTTAGTTTTAAGTTTTGATTTTTTTTTTTAGTTTTAATACTGTTCAAATAACATTAAAATTGATTATGCTTGATAGTGAGCGACATTAATGTAATTAATGCCATTTATTTTTCAAACGGCGTAAATTAATGTTGTTTGCGTCTTAAATGTCAGGAAATTAATTTCTATGCGGAAGGTTAATGTCGTTTATTTAAACATCAGATGTGATATAGCCAAACATATACCCAACTTCTTTCTTACGTGTCATTTAAAAAATTAAAAAAAGAACAAAATTGAATTCAAAACACCAAACTTTAATTTTTATTTTATTTTTTAAATGACACGTAGGAGAGATGTTGGATCTTTGTTGGGTCTATGTTATGACTTTAACATTTCTCTTCCTTGTTTAGTGACGTTTCTGTAGCATTAAGTGGCATTAAAAAAATGGAATTAAATGCCTTTTTTTTATATAGTGACATATTATAATTCATTCCAATCCTAACCATTCATGATAACAAACCAAAAAGAGTAAATACCCGTAATTACATTGAGATGAATCTTCATGCATCTACTCATGAAAATTAGGACGTACAAGCTAGCTAAGTGAGGATAGTACACAAGGCGCGCAGGGCGGCTTACCAAATTTTTTTTGATGTAGATGAATAATATAAAACCCTCAAAGGCTAGTGATAGAACCCTAAAAGGCTAGGTGATAGAACCTTAGGAAGGAGGTATTACAGACTTTATATATTATTTGCAATTTGGCACCCGCACTACTATACATTTGAACGCGTATTGTGAGTGAGGAAGAGAGGAAATTCAAAATGGAGTTGAATTTTGTGTGGTTGATTAATGTTGCAGCTTTATTGTGTGGATGGGCTTTTGTATTTTGGTTTCTCAAGAGAGTGAACGAGTGGTATTATGTTGGCAGGGTGGGAAAAGTGGCATACCCACCTCTCCCACCGGGTGATATGGGATGGCCTTTTCTTGGGAACATGTTGTCTGTCATGAAATGTCTTAGAGCTGGTGACCCTAACTCTTTCATCTATAACCTTGTCTCCAGGTCTCTCTCTCTCAAACTTTCTTTGGAATATGTTGTTCTCTCTTAAACAGTTCATAAAGTTGCATGATTAATGCTTGCCTGCAATTTTTTTGGCTCAATTTTCCTAGGAAAATATATTTTACCTCCGAATTATCCACTCATTTGTACTTTTAAACCCCCAATGTTTAAAAAGTGACATCTTACCTCTTCAAAGTATCTGACATTAACACTTGACCCTATGAAATGCAGTTTACCCCTTGAAGTATTTTGAGTTGACACTTTACCCCCCCGAAATAACTAAGTTTTTGGGAAAAACTACACTTTACACCCCCAAAGTTTAGGGCGATTTTCAATTCGACTTCTAAAGTTTCATCTTTTGCAATGCACCCTCTCAAACTTTCAAATTTTTGCAATTCGACCATTTTTTTCCAAGTTTGGGGAGTAAAGTGCAATGCTCACGTCCCAAGTTTTTTAAAAAAATTAAAAAATTAAGAGGTGGCCGGCCACCCCTTAATTAAAAAAAAAAAAAAAACTTTGGATGAGGGCATTTTGAGAAAAAAAAAATTATAATGGTTGAATTGCAAAAATTTGAAATTTCAAGGGTGCATTGCAAAAATTAAAACTTTAGATGTCGAATTAAAAACTTCCCCAAACTTTAGGGGGGTAAAGTGTAATTTTTCCAAGTTTTTGTGGGATAAAGTGTCAACTCAGGGGGTAAAGTGTCAATTCAAAATACTTCAGATGAGTAAAGTGTCAATGTCAAATACTTTGGAGGAGTAAAGTGTAAATTTTTAAACATTGGGATTAAAGTGCAAATAGGTAGATAGTTTAGGGAGTAAAGTGTATTTTCCTTCTTTAATTATTATGACTAGTATTGCAAAATATTCTAACAAATTTTTCTTCTTTTTTTCCCTATAGATAATTAAGCTTGCATTCATATTTGAGGATTAATTTCAGATTATAAGTTTTGGATACATTCTGATATTAATTGTTTGGTATATATGAATGTAAGATACATATGGCTGTTTTAAATTAAAAGACACTAGGCTACAGTTTAGTCAAACCAAGCTAAATATGGGTGTTTTAAATGTTCAAGTTTAACTTTTATAATTTATTTCGAATACTAGTAGAGTTTAAGCTGAGCATATATATATATATATATATATATATATATAAGTTAATGAAAAAATTAATGAACTTAAGTTCTTATTTAAGTTTGATTCCTTTAATTGAGTTTAGATAAGTTTGGGAAGTTTTTATTTAAGTTTGATTCCTTTAATTGAGCTTAGATAAGTTTGAGTTTGAACTGTTCGAATGGTTTACAAGTACCCTGCAAGGGAGAAACAATATTATATATATAGTGGTTGAAAGAAATTTCAGATTACGTATTAATCAAGGGATATCTTATTTTCTCACTAAAATTTACTACTATTCATCTATAAGAATCACAAAATGTTTCAAAAAAAAAAGAATCACAAAATGACATGTTTAACTGGAGATCATACAGATACGGGAAGACAGGCATCTACAAAACCCACCTGTTAGGGAGCCCAACTGTCATCGTTTGCACACCTGAATTATGTCGGCTTGTCTTAACAAATGAGGAGCATTTCGAACCTGGTTATCCTAAATCCATGAGTCTTTTAGCTGGGAGAAAATCCCTACATAATATTTCAAACGTAGAACATAGGCTTTTGCGCCGTCTGATTACAAATCCCATCAGTGGACACCAGGCACAAGCAATATATATCAAACATATAGAGGAGATTGTGATTAATTCCTTGGATGAATGGGCTTGCATGAACAAGTTATTCGAGCTATTCACAGAAATGAAGAGGGTAATCTTCAAGGTCATGACGCACGTTTTCATGGGTTCTGTTAATGATTCTACTTTCTCAACAACACAGAATCTGTTTTATGACTATTTTGAGGGACTACTTTCCAAGGCCATTAATATTCCGGGGTTTACTTTCCATAAAGCATTCAAGGTAAATTTTTATATTATATGAATCATTTACGTAAAACAATGTATTCTTGAAAATATCATCATTTATGCCTGTTAGAATAGAAATATAGAATAAAACAAAGAGAAGATGGGATGAAAGTGTGGAGAAAGTGTGGGGATGACCACACTGTAATGGTGTGATCATCCCATATACATCATCATCTCCTACGCAATTAATCACACTATGACATTATAGGATAAACTTAGTTAAGTATGATGACTTTGGTACCAATACTTAACCCATTGTCAACTTTCGTTTGTGAGCCTCAATAGATTGGCATCAAATCATGAGAGACCATATGTATGCATGCTTTTTCACTAGCTTATCTAATCACTGAACCCTTTATCATCTTCCTTCCCACTCGCAGCATATTAGATGTGACTTTGTTTCACTATCTTCCAAGAGAATGATATTAATTCTCTACGACTAGGCGACTAGGAACATAGTCACACTCATACTACAATTGACGACTTTTGTCATACACAAGTCTATATGTTGACTTAGGTCGAATATTCGATCAAGTGCTTCCTTTAAAGCCCTTATTCTTGAGATTTCCTTAATACACCTTATCAACATCTTTTACACCCTCAGGCTCAGAGCATAGATATTACCTAACTAGTCTCAACACAATCCCTCTTAGTGAAAGTTACATTCATGTGAGTTGTAATATTCGTATAAGTACCTTGTCAGTGTCATCTGCTTGCCTTTAACCAATCAATCATGTCCCTATCGGGCAGAAGTGGAAAACATCATTCATCCAAGAATCCTCGGATGCTTCCAATTATGAGCTAACCCATGCATTTGGCTATCACATAGGTGTTAATTTCTTTGTCTTTGGAGTTATGTTCTTCATTTTTTGTTAACGAGATAGTGGACTTCTTGTCCTAAAATATATTGATTGGTCTGCTTAGTGTACCTAAATTTAAATTGTCGACAAAACATTTAATCCATATTGCATTACATACTGTTGTGTTACATGATATATACTCAACTTCCATTATGAAATTTGAAACACAATTATGTTTCTTACTAAACTCATATCCACTAGTGTTATGTCATGTGCATCTCCTGCAAATTTTGCCTCTGTATATCATCTAATTTCTATATTACCCAATCCAAAAAATAATCTCAATTTTTTTTTTTTTTTTTTTTTTCTTAAAAATATCTAAATATTCGTTTAACCTGCTTTCCAATGTGTCTTTCCTTGATTGGACTAGTATCTACTCACAAATCTACCACATGACAAATATCAAGTTTAGTACTTGTTATGGCATACATAAGGCTAGCCATAGCCTAGGCATAATAGATTGTTTTCATTTCTTCAATATGTGTCTCTAATGTAGAACGACATTTATCTATATTTTTTGTGAAAACGAAATTAAGAAAAATATCAAAAATAATATTGGAGCAACGCCGCTTCATCATAACTTTACCCGTTCTCAGATAATGAAAGTACAAAAGGAAATACTTGTCACGATTCCAACTTATTGTTAATTATATTTGATTGTCAATTTTAGATTCGGATTTTATTTGTAAAAAATTTTATTTGATTAGGACTTTATTTCATTTTCTTATTAGAATTAGATTTACTTTAGTTATTTCCTTTCTTTATTATGATTATGTTTACTATTGCTACTTGGATTAGGTTTACTTTCCTAACGAATATTCCTCTCAAACACTATGCAGAGTTTATCTTTCTTTTAAGCATGTGAGCTTGTTTTATATTTTGGTCAGAAAATGCAGACGCTTTTGATTGTTGTTACATAGTCTTCTGCTATGTCAGTCTCATCCTACAAATACATAAGACACTTGAACCCACCCCCCCCCCCCCCCCCAAAAAACTTCCGAATTTTTCAAAGGCTAGCTATGAATCAAACTAGATTGATAATGGCTTAAATGCATATCTATCAGGCAAGAAAAGAGTTGGTGAAAATCCTTCAATCTATCTTGGACAAAAAGAGGATGAGGGCTAAAAGTGATGATGAACACGAGGGAAAGAAAGATATGATGGATTTGCTAATGGAGGTTGAGGATGAGGATGGTCAAAAATTTGTAGATGAGGATATCGTAGATTTGATGCTCGGTTTCTTCGCAGCTGGTTTTGGGAGCACGACAACTAGCTAGTACATTATGGGCAATGGTACATAAAACATCATGAAGCCCTCAAAAAAGCCAAGGTAGGCATCCAATCTGAATAATAATAAAGATGCAACAGAGCATCTTTTATATATATCAATTGAAAAACGCTAAGCAGACTCCAAACAATTGTTTATCACAATTTATGCGGAATTAAACTATGAAGCAATAAACAATTTAATCAACAAAATATCAAAAGCAATAAAGAAGCAGACACATATATTTTGGTTACGAAGAGGAAACCAATTAGAGCACTTCTCTAATTGTAAAACCTCTCCGGGGCAGCCAAACCCAGGAAATCACTATCAAAAGATTATCCAGAGATTACAGACACTAGGAACACTTACAACCTTTTGCAAGACCTCGGCTCTGTAAGATCGACAAGCCTCCGACTCGTCTCCTTGCTCATAATCTTCTTCAACGTGATTCTCCTTTATCGGACCCTTCCGATAGGCTTCTCAATAACGCTCACAGTCAATTAACAAAGACCAAAACACTCTAAGAGAGAGAAAATAAACGCTCAATATCAAAGGCTCTCTTAGCACACGACGGCAAATTCTAGATGTAGAATTCGTATGCTAAACAGATCTGTAAAGATCTATTTATAACACCTAAAGACTCCTAGACACAATAGAACTCAAATACAATGTATTTTAGACCTAGAAGCTACGGGCCGTCCGGACGGTAAGTGGGCTTGTCCGGACGGGCTAAAAAACAAGGGGAAACTGAGATCATTAATGGGCCGTCCGAACGGTAACATTGGCCGTCCGGACGGTGCTAGGGCAATTGCTCTTTCTCCGTTCTTTTCGAGCGGCGCATTCGGAGGCGTCCGGACGGGCTGCGAACGGACTTCAAACGGACAGCAAACGGAGCTCTCGGGTTTTAGTACTGGAGTTCTTAACTGCATCACGTCCGGACGGCTATGAATCCCGTCCGAACGCTTTTACTAGCTTGGCTCTTTTCTTTCCATTTTGCTCACGAACATTAGCTAATACTTCAAACTAACATATATAGCTGGAACTTGGAAAGCATAATTAATATAAACATTTCATCGAAAGTTTTCTATTGCATTGAAACTAAAGATCCTAGCTAGATTCAAATCCCCCTCCATGTGGATTCATTCTCAATGATATATATATAATCCATTTTCCAGGAAGAACAAGAGGAGATCATGAAGAGAAGACCATCTAACTAGAATGGATTGAACTTTAAGGGTATTAAACAAATGAAATATCTTGCTATGGTATGGTGTTTCTCGTTTTGTCCATTTATCTGATCACTTAGCTGGCCTAACGCATATCCTTAAATAATAATAATAATAACCTATTACATTTTTTGTACGGATTTATTTAGCGCATATATTTTGAACGGATTGGTTTTACATTTTTCTTGACCTTGTACGGCGGTGTTATAAACCCTTATGCAAAAAATCTATCTTTTCATGATATAGGTAATTGATGAGATGTTGCGCACAACAAATCTCTTCGTGGTATTTCGAGAGGCGAAAGTCGATATTAGCATGAATGGAAGTCACACATGGCCTGTAATTTCCGGACATTTTATTTTCCTCTAATTTATAATATGGGTCATCAGGCAAAAGTTATTTATTTTCAGGTCACACAATACCAAAAGGATGGAAAGTTTTGGTCTGGTTTGGAATTGTTCATATGGATCCTGACATTTATGAAAGCCCACAAGATTTTAATCCGTCAAGATGGGATACTGTAAGCGGTGTACTTAATTAGATATGTCAAACATTTTTTTCTTCTAATTATTTGGTATATATTATGATTTTTTTAAAAAAAAAAAAAATTCTTTGAGATATTTCTCGAAATAATTGGGTAATTATTTCGATTGTAATAGAATATAAAAGCCAAACGAGGGACTTTCCTTCCCTTTGGAGCAGGAAGCAGAACTTGTCCGGGAAATGACTTGGCCAAGCTTGTCATAACCATTTTCCTTCATTATTTTCTCCTCAACTACAAGTGAGTTTCCTCAACCTCTTCAATATGTGCAACTTTATTTTCTTTTCTTTCTCCAAGGGAATGAAACGTCATCACACACAATATATATATATGCTCTATTAAAACTCCCTAGAAAATCAGTTGACTAAGGAATTTTACTTTCATTTTTAGTTAACATAATCTACTAATGAAGTTTCTTTTTCTTTGATTTATTTTTATGAATATAAAATACTTTTTATTCTTAAAAAGGTTTACTATTATAAGTGCAGGCTTAAGCAACTTAATCCAAAATCCCCGCTACGTTTCACAATGGGACTCATGTTCGAAGACAACTGTCTCGCTGAAGTCACAAAGATCCCATAAACCATCCTAATAGACATGTGATGCTTTGTTTTGCGACATGTTACCCTTGCCTTTTAGTAATAAATGCTTGCACTATGTAATAGTGTATGAAAAACTTTGGTTAACTTATCATATATGTCATCATATGTATGAAAAACTATGGTTATTTATTGTTAATTCTTCTTGAGTTTAACTATGGCCGGTGGCAGAGCCAAGGGAGGTTTTTGGGGGGGCATATGCCCCCTTTTCAACCCCTAAAAATTATATTTACCTTTGTTAAAAAAAAATATTTATGCCCCATATCAGCCATGAATGATCCCCCCCTAAGCCTGTAAATGAGCTGAACGGCTCGTGAGCTCCCTCGAACTCAGCTTGATTAAACTCGAGTCAAAATCGAGCTCGATACTGTTCAGCCCGGCTCGTTACTGTACAAGCTCACTCGATTAGCAAATGAGCCAAGCTCAGCTCACCCGACTAAACTCGACAGGGGCTCGTGAGCTCGACTCGTTCAAAACCCAACCTGACCCAACCTACATGATTTCATTCATAAGTGAGTAGATTAAATGATTATTAATTAAGTAACTAATGTATTTCTTACAATTTATAAATTATAATCACATTAATGTATACAAACTTAAATGACCTTAATGTATCTCTTTAGGGTATGACAAATAACAATTGACATTATATACAATAATACAAGCTTAAATGTTATATTAATTAATTGTATAAAATTAAATTAGTTTAACTTAGTTTTATCCTTATAAATTAATAAATTATAATATATATTTAAATATTATATGTTTATTATCTACAATATATGATATATATCATATACTAACTTAACTTTAACAAATAACAACTAACAAATAACAAGTATCAAGTAAAGTATAGAGATAAATTATATCATTACTTGATATGAATATTAAAATAATCTCAAATTTAGTAACTAGGCTCTAGAAATCTAAGCAATTAAAAAACATAGGTGACAATTAGAAGGTTAGTCAACAATATGCACTAAATCAATGTACGTTACTCTTTAGAATGTGACAAATGACAATTGACATTATATTCAATAATACAAACATAAATGTTATATTATATAAGATAAATTATATTATATAATAATTATACTATATAAATTATAAAATTAACAAGTAAAGTATATAAATTATCTTTTAAGTTTATAGTTAATATAAATTTATTTAAATTATAGGAAAAATTAGGCCTGCAAATTAGTCGAGCGGCTCGTGAGCTTGGCTCGGTTACTGTAAAAGCTCAACTCGGCTCAGCTCGGCTCGGTTACTGTACAAGCTCGGCTAAGCTCGGCTCGGATCGTTTACAGGCCCCTGCCCCCTAGCTCTCATGCCTCAGCCTAACCCCTTGGCCATGAATTTAATAGTTTCATAAGAAGTTTTTTTTTTTTTTTTTTTTTTTTTCTACACCATAGCCATAGAAAGAGGTTGAAGCTGAAAATTTCGGAGGTTGAAGATGAACACTGATACGCACCATTTCATTAAGGAGAGAAGCAAGACAAAAAGAAAGGAAAAAAAAAAAGAGTAGGGTAGAAAGAATAAAAAATAAATAAAAGGCTTCTGGAAAATTCAGCTCCTAACGTGGACTTGCAAAGAACAAAAGGCAAATTTTTTAATTTTTAATTAATTTTTAATTTTTTATTAAAAAAATGCCCCCTTAGGTCAATATTCTTGGCTATGCTACTGACTATGGCTATAAGTAATGTTGAAAATTTATGTGGGTACGTTACATTACTCAATTATATCATTTCTACCTAAATTTTTTTTAAAAAGAAAAAAAAAATGATGAAAATTTTTCATATATATGTGCACGCTAATCGTAACATATTAATTCATGTTAATCCTATTCATTCATGATAACAAACCAAAAATTATATAGTCAAATACCCGTAATTACATTGAGTTCATGAAATAGAAAATATCCGGTTAGTTATAATTTATAGATATTTTTGTCAACTCAAAAACAAAAAGAATAAAAATATCTCTCAATTATAACTAATTAGATATTATCCAGTTCATTTGAATTGAAGAATATCTTATTTCGAAATTATTAGGAGAGCACCTAAGAAAGAAATTAAATAGATGTTCACCAAAATCAATTTGTATTTTTTTTTCATTTTACAAACACTAAACATCGTGTCTAAATACTCTGTAAACTAATGAAATGCATGTGCGGAGTTAAAAAAAAATCATTCAAAACACCTTGATTCCTGTATGACCAACGTCAACAACTCCGATTCAGCTGCCAGTTGTCTACAACTGGGCCACTAGTTTCAGGCCCAGACCCTGCAACGTAACTACTTGAATTAAATGCTCCAGCAGGCACCAGCTGGTAAGGAGGCGGCCGGTGGAATATTCTCCGTGGGCCGGCATTCCGACAATTATATATCGGTTTAGGGATGTGTCCCCAGGCCAGGACAATATTGTATGTATTGTGGGATAATGTGGGACAATCTCAGTGCAATCATTTTGTCTGACTTTTATTTTATTTTTATTTTTTTTTAAGTTCATAAGAAAAGAGTAATATTATTTACTCATACAGTCATACAACTATAATCACATGACAATAAAAATTAATATTTTAATTAATAAAGACTTGCAAAAATAAAAATTAATTGTTGATATTCACTGTCATACCATTATAGTTGTATAACAATAAAATAAAGGTCCACTAAATATCATTTTTCTTAAGGAAAAATATTATAAGATAGGAGTATTTTTCATTCTTGATCTGAATGGAAGAGAAAGTCGAAGACTAAGCAAAATACTTCCTAACACAAGATTAAAAGCGACCCATCAAATTATACAATGTGCGCAGCTTAGACAATATAAGTTCATATGACTTCTATATTAATCCACTAATCAATATATTCATCCGGAATAATTATCCCAGTCAACAGGTCAACAGTGTTAAATTACCAGTTATCACAAAAGCTTAAGCTGATAGGAAGAGGTAAATTTAATCACTTAACCATTACTTTAACACTCCCCCTCACGTGTGGGCTCAAACTCCCTTTTAATAGGTGAGGCCCAACACGTGGAATATTTAATTTAAATGGAGATAAATTGACGGAGTCAAGGTTTGATTCCATGACTTTTTGGCTTTGATACCATGTTAAATTACCAGTTATCCCAAAAGCTTAAGCTGATAGGAAGAGGTAAATTTAATCACTTAACCATTACTTTAACAAACAGATCGCAAAACCTTTAACAGTTATATTTTATAAACTATCTCATGACTTGTGGGAAGACCAATTTGAAAATTAGAGTAAGCTATGAGACCCATTTAAGTAATTAAAGTGCATGTTATTCTCTTGCATGCTTAGTGAGCCAGAAGCTTCTCTAACCTATAATATTAATGACAAGGAAAAGTTGAGATTTGTATTATATATAGAGCTCCAATGATGGATCTAATTCTAAGGGCATGCATCTCAATTCTTTAATAGAACATGCAAATTTGTTATCTTAATTAATAAAACTATAGAGGAAGAGAGTGGACTATATAGACCAAGTGTGGTCCAAGAATGCAGCCTCCGATAGCTTGAAATTTTTGGTCCAACCAAAACTAAAAATCACATCTATAATGCTAGCTGTTTGTTTGGTCATCTTATTATGCATGGGTGTAAATTGTTAATTTAACACGGCATACAAGAATAAAAAAGCCACAAAATTAAGGATGTCAAAAGGAAGACAAGAAGGTTATTTAGAGACCTTTCAAGGATGCCATAGTATAAGTAACATTATATTAGATGCACTCATATTTAACTTTTAATCTTTGGTAAATGGATTCTCTATACGATCCGATCTCTTAGATTTTGTTTGAAATTTGGATAGGGAATGAGAGAAAATGTTGTGGAGCCCGAAGTATTTGGGTGGGCCGGGCCACCTAGTGTGACAGACCTACCTGTTCAACATCTTATATTTTGTAAGCTCTCTTTCATTCTCTATCTGAATTTTATGAAGTTCGTACAAAAATTTCTAAAAGAATCTTGGTCCTTCCGTCTCTCTCACCCATTATCAAGGCTACGCTCTATATGTACCAAATGTCATTTGTTCACACAAAACTAAAAACCCAAATTTTTTTTTTTTAAAAAAAAAAAATGATAAACAATGAAAAGAAAAGAGTCATGGTCCCCAAGAGATAGTTCAATCGGTTGTAAACCACTCCTTATGAAGCGGAGGTCACAAGTTCGAATCTCTCCTCCCCCTACCCTTGTGTGGACATGTAAAAAAAAAAAAAAAAAAAGAAGGGACATGAGCATGACGTTGATTTTGGTTGGGCCCAAAATATGTAGAATCGACCAACTTATCTTACTGCTTTTAGTGTCATTGGCCCACATGCCTCTTCACTCTTCAGCATGGCTGTCCCCATTATTAAAACCACCAAAAGCTCAACTGAAGCAAGGTGAATGAATGGGATAAGGCTTCTTTTTTCTTTTTCCTTTTTCTTAAGCATGCCGGTTCTATTCTATCTACCAACTGGACAAAAATAAACATACTTACGGATGACAACCAAGGGTGGTAATTCAATGGTGTCGAGGGAATTCTTATGAGATTGGACAAGCATTAAAGCTTAGGTTCGACTTCTGGAATGAAAATCTCTTAACCTATTAGTGTTTGCTACATTGAGTCTCATTGATGTCTTAGTAAAGCGAGTGTTAAACTGTGACTCGATCAGTCTTGAATGAGCGCTTATGATTCTTACCATCTAAGCCCTTTTGAACGGCACCGTACGAATTGGTAGTACTATGATCACACCCTGATAGAATAGCTACAATTAGCCTCTCACTCTAACCTTTTTTTAATAGAAAAACAAACATACATACTACAATTGCCTCGTAAAATGATTGAAATCATAAAAAGTCCTCTTCATTTCATCTAATTAATAATGTATTATTAATGTTATTGTTAGGGACTACTATTAAAATTAATATAACTTTTAAAATTATTATTAAATTTGAAATAAATTACTATAAAACTTTAAAATGATGAAAAAATAAATTAAAAAAAAAAATTGTCGGTAACATTACCCATCTTGCAGGAGGGAAAATGGACCCAAGTCAACGATTGTAGGGTCAAGAATCTGATGAAATTTCAACTCTATCATTGGTTGTTAGCACTGACATCAACACAGAAGAAAATGTGGCTTATCATCATGAGAATCCCACGCTTTAGAAACACCCACAACCACTACAGGAATGTTCATGCTAAACAACAATAAGAAGCATTCGTCTACGTCATGCTATAAGAAACTTCCTAGAACAACAATAAAAAGCATTCGTCTACGTCATGATAAACATCATGAGCAATCCTTAAACTACTGTCAGCTTGTTCAAATTAGGTTTGAAAACGTATTTAAATTGTGATTTGAGTTTTAAATTGGCAATTTAACATTTAAAATCGGATAATTTTAAAGGTACATTTCTTTTTCTTAGATTTGAAAATGTAGATTTATTTTATTTTATTTTTTTGCATTTTCGAATTTTTTTTTTTTTTTCAAAGCATTCCCAAATATAACATTTGTCACAATTTTATTTAAAAATGAACATTTGGGTTACAAAATTGTAAGACTAAACAGACTCTTACACATGTCAAATGTGGCATTATCCCCATCTTAGAGTATTCTTTTTATTTTTTTGACATGTTCGCACAAGAGAGGGAATGAGGATTCAAACTAGTAACTTTCACTTCATTAGGTGTGGTCCCAACCGATTGAGTTACCTCTTAGAAACATTGTTAGAGCATTCTCATTCAACTATCAAAAATAATTATTTTGACGAGCCAAAATGGGACCAAAATTGACTTACATTCAGCTCAATAAAATGCTGAAACATTTGGTAGATGATATACTATTCACCAAATTTACTATATACACTATTTACTCATAAATGTAATATATATTAAAAAAAACACTAAATTTTAAAAAATTAAAAAATTAAAAAAAAAAATTCTAACATTCTCTCTTATAGAATGAATAAAGAAATATTTTAAAACGAATAATTAAATATAAATAGTAAAAAATTGATAATTTAAATAGAAAAGTGAATGTAAACACATTAAAGATAGATAGAAAAAGGGTTAAATACCTAATTATCCCCTAAGATTTCACTTCTTTATTTTTTTTCCCTTCTTAGGGTTTGATTTTTATAATAGAAGGTTTTTATAGTTTTGATAAATGACCAAATTGGTCGTTTTGTCCGTTGACCGTTAGTTGACTTAACGGAAAAACACATGGACCAATTATATCTTGTCACGTGTCATGTAATTTATTTTTTATTTATATTTAAAATAAAATAAATTTTTTTTTTTTTTTTTTTTAAAAAAGGGGTGGCCAGGCCACCCCCATGGAGCCAAGGGGGTGGCCTAACCGCCCCCGTTGAGCCAAGGGGCTTTCTGTGTACTACTTCACACTCTGCTTCCACCCGCAGATTTTTGTATCTCACTTCCACAGTGGGCAATTTTACACCAAACTTTGCAAAACAAGTTGTATATGCATGGAAAGAGGCAATCCGTTCTAGAGCATAACATCGATCACCTTTTTTCCATTATTATTGTAACGCCACGATATTTGAACTAGCAAATATCAAAGTCATTACGCTGCACCTTTAGAAATACAATTTTACAGCGGAATATGTATATAATTTTTTCCTTCTTTTTCTATGGCCTATGAATAATTTGCACAACACAATTGAGCTAGCTAAAATACCTCCAGGTGATATATTATTTAATGAAAATAGGAATATGGTTTCATTACAACATATGTACACACTATGTGTACCAAATATATGCCACAGCACTAAATTAATATAGTACTATTTGTCAAGTTAGCACACATCACACTATGTAATAAAAGCGATTAACATAAATGAGACTTGCTTCAAAGAGTAAGCATCAATCTCACAATAGATGATCTATCAACCATCAAAACTAATAAAAGGACCATCGTCCTCACTCTCTATTCCTGCATCAAGGTCTATGTAAATATGGCGTTATCATATTTACATAGACAAACAAGTGAGTAATCTATTTTTCTAGAAATAAAGACTAAAAGCCTAATTTGAGACAAAGTAAGATTAAGGAATAAAATATATAATGATGCATGAGATGCGAATGCAGCGTAGTGACATATTAGTTTGTGTTTTATGATAATCTTTCTTCAGACCTCTCGTCATGAGCTCTCAGCCCATTCACGTCCGTTATGTCCCTCACACTTTAAAGTTTTAACTGTTTGGTGCTGGCGACTACACCGCCCCAGTTTAATTATATGTTAGGCATGTTGGATGGTTATATACCCCCATCCACTGAGATACTGACAGTTCCTTGCGGTAATCTACCCAGCTTGTTCTTAAGGTGGCTATCTTATCAGCCTATATTATTAGACACGTTATGCAACAGTTGTAATGCGAAAATTATATCAATAAGGCAAAAGAAGAATTCCTATACCAACAAAATAAAGCTAATACTCAGTAAGTACATCCATACTTACACTCCTTAGTATAGAATTTCTGCTCCACTTCTGCATACAAATACATACATACAAACCATATTTATATATTAGTTCATTCTCAAATAATATTATTGTTTAAAGACCCTCATCTTTTTATATTTATTTATTATCCGTCACTTCATCTTTTACTTACTCATTTTATCATATAAATCTGAGATAGTTACTTATAAATAGTTTTATTTATGAATTCGTTTTTGGTGACGAGGCTAATGGCCAATATCACGAAATAAAAACTGGTATTATAAATACTATATATGTAAAGCATGATTCATATTTCGGGGATGAGACTGATGGTCCGTACCGCAAAAAATATGAATTAAAATTTAAATGACAATAAAATAAATGACTGAATATAAATACTGAATTCATATTTCGGGGTTGAGACCGATGGTCTGTACCGCCAAAAATATGAATTAAAATTTAAATGACAATAAAATAAATGGCTGAATATAAATACTGAATTCATATTTCAGGGTTGAGACCAATTGTCCGTACCGCCAAAAATATGAATTAAAATTTAAATGACAATAAAATAAATGTCTAAATATAAAAGTTGTAAAGTAAATAATATAGATAATTTCATAAGCCTTTAATCAATTTGTTTATGCATTCTTATCATTAATTCTTTATTACCTTATTTTACATCATAAGTTTATTGGGTCTTAAACAATTAGATGAGAACAAATAATATAAACAATAAATCATTATAATTACACAATGAACACTTACCCAATAGCCTTGAAGTAGAACTCCACACAATCTTCTTTAGGTAGCTAATTATAAAACTAAGAACACTTGAAGGCTACAAGAAAGATCTAAGCCATATGATTTTTGACTTAGAACTAAGGAAGAGAAAGAAAGGAGGAGCAAGTAATCTTCTCTTGCTAAGAAAGTGAAAGAGCTTAAGTGAAAAAATGAATTACTTAGCCTCCTATTTATAAGAAAATGAATGGCTAGGATTCAATTTAATACTTTTGATCTAAGGGTTAAATACAAGCTTCTATCTATAAGAGGATGGATGGCTAGGATTAATTTTCCTACTTTTAATCCAAGGGTTGAGAGGTATTCAACTAAAAACATGAACCTAGTCCACATTCCATGATTCTAGTCTATTTATCATTTTCGTCCAACATGAGGGCAGTGCACTCCGATCTATTTTTTTGTATCCAAACGTACTTCGATTGACATGAAATTTTGAGGGTAGATAGAGGACTCCGAGACAAACATTTTATATTTTTGCTTCCACTTCATCCAAGTTCGTTTGACTCAGGTTCTGGCCCTTACAAAATTTCCCACTTAATTAGACTTTAAGCTTGCATTCACACTTGGCCACTTGCCATATTAAGGCCTTGTTTGTCAAAGCCCCATCACACTCCCCAAAGCCCCAAAGCCCCAAAGCACTGTAGCCCCAAACTATAAATTAGAGCATTGCTTACTTTTTTGTCATGAACAGTATAATTTGGGAGAACGTGAGGTTGTTTAGCAAACAACCTCTAAATGTCCATGATATTTCTAATAACCATTCTTACTAGAAGCCTTCAAGATTTTCAACAAAAGTGGCTAGCCTACATTTCCTTAGTAGTTTTAATCTTTACTAGATAGTATGAAAATTAAGACACTGCTTTTTAAGCCAAAACTAAAATGCTTCAAATTAATTTTTTTGATTTCACCAAACACTAACATAAATAATTTATTCACTAAATTGTGTTTAATTATGCCCATAACATACTTATGAAGCTAAATTTGAGCATTAAAGTGATACTAAAAAGATGTCAACAATCAAATATCGTTAATTCATATATCATTACTCTAATTTATTTATTATCCCTTTAATCTATTTAATATTATTTCAATAAGAATTTTTAAAATCTAGGTCGTTACAATTATCACTAGCACCAGTATCGCCGTCACCTTATCAAATAAAGATGATCTCAGGCGGTCATATGTCGGCAATCTCTCAGTTGCAGCCCACTGTAAAGCATACTAATCAATGTCGGCATCACCACCGGTACCCCTTGTAGAGCTCAATCTAGAACTGCTTCGGAAACTTGAATTCCGATGCTGGAAAGATGATGTGGTGCTTCGGAAACTTGAGTTCTGATGTTGGAAAGATGTCTTGTGGGTGGTTTCAGCTACCTCCAATTTTTTTTTAAATATATATATTTTTAAAAAATAAATTACACAACACGTGATAAGATTTAATTGGTTCATGTGTCTTTTCGTTAAGGCAACTAACGGTTAATGGACGAAATGACCAATTTGGTCTTTTATCAAAATCACAAGAACCTCCTATGATAAAAATCAAATCATAAGGAGGAAAAATAAAAAAGTGGAATTATAAGGGGTAATTAGGTATTTAACCTTAGAAAAAATAATAATTTTTTTTTTTAACTCAAGTGAGAAATTAATTTGTTCAACCAAAAGTGAATGATCTTCTTCTCCCGTTAACAATCAAGATTAGCAGCTCATCATCATCAAAACAAAAAAAAAAAATTGAAACTATGGCGGCATATATAGACAAACACAGAGGAGCCAAATCCTGCTTCTAGAAATGGATTTTACATAATCTGCCAAAGATTTGTCAGAGTAAAATATTCTACAAGTAAATATTGTTTTGTTTGCTTGTTGGAGCAAAAGAAGATGACAGAGAAGCTAAAAAGCAAGTCAACCGTCCACCCTCCCTTCCTATTGGCTTAGTTGGCCGAGGTCTAAAAAGGCTACCAATGGAACACCCAAAAGCAGACACCTTTTCTCTCCTCAATCAGAGAAGAAACCAGAGAGAGACCCAAAACAGAAAGTTGCTCCAAAAATCCATTTCCAGTCAGTGCTCAATCACTTCGATCTGCGCTAAAGAGAAAGTGGGTGATCTTTGCCGTGTTCTATTTCCTTTCTGTTTCGTTTATTGTTGTTGCCCATTTGCTATTTTACCTAGTCTTCTATCAGAAGACTGAGTTTTTGGCAAATTTGCAACAATCTTAAATCATAAAAACAAAAAAACAAAAGCTTTGGATCTGTGTTTCTTAAAAGGGTTAGTTCGGTTTTCTCTGAATTTCAAAGTTCCTTTTGTATCTGAAAGTCTTGGTGAGAGTTTTGAGAGGATCTGTTTTGGATGGGGGCTTGCATAAGCAGTCGGATTAAGGCCGTGACTCCTCATACAGGTAGCTTTCGTTTTGTTCCGTTTTGTTTTCATTGTGTGTTTTTATTTATTTTTTTATAAATTGTTTTTCAGTACTTGGTTGAGCTCAATTTGACTTAAGATGTTAAATTTACTATCTTTATTGCCTTTACCTTGCTAAATTAGCTGTCTTGTGGAAATATATAAGTTTCAAGTTTGTCTTTGTTTGCCTAAACATGCATGGCTTGTTTAAATTGTTCAAACAATTTTGGATGAGATATTAATTTAGTAGTATTTGATCTGCATCTGATATTTTGGTTCAAATTTGAATGAATAAACTTTTGTGAGAGTAATACCTCTCAGGAATGGGTTGCTTTGAAATTGCAGAATAAATTGATTAATGAGCCAGGGTCTTTTTGGGTGCTCTTAGTGAGCCAGGGTCAGGGTCTTAGTGAGCCAGGGTCTTTTTGGGTGCACTTAGGCGCTCTTAGTTATACTCTTTGTATAATTGGGTGGTGCCCCCTTTAAATTTGCGCTTTTTGATATAAATTCTACTGACTTATCAAAAAAAATTTCCTCATGATGTACATGTTGCTCAACTAGGGTGCCATAAGCTTCTTGACAATTATTCAAACACTAAAACTACTCTCTCAAGAGGATGCTTAGATGATTTGTATTGCTTTGAGGGATTTTGCTTTCAAAAACATTATGATTGGAGTTCGTTTTGAAAATCAGTTTTGATGATGAATGGTGGGAATGTTGCATGATTTGGCGCATAAAAGCTTGCTTCAATGGCTTTTGTGTAGGGTTGAATTCAAAAAATGTGAGCAGAGATGGGAATTACTTTAGTAATTCAAGTAGCAAGTTCTCATCGGCTTCCGTACCCTTGACTCCTAGGAGTGAGGGTGAGATCTTGGACATCTCCAATTTGAAGAATTACAGCTTCAGCGAGCTCAAAATGGCTACAAGAAACTTCCGCCCTGATAGTGTATTAGGAGAGGGTGGGTTTGGTTCAGTTTTTAAGGGGTGGATTGATGAGCATTCACTTACAGCTACCAGGCCTGGGACTGGCATAGTTATTGCTGTAAAGAGGTTGAACCAAGAAGGGCACCAGGGTCACAAGGAATGGTTGGTGAGTATTAGTTCACTTCTTAGTTCTCTCTTCGTTTTTTTGTCTGTGCATTTTCTTGCTTCGGGAAATTGAATTTTATGAATTTAGGCCAGAATTGCAAGTTTGAATCAGAGGAACTCTGTTATAAAAGGATGTTTTGAGAAGTAGGTATTTATAGGATATCGCCCATTTCACCTTAATATAATTGATTAGTGCAAGCAGCCAATTCAATTGACATTGACCGTTCATACTTTTTGTGGGAACTTGTTAGATTGGCAAGATTGCAACTAGCCAAACGGCACGACAATTAGAAAATTCACAATGAGCATTAGTTGATTTTTTGTTGTGGTGTTGGATATACAGGCAGAAATCAACTATTTAGGGCAGTTGCATCATCCTAATCTTGTCAAGTTGATTGGTTATTGCTTAGAGGATGACCATCGGCTTCTGGTATACGAGTTCATGCCTAAGGGAAGCATGGAAAATCATCTATTTCGAAGTGAGTTCTTTATATCCCCTTTAACGATCAACCCATTATTAAAAAACAAACTTCAAGTTTTTTTTTTCTGTTTTTTCTTTAAGATATGCATATTGTAATTGTGACACTGGATTATTGTTGAAGCAGGGGGGTCTCACTTCCAGTCACTTTCTTGGAGCTTACGAATGAAAATTGCTCTTGATGCTGCAAAGGGACTTGCTTTTCTACACAATGCTGAATCACAAGTTATATATCGTGACTTTAAGACTTCTAATATCCTGCTTGATTCGGTATGTAGTTTGGCGAGGCGGTTTGATCAAATTTCTGGATAAGTTTTAGAATTCAATCAGACTCATTTTCTGCCACGCTGCGTCTTTTGCTTTGAATTTGCAGGATTACAATGCAAAACTGTCTGATTTTGGTCTGGCCAGGGATGGGCCAAAATGTGGTAAAAGCCATGTCTCTACTAGGGTTTTGGGAACCTACGGATATGCTGCTCCAGAGTATCTAGCCACAGGTATTGTTTCAATATGTATGCTTCTTCAATAAAGTCATTTTTTTATGTGAACTCTAAATCCACTCCACAAACCTTTGTGCTATAGGTAATTGAATATGGTAAGATGTACCATTTTTATGTCATTCTCTCCGTGCAAACCTGAATTTCTGTCTGAAATAAATAGTAGTCTACTTTTTCATTATACCATTAGAAGGCTTTTAGAGCCTTTATTTTGAGAGTTGCAAAGTGTATCAGTAAAATTCTTCTCAGAAATGCTCAAACCTGTTTAAATATTAGAATTACTTTCCACCAAGTGCTTTTGTACAAATGTCCGAGAGATACGAGCCTTCTCTAACGGTTTGGTTTGATGATCTTTCCATGAGCACTCCAGCCAGGAGGGATGAAAGTTTTTATTTTGTTGAATTAGTTTGGTCAGGTTTTGTAACAGTACATTGCTCAATTACTGATGTATTGATATGTACAAAACTGAATGAATGTATTTTGTGCCCTGATGATTAATTTCATGTTTTATTGGGTAGGTCATTTGGCTGCCAAAAGTGACGTATATAGCTTTGGAGTCGTACTTTTAGAAATTTTATCTGGCCTTCGAGTCATAGACAAGAACCGGCCATCTGGACGACAGAACCTGGTGGAGTGGGCAAAACCTTACCTGAACAAAAAACAAAAGATTTTCCATGTTGTAGATACTCGTCTTGACGGTCAGTACTCACTGGATAGGGCCCAAAAGGCGGCTTACCTTGCACTTCAATGCATTGCTGTGGAAGCCAAGAACAGACCCAACATGGATGAGGTGGTAACAGCATTGGAGGAGCTTCAGGACACACCAAAAAGTAATGAAAACGAGCCCCATGTAAATGCTCATAGCCTTTCCAATGGAATTCCTGCTGTCTCATGCATAGATACCGTGAAGGAGGATTCAAAATTCACTGTTTACCCGAGGCCTTCTGCTACTCTGGTTCATGCTTAAGGGTAGGAAAAGTTTTTTATGTAGCAGATATATCTTTTCTATTTTGAAGGACTCTTGGCAGGGTCTGGACACAGTTTCAGGATTCAAGCATGCACCATTACAATGTTTCCTTGAGCATCGTACAGTTTTTTGCTTTTGTATATGTACTAGAGCTAGCTTTTAAATGTTTTCTGCTTTTTACACAAGAAGCATGAAAGGCCCCCCCAATCTCATATGTGGTTACAGGAATGTGTTTGATGATGATTGAAACCAGAGATGATATGTAAACTAGAATTGAGTCTTAGTTTTTTTTTTCAGGGAATGAAGTGGTCATGTTGGTTCTAGTGGACCAGGAGATATGTGATGCAATGGATAGCTTCAAAGGTTTTAGAATCCACCATAAAGATTACAGGAATTCACCAGGAACTCCCCAGGATCTACCAGGAAAATAGAGAGAAACTCTACTAATAAATTTTTATTTTTTTATTTTTCTATTCAGATAAGGGAAAAGGGAAAGAAAATTACAAAAAATGGCAAGAAAATTACAAGAAACTCTATTAATAAATTTTATTCATTGAACCCCAATGACAAGAAAAATAGTTGACTAGTGTGCTGCTATGCCTATGCGGTGGGAAAAGTGAGGATTCGAGCCCCAGTTGCAATGCAGATCGACTCGTTTATGGCCTCTCGTTTGCCCATACACTACTAATATATATAATATTTTTTCTTTTTCCCCTTCACTCACCAAGCAAGCAAAAAATTAATGCTCCAATAAATTAATTAAGAAAATCCTAATGAGTCCCAATCGAATTCTAAGCGTTCCCGCGTCGAGGTAGATTTAGTTAATATACTAATAGATCTTTGCATCCCTTTGCTTAAGAGAAAAAAAATTTAAAAAAAAAAAAAAAAAAAATTCTAGTTATCACCCTAATGATAAAAATTGGGGAAACTTCACAAAAAACCCTTAAATTACCATGTGTCTTGAGAAGACTATCCAAATTTCAAAAACTTACAATTTCACCCCCTCAAACTTTCAATTTGATGCAATCTACCCCATTCCGTCAATTTTTTACGTTAAACCTTAATGGAAACCTTGTAAAAGACCAAATTACCCTTCAATTTTTGGGTTTTCTTTTTTAAAAAAATAATAATAATAATTTGAAATTAAGAGTAAATTAAAAATTTTATAAAAATACTAGGGGCATAAAAAGTTAGTTTATCACTTTTAACGTCTGGCAACTGATGGAGGGATGTACATTGCATCAAATTGAAAGTTTTGGTGTGAAATTGAGAGTTTTTCAAATTTGGGAAGTTATCCCAAACTAAATTTAAAGAAATTAAAAAAAAAAAAGATCTTGTCAACCGATTAAACATATTTCTTTTTCACATAGACAATTAAGAAAAATATGGCATCGTTTTAATTTAGCCTGGTTCAAATTAAAAACATGTTGACAGGTTGAAATTCACCATTTCAAAAGATGTTAGGCATTGATTATATTGTTATCTCTTCGTACCAAACACTAGAGTTATCATATCAATGAACAACGCCTAGCTAAAGCCATGCATGGGGAAGAACACTCTACATTTGTTGTAAGGAAGGCAATCACTTGAAGTATATACATTCTGAATATCCTACTCCTCTCTTTTTTTTCTTTTTTCTTTTTTTTCTCCACTAAACCTTTTGCTTAGGGGTGGGCAAATTAACCATTACCGATTAACCGACCAATTACCAATATTAACCGAATCGATATAACCGTTACCGTTAGTTATCGGTCGGTAATTAGTTAAAAAATTTATACCGGTAATCTTATCGGTCGGTAATCGGTCGGTTAAAATTTTATTATCGGTTAACCGATATGACCGATAAGTATTTTTAATTTTTAATTTTTTTTAATTTTATACTTTTTACTCTTTTGATTTTTATTTTATAATATAAAAAATATGTAGTGGATCAATATAAAAAAAGATTCAATAAGCTAGTTTAGCCATATATATATTTAGGCTCTCAAAAGGGCCAAAACAACTAATTTTTAATAAGTTATTTTAGGCTTTAACCCAACAAAAAGTATTTGAGCTCTCAAAATAACTAATTTTTTGCCCAATTAACAACTAGTAAAAAGCTCAATAAAAAGTTAACAAAAACCGGTTTAACCAGCCGGTTTAACCGATTACCGATATGACAGATTAACCGATAGCTTATCGGTCGGTAATCAGTCAAGAATCGGTTAACCGATAGCTTATCGGTCAATAACCGATAACCCTATTAACCGGACCGATATGACCGATATCCAGCCCTACTTTTTTTGCTAACTTGCAAGTATGAATTAATATCCTCTCCAGTTCAAATAAATTGGAGAATATCCAATTAGTTATAGTAGATAAGTATTTTTATTCCTTTAAAAATTCAAAAGATAAAAATACCCTTAAAGTATAACTAATTAGATACTCTCTAGTTGATTTGAACTGGAGAAGATCCTGTTCCGGAGGTATCTTCTCGTCTACGCCCCTCGAAAAGTCTTCAAGCAGCTTACCTCCAATCTCTCTCTTACATGCATGCATTCTTGGTCCGAGGTTGGCCGTGAGATGAACTCATATTATTCAAAGACTAAAGTAATATATTTGACCAAATTCTATATATTTTGAAGGCAAGAAAGAGCTATTACGTAGGAAACATGGGACTACAAGAAAGAAAGTAGATAAATCTGCAGGCCTTCATTCCCGCATATATATATATATATATATAGAGAGAGAGAGAGAGAGAGAGCATTGGCGAGCGACCTTGTCGTTTGCTAGTCTGGCCATTTTCTTTTCACATCTTGACAGCCATTTTTCTTGTAAACAATCCATATTCACAAATTTGAAATTGCTAGATTAATGAAACGTGTCCGAGAATAAACCTATTGTTTAATGGCAAAATGAAGTAGTTAATTGTATATGAACTAATTAATTAATAGGGGTAATTATCTTTTGCCCCCATGAACTACAGTGCATTGACACTTTTCCCCCATGAACTACCAACTATGACACTTGACCCCATCAAACTACCATCTTATGACACTTTCTCCCCTTCCGTCAGTCAAATGGGTTAAATCTAACAGTCAACCATTTTAAATTTTTTTTTTGGGAAATTAGCTGTACCCCCCATGAACTACCACTCTCTCTCCATTTGCCCCCATGAACTACCAAAGTCACCTAAGACCCCCCATGAACTGTCATTTCGCTACCAACGACCCCCTGCCGTTAGTCAGGGGTGTCAAAAGTGACGGTCAACGGGTCACGTGCGCTGCATGTGCATTTTAGTAATTTATCTCCCTATTTTGCCCTTATTGTTTAATATAAAAAGACGCTTAAACCCTTCACTTGAACACTGAGTTCTGCAAATGTTAGACCAGAACCAGGGGAACCGCCACGTGGTTGAGAAAAAGACAAAGCGACGGATGAAGAGAGAACGGAGGGCATCGAAAAATGGTTGCAGAGCTCCATGCAACGCCAATTGCTTTCATCACTCATCACCCACATCGCATATAAATCCACCATGCAACTATCCACCCACCCACCCACAGCTAGCGCAGTTCAATGCACACTCTCTGATCTAATCCCATCACAATCACATACCCATTCACAGAAACAGAAACTCATCACTTTAAACACAGGCGCACACATTGCCATGGAGGTTGAGAGTACTACTGCCAACAAAGACACTGCATCGGCAAGCCCTTTCGGAAAGATCATCTGCCGGGGTACAGTTCGGCTGGGCGCTACAGCTTTCGCTCTTGACCCCTTACGTGCAACTTCTTGGCATTCCACAGACGTGGGCCCCATTCATCTGGCTCTGCAGGCCCATTTCCAGCTTGTTCGTCTAGCCTGTCGTCGGCTACTACAGCGACCACTGCACTTCCCACTTCGGTCGTCGCCAACCCCTTATCGTCACCGGCTCATTCCTCGTTGCCATCGCTGTATTCTCTAGCGACAATACCACAAAAACCCGCGCCATCACCATTTTCGTTGTCGGGTTCTGGATGCTCGACGTCGCCAACAACATGCTCCAAGGCCCATGCTGGGCCCTCCTAGCCAACCTCTCCGGCAATGACCTGACCAGACCAGAAAATGATGCTCACCGGCAACGCACTCTTCTCATTCTTCACGGCCGTCGGCAATGTCCTAGGCTATGCCGTTGGGTCCTACACTCACCTCTATAAGCTTTTCCCCTTCACCCTCACCGGAGCTTGCAACGCTTACTGTGCAAACCTCAAGAGCTGCTTCTTCCTCTCCATTGCCTTGCTCAGCCACCGAGGATGACGAGTTCAAGCGCCTTCACAACCCCAACACCCAGATCAAGAAAAGCATGTACTTCTCACTCTCGCGATTCTCATCAGTATTCTGAAAAGAACCCAAGAACCGCGACGCCGATAACATATTCGGATCCACCACCGGTCCTCGCTCTCCACCGTCCGAATCCTCTCCCATTAGACCGATCCGATGGTGGAGCCTCGCCCGGAGCCCAAGCACGGAATACATAGGCAGCAGCCTTTGTTCGCATATAAGAGCTCCTGCACGTCGTCGTTTTTGTGTGGGGAGATCATCGGCATTGTTTTTTAATTTTTAATTTTTTTTTTAGAAAAAAAAAAAAAAAAAGAAATGGTACAGTTTAACCGAGGGTAAAATGGGAAGACAAATGACTAAAATGCACGTGCAGAGCACGTGACCCATTGATCGTCACTTTTGACACCCCTGACTAACGGCAGTGGGTCGTTGGTAGCGAAATGACAGTTCATGGGGGGTCTTAGGTGACCTTGGTAGTTCATGAGGGCAAATGGAGAGAGAGTGGTAGTTCATGGGGGGTGAAGCTAATTTCCCCTTTTTTTTTCTTCCATTTTTGCTCTTACTTCAGATCAATAAAATGACGCTTTTACCCTCATAAACTCTAATCCAAAAATCTAAAGTGAAGGCAAAAATGGAAGGAAAAAAATTTAAAATAGCATATGCAAGTCACATGACCATTAACCATTAGTTTTAACCCCTTTGACTAACGGAATGGGGGAAAGTGTCATAAGATGGTAGTTTGATGGGGTCAAGTGTCATAGTTGGTAGTTCATGAGGGGAAAGTGTTAAGGCACTGTAGTTCATGGGGGCTAAAGGTAATTACCCCTAATTAATATATATCCACTCATATATCATTTATCTTGTTGAGAATGCTAACATTGACTTGCTAATGTATAATATATATCATGAAGGTAGAGCTGGGGAAGAAGGACCAGTTGAAACGGGAATGTGAGTTCATCCAAATTCCCAATCCCGGCATGTTTTAAGTTTTCTTCTGGATCGGACTTGGTCCTGCCATTTAGGTGCAACCGGAGGCTCATCAGAAAAATAAAATAAAAGACTCGTAGTCGTTGATGCAACCAACCCAGGACTAAGCCTACCCCTTTACAACATATAACTTCTAGAGACAAGACAAGATTTCAACCTCTCTTTAAGGATCTTCTTCTTCTTCCTCAGAGAGAGAGAGAGAGATGGCCAGAGGGATGCTGGAGGTTTTGCTGGCTAACGTCCAAGGCATTCGAGACAAAGATTTCCTCGGTAATTTTTCAGTTTGCTTAATTAATTTCATGGTACAATTTATATTTTGGATGAAATGCTTCCGCGGTATTAATTACTTAGAATTACTTTGTCTTTTTTATGGCAATTGTCTACTTTTGCTAAGTTTAGTTTAAATTTACAGCTAAGATGAATCCCTACGTTGTAATTCGATATGGAAATCAAGAGTGTACGAGCAGCGTGGCTCGAGGTAGGCCAATATATATATATATATATATATATGATATGACCCCCATATATGCATGTGCATGCTTTGATTTATATATATGGGACCTTTTTTAAAAACAAAAAACAAAAAAATGGGGTGAAATTGCATGCAGGAGAAGGAAAGAAACGAGTATGGAACGAGAAATTAACGTTCAACGCGGAGTACCCAGGTGGTGAAGATCACAAATATAAGCTTACTTTTCATATTATGGACAACCACAAAACCTCCCACCATGTTCTTGTTGGCGAAACTACGTACGTAAAATCTCTCTCTCTCTCTCTCTCTCTGATCTGATCTAAATTAATAAAGACAATTATTTACTGAGGTTGTCGAGTTGGTGTGTGCCAGAATATATGTGAAGGATGTGGTGTCGTTGGGGGTGGAGACGGGAAAGGCTGAACTTCGACGTGGCAAGTATAGGGTTGTCCTTCCCGACAAGACCTACTCCGGCGAGATTTGTGTCGCTGCAACTTTCACTCATTCTGTGTAAATGTACAACTTTATTATGTGTTCCCTTTAATTTGTCATGCATGTATGAATATGATTTGTTGTTTTTCTGCTCAAGCTTCAACTTAATTATATTAATTAATAAAAAGAGATTGTGCATCCACCGCCTCTTAATTTTCTTAAACTCTTCACCGACATACTTGTTTGATTCCCAAGGGGTAGCTCAATTAGCTGTAAATCACGCCTAATGAAGCGGAGGTCATTAGTTCGAATTCCTATTCTCCCTTTCCTTGTATAGACATGTCAAAAAAAAAAAAAAAAAAAATACTTGAATGAGCCCACCCATGCCACTAAGGTATTTGGTTTGGAAAAATGTCAGAAGGTAATTTTTTTTTTTTTTTTTTTAATATTTGATCTATTTTCTCTTACAAACTAACCATAAGATTTGTGAATTTATATAGACTTCATAAATTTAATAATTTAAATTTATAAGAAAATATGAGTCTGTTGAAAACTTCTAGCCAAGCCCAATCAAACTGGGCTTGATTCTAATTTCTACCTATTTCAACAATCCAACTATATGGGCTAACTGAAAATTAAAATTGCCCCAGATTCGAAATTGGTCGAGCCGTACGTATAGGAATCATGCGTATCAGCGTACGTATGTCCAAATTAACGAGAGGCATTTTTTTTTTTTCTATGAAGAAGTGGGAGAGGGGGAAATTAACGAGAGGCGTTAATTGATTCTTCGGCGTGAAATATTTTTTTGTTGAAAACAATTTTTAACTGAAGACACTTTTTGAAAAAAAAAAAAAAAATGGCTGTTTGTTTGCAATTCTAAAAATTAGTTAGAAATGTATTTTTCAGCTTTTTAGTTCGTATGAAAAATTACCAAATAATTTTTTATATTTTCTTATAATTTAAGGATCTGCAAGGAAGGGAAAGACGAGAAATAGAAATTATTGAGGAAGAGACGGTGAAAGTAGGTCTTTTGGAGGGTGTAATTGAGATTCAATTCAATTTTTTTTGATATAATTATATTGCTTGTAATTTAGACAGCTAATTGTAAAATGACCCTTTTGTGGCCACTCCTCTTAACATTTTACACATCATAAGTCAACAAAAAATATTTGAAGTCAACCGCTATTTTACGCCACGCCAAATATTCAAAAATAAAGATGAAACCTTTTCAATAAACATATATATATTACGCCAAAACAAACTGGTCTTAGTTCCAAAACAAAAATAAAAAGTGCCCATGAGTTTTTCGAAAGATGTTACACAATCCAAATTTTTTCTCCCAAATGATGTCACAATCCCAAGAGATGGTGACATATTTCTCAAAATAATAAATTGTATAGGATTGTGACATATCATTTGGGGACTTTATTTGGGAGAAGAAATTTTGGAATGTGTCACAATAGAATGTTTTAGTAAGGAGTTGGGATAAAGTGAACACGTACTGATATGATTTTACGGCAGCAACCTATTATCTGGCCGTCTTAGCTCAGCTGGTAGAGCGCGTGGCTTTTAACCACGTGGTCGTGGGTTCGATTCCCACAGACGGCGTATCTCTTGTTGTGGTGTTACAATTTTTTTTTTTTTCGCCTTTTGGGTTCCGCCCATGGCAGTCATAGGCTCAGCCAGGCCCTCCTTTTTCTTCTTGTTTTTTAACGAAGTTTTTGGTTTTGTAAAATCTCTTATCATTAATTAACTTGTGGATTGCAAATAATCACGAACACCGGTCCACCCACTTCCACTTGTAATCCCAGGAAAAGCATCGGCATCAGGACAAATTTGACTGCAGATTCTTTTTTTTTGAAAAAAAAGCACCGACAAAAAGTAAAACAGAGACGACCCCAAAGCCCTTCTCTGTTAAGCCATCGTTGGTGCATCAAGCTAATAGGATTAAAGAAAGAAAACAACAGCGAAGTAGGTCCCGCCTGGCCTGTAGTTGCGTTCCGAAAGTTGTGCTTCCGATAAGGTATAAATTCCTCTCCTTTTGTTCCAGACCAGGCAGGGGTTTCCTCCTTTGGGTCAGAAGATATCATCCAAATCCAGCCTACCACCGGCCTAATATTTCCCTACAAGACAAGCACAATGGCTTTGCCATTTGCCAAACACTCATCCTTATGGGCCTTTTCGGTGAAAGGATTTTGGGTGGCAGCTTGGTTTTTTGTTTGCTGGTGCCTGACTATGAAATTGACACCTTCATTGCGCAATGAAAGCAACAAGACAGTCGGCAGTCTTGATCGTTTAGGATATAAATCCTTGATTTTGTATTCTGTAAAAATCGGGGATTTTGATGATATTTGTTAATCTTAATTTAAGGGATATGTTTGTATTTAAAATATTTTGAATCACATGTAAAGCTTTTGTTTACTCAAATCATATATCAAGAAAATGAGTAACGTCATAAATTTTTTTAAGGTATTTCCAAATGTGATGTGACTTTTAAAATTACAATTGAATTTGAGATATGATTTATTGAACTTTGATCTATTAGTGGTTTTAAAAACCACATCATATTTGAAATGACTTCAGGAGGACTCTAAGAAGACTTATAGCATTATTTCAAAAAAATATATAAAATATATGCATTTTTAAAAAAATATTACAAAACGTAAGTTATTTGGTATTACGATTTAAAAAAACACTTAATTTAAAATAAGAAGAAAAAAAAATTGCGATTTCAATAAGCAAGTTAGGGGGTGCTTGTTTGAAAAAATATGAATTTAAACCAAAATAACGATTTCGCATAACAAATATTTGATTACAAAAAATATTTTTAACAGGTTTTACCAAATATTTTTACGATTTTAAAAACACAATTTTTAAAAATATAATTTTTAAAATCACACTTATTAAAACTACAATTCTAAACAAATCCTATATATATTGATCAGCGCATTTCTAAAGTACTCAAATCATAAATAGGGCTATATCTCTTGAATAACAAAATTTTCTTCTAAAGTAATTTCTTTTAATTTAGTCTATTAACTAATATGTATTTAAAATACATTAAAAATAAATTAACCTGATATTTTTAATTTTTTTCATGCACTTTTGAAAAAAAAAAAAAAAACCTCCAACCAAATGGAGAAAACTTTATCATGCAGTAAAAGTACTAAGGTAGGTGTGCAGGGGAAATTCAATAGGCAAGCTGGCAGCAAACAAGGTGTAAAGAAGAGGGATAGATGAAGGGTAATAAGTAATAACAAGTGACAGGAAATGAAACGAAAGTAAATCGACAGCTCAGAGCCAGAGCAGCTGCCAGCGCACATGCTGTCCTGAACATCCACCGACACGAGGGAGGTCTACTTCCATTGCCTCGTCCGGAATGACTTTTCCGACATGTTCTTTGCCCCCCTATCTCTATTATTTTTTTAAAAGGGAAATTATTTCAATCTTATTGAAGAATGATTACAAGTGTGGACATTTTTACATCATAAAACAAAAATTTTGATAAAATTATAATCAAAGTTATGAGATTACAAGTTATAAATGCTTATATAAAAATCAAAATTCAAAACTTATCTACGACAACAATATTTGCTAACTCATAATTAATTTTCAATTATAACATCAGATCTGTTATAGACAAATTAAACTCAATGCATAAGTAGCTCATCTTTCTCAGTCCTGATAGCAGAAAATCCGTATCGAAACTCATCCTCCTAAGCTTGATAGCCAAAGAAACGGATCATATTCACAACTCAAAGGTTTGAACAATCCTTATTCAAATAAAATTACAGAAATATTCAAATAAAATTACAGAAAACAAAAAATAGAGAAAACATATCCCCCACATAAATATGCTTATGAGAAGACTAGATCTACTCCTCATTGACCCAAAACAATCAATTGCACATCATTTCTCCTTGTAGATCGCTCACAATAACATATCTAAGAAGAAAAAAAAAATTCTTATTCAAAACAAAACATCAACCGGAGTGAAAAAGATGATAGGCACTAGTCAGCATTGGCACGTTGAGCAGATGGAGGAGATGGGCAGCACAACACCTTGAAGAAAACACAAAAGTGGCCAATGTCGTTGCATATGGCCAAAAAAATCTATAAAAATAAAAAATAAATAAAAGAAAAGAAAGAAGGAATGTAAAAGGGCAGGAAGAGATTAAGAAGGGGGAGAGAGATTGGTTCTTCTTTTATAATGGTTCTCCCGCGGTTCCCCCCCTTATCTCTATTAAATTAAACACTAAAAAATGATATATAAATCAACAATTTATCACCTCCTCTATAGGTCTTCATTCTGATAACACATTAACCAATTTATTTTCTTTTTTAAAATAAAATTATAAAAGCATGGGCNTTAAATCTACTCCTCATTGACTCAAAACAGTTAGGCAACTACACATCCTTTCTCCTTGTAGATCGCTCACAATAGCAGATCTAAGAAGAAGAAGAAGAAGAAAAAAAAAAAAAAAAAATCTTATTCAAAACAAAACATCAACCAAAGTGAAGAAGATGATAGGCACTGGCCAGCATTGGCACGTTGAGCAGATGGAGGAGATGGGCGGCACAACACCTTGAAGGAAGGACAAAAGTGGCCAGTGTTATTGCATATGGCCAAAAAAAATCTTAAAAAAATAAAAAAGAAAAGAAAGAAGGTAAAAGGGGAGAGGAGAGATTGGTTCTTCTTCTATAATGGTTCTCCCGCGGTTCCCCCCCTTATCTCTATTAAACTAAACACTAAAAAGTGATATATAAATCAACAATTTATCACCTCCTCTATTGGTCTTCATTCTGATAACACATTAACCAATTTATTTTCTTTTTTAAAATAAAATTATAAAAGCATGGGCCATTACTTATTATTTCCAAAACATCCCCCCTCCGTGCGTCAATAAAATATACGTTAATGTTAATTCATTTTAAAGTAGTAATAATATTCACAGACACGGCCATTGTTACAGTTGACTAAAACGCGTATATAGCTGCAGCCCATCATAGATAAAAGTTGTTGGCATTGGCATATGACAGCGTTTTTGCTTTTATATCCCACGGTTATAACAATTAATGCCGCACTAAAATTAGTTAATGCAAAATTCATTATTTTCACTTTCTTTTCCTTTTTAGTCAAAGCTATACCCAATACCACGTACAAAAACAAACGCACCGGTTAAGTGACACGCAGCACAATCGTGTTCACATGTATGTTATCCACCCAAATTAATTAACACTTCCACATAAAACACACTTAAAAACATTATATATATTATATTATATTATCTTCTAAAACATATATAATACGAGCTGCGGGCTACATCTTTCTTACTGCAGCCACTTCAGCCCATACACTACAAACTTGGCCGCCATTAAGACAGACACACGTTTAAAGTCATCAGGAAAGAAAGAAAGAAAAAAAAAAAAAAGAGGAACATAATAAAGCTAAAAAGAAAAAGTTACCACACACACACTCACTGAGTGACTTTCCTACCTATCACCATTTCTTTTTCACCTTCTATTACTTTACTACCCCACCACTTCCAAATTTTCCCGGGAAAATAAAGGAAAAATTAAAAGCGGGAAACTTAAGAAGAAGTTAAAAATTAAAATTAAAAATATAGGTCGCGGTAAGAAAAAGGGACTCAGACGCGGAAATTCTTTCCATTGAAAGTCTGACCGAACTGCCAATGCGCTGGTGCCACGTTCCATGAGGTGGAGGTGCGCCTGTCGCTGCCCGTGACCCTGAACGACAGAGCCTGGCCCACCAAAACGGCGTTGGATTGCCAGTTCTGGCCCCAGTTGCGGCTCATGATCAGCCAGCCAGTGTTCGTCCCCTTCACGCTCACGCGCACGATATCTCCTGCGCCAGCGACGTTGGTGACCAGAACCAGGTTGAAGTAACGGAATCCGTTGATCGTGAATCTGATTCCTCCTTGCTTTCTGCATGGGACCCTGTAATGAAACATTAAAAATAAAACATTAATAAAAAAGTTATATCATTATCAGGAATAACTCTTGCGACGGTTACAAACCCTAGGCTTGACTGGTATTTCCGGTAGCAAAAGTTATGAGTGACCCATCACCTCGCATCGCAGGCATGGGACAACGTGAAACATGTCGAGGATTTTCTGACTTTTGGGAAAGCACAGCCCCTATCCTGATTTTCCGGTGAAATTAAATTCAATAAATAATAATGGCTATCCATATATAGTTAACTACTGAAATACCCTGGAACTGAGTAGAAACTGTGGAATTGCCCCAACCCAAGCCAGTCAGGGTTTACTTAACCAGTGGGTTTTGACAGTCTTCGCAGACCACCTTATGTTTGCCGTGTTCCTAAAAGACCCTGGGTTATTTTATTAAAAATAGGATGAGGTTTGTGAAAAAAGTAAGGTTATTATAGTCAAAGTGCTCGGAGCAGGCCAAGCCAAAAGACCAGAGGGGTTCTCAAGGGAATAAAACAAAATGGTTTCCGTTTGTTAAGCTTGGGTAAACGACGTAAACCTGAACGGATTCTAAACCAAAACTGCCACTACCCACTAGCGCAGAGATTCTGTTAGCCTCTTGTTTGCTTCCCGAGAAAACCAACGGGAAAGAAAATGTATTAAGGACACATAAATTCAACATATACCGTCGTATGGTTCCGAGGAAAATCAACTTGTCAGTTCCTTTTTTTATTTTTATTTTTTTATGAACAAAGCGTCGCTAGTTAGAGAAACAATAAGGGCAGTTTAGTCAACCCAAAAAAAAAAAAAGAAACAAAGCCAAATCTGTAGAGAAAAAGAACCAGACGTACAAAGAGTTAAAGAAAAACAGAGCAGGGTCGACGCTCACTCACCGGCGGTAAGAGACGGGGACGATTCCGGCACGGTACTCAGCGATCTTAAGGAACATGGGCATGGCGAGGTCGAAGTGAGGCCTGGGGGGGTTGCACCAGCCGCCATTGTCGCTGGGGAGAGCAAAGTTGGGGGGGCAGAAGTTGGTGGCCGTGATTAAAATGGAAGGACTGCCAGGGTTGCACCACCTGGGGTCGTTGGCACACTTGATCTCGAAGCACGCGCCACAGCTAAGCCCGTTGTTGAAGAGCGCAGTGCTCAATGCCGCCGTATTCACTCCGTATCCTTGGCTGTAGAGATTACCGTATCCACACGCACCACCTGCACGCATTGAGACCAGAAATGGTTGTTAGAGTTAGGTTCTAAAATGGGTTCGTGGTGTTTTTAACCAGAACTTGAGAAAGTACATATGGGGTGGAGAGATTGAACAGAGCTAACAAATATAATGGGTAAAAATTTCTCTAACATTGTGAATTTGAACAACAACGAAAAAGGATTATAGGGGTTCATTTAGCATGTTTCATTAAGTTATATATGAAGAAAACGAGAACAGGTTCAAAGAGGGGTTTCTCATAAACGGACATTATGAGTTGAGGGACACGATATTTTGACGGAAAATGCAGAGGGGTATATCTCCATAGTTGTACAAGAAAGCAGGGGACTTAGAAAATGGGGATTGTGAGGCCAGCAAGAAGAAAGGTTGAGAGTGTGGAGAGAGTACCCATAGTTCCAGAGGCGTCGTTGCCACCGTAGAAGGTAGCGTGGGCGCTCTCCCACTGCCCACCGGGGTAAATCCCGGGGATTCTAGCGTCAGCCACCGCAAAGAGAATGAGAAGTGAAGCAATGCTTAGCACACTCATTGAAGCCATTGTGTGTTTGTGTGTGGGAAACAGAGAGAGAGAGAGAGAGAGGAGTGGGTTGGGGTTGGCGTAGGGTGAGGCGAATGGAAAGCGGGATGAACGTGGGGTACTTATGGAGCGGCCAAGGGTTTGGGGGTAGGGGAATCAGCAGCGGAGAGCGAAGGGGGGTCTGATATTATTACTACGTATTTAATGCTCTTTCTCTCTCCTCTCTCTCTCTCTCTCTATTTTGTGCAATTAAATCCCTTTTAATTTTTAAATTTTATAATTCGTCCTATTTTCCTTTTTTTCTCCAAGAAATTGTTTGGGTCACTCTTTAAATTGATGAGCATGGATCTAGTATTCATGTGCACCACACATGGGCACTTTCATGTTCATTTTTATTTTTGTTTTTTTTTAAAAAAAATTATCTTCACGTTTGATTTTGGTTGGTCACAACTTGGAATATTCATATTCCAACGAAAGAATACATTTATAGGATAGGTGGGACTAATTAGGTTGAATTAAGGCTTTTGATTTCACACCGTGTTAATGTTATTCTTCTTGATACAACTTTAAGCATCTTTTTTGGTTACCATAAATCTAATCGGTGGACTGGAGGATAACTCTTCAAGAACAAAATCCCATTTTTCCACCCATTAATTTGACCTCTTACTCACTTGACACGTGGCAAAACATAGCAATTTTTTGGTATTAAAATGAATGAAAGAAACATTATGGTGATTTTCAGAATCTCGGAAGGGATACGTTACAACTTACAACCTTGCCTTGCCCCTTCAATATTATTTGTATCAAGATTTAATGGTTTTTTTTTTTTTTTTGGTATAATAATAAGGGAAATGCTAGGGGTTCTCCCCTAGTGTTCTCCTAGCGTTCTCCCAGCCCTACGTGAAAAATAATTTAAGAAAAAATAAAAATGTAGTGGTTCCTACCATCGATTTTTTTGTCAACAGATTAATTTTTATGAGTTAATTATATTTAGGTTCTAATACATTAAAACTTGTTTTTTTATTCAAAACTAAAACCTAGGGATAGAAGGTTAACCTTTTAGGAATGCTATCACTGAAAATGGATTTGATTATCCTAAATTTAGTGTTAATGCCTCAAAAAAATCGGTGGTGAGGGTCACTATAATTTTATTTTTTCTTAAATTATTTTTCACGTAGGACTAGGAGAACGTTAGGAGAACACTAAGAGAGAACTCCTACAATTTTCCTAGTAATAATAATATAAATATTTATCCCACAGCATCAAACTTTCTCTCAAGTTGTTGGAGTTGGGATAAATTCAAATGATCCACGAACTAAGTAGATCCACCGTTCATTCCATCAACTATAAAAAAGCACATATCCATTTTCCCTTGAAAAAAACCTCCACTTGAAGTTGAAGCCATCAATCTTGCTTCAATCACAAGTATTGAATGAATTAATGAATTTATCCTTACAATTGGCTGTAATTTTATCACAAATAAACGAAATTCTTTTAAAGTAGAATAAGCTAAAAAAGTTATTATTATTATTATTAAAAATAGGAATCCGAGTACCAAAGCCACGAAAGGGCCGCAAAGAGAAAAGTTCAGAGAAACTCGCCAATGGAACCAAGATAAAATAAAACAAAGAGGGGAAAATAAACGCGTAAAGTGAGGGACCACGTCCGTATAAATATATAGCTATCGGCTCGTGTAAATAGCTATGATCGGCTCTAACCGTAAAGTGGGACCCATTTCGAGCCTCACGCCCGCTCTGCGCCGCTCATTCCCTACTTGCTCGCCCCACTCGCCCTCACGGCTTAGAATAACGTCATACAGATTTTCAGGGACCAATTACAATTTCGGCTATTATTGATTCCAAAAAATTAAAAATTAAAAATTAAAATCGGCTATTATTGGGCAGAGGCGCAGAGCAAAAACTAGTATTCCCACTTGCTCTCCTTTCCATAAAAACATTTGAAAATTGTTATTTTTCATTTCCATCCATCACTCATTCATATTTAAAAAAAAAAAAAAAAATCCATCACTATATTTGTAAAAATTTTATTTTTTTAAAAAGAAAAATCATTACAGTCTCATTAAAAAAATAATCACAAACATAAACATTCTTATATCACATCACAGAGCAAAAAATTCTAAAAAAATCATAGTCGAAGTTACAAGATTATAAATCATAGATGCTTACACAAAAATCAAAATTTAAAATCTATCTATAACAATAATATTTGCTAACGCATGATTAATTTTAAGTTGTAATATCATATATGTTCCGGACAGATTCAATTCAATCTTTTTTAGCACTGAGAATAATAAACTCATACCAAAACTCATCTTCCTGAGCCCGAAAGACAAGAAACGGATATAAAAATTTCATATGATAAACGTTTGGTTTTATTTTCTCTTGTCTATTTTTATACAAGAGATATGCAAATCCACGTACAGTTGATTCTATATGACTCACATGTAGTACTTAACATTACAATTTTAACCTCAAAATAAATAAACAAGAAAAATTAAAAAATTTAGGGGGCAAGGACTGTTTGGTACAAGGACAAGCCACATAAAATCAAAAATATAATTTTTTGCATTTTTTTTTTTTTAGGAAGATAATGTATTTATATACAATATTTATAATAGAATTATCTTGAAATTATGAAGAATTTTTTTTTTTTTTTTTTTAACATGCTCACACAAGAGGGGTAAGGAAAACTCAAACTAGTGACTTTCACCTCATTAGGTGTTGACTCAACAGATTAAGCTACTCCTTACGGACGAAAGTAAGAAGATTCATGGCAGCAGGTAATATGTTTGTGATTATCATTTATCTCCATCAAAAAATAATTTGGCATATGAAGTTTATAATTTTGATTATGATGATGGTTTTGGAAGTACGACAAACGTGATTAATTAAGAAATTATTTAATGACAAGGCAAGAATTTGTCATAGAAGGCAAATGTTTACGTGGCTCCTACTAGTAACCATGATTATTATTTACTTTGAAGCTAAAAATGTAGTAATTAATCAGCATATATATATAAAGAGAAAGTTGATAATCAATAAATGATGGACATGACTTATACAACACGTATATATCCTCAATTTCAGCTTCATTAACCAACGTATGCAAAAAACTCCTAATCGACTTTCATATATTTAGAAAAATGTGCATTAATTATGTTCAACCATCTTCTTATCCAAACCAAATCTTCACTTTCTCCAGCTTGCAAGCAAACGTTACAGCTTTGTCTGTTTGCTGATCATATGTTTTTTTCATGAGAAAGTACCGAAGAACCAAATAAATGAATTTAGAAAAAATTTTAAACTGACGTGACAGATAAGGGAGAGAGAATTGTATTTTTTTTAGGGTTAAATACCTAATACCTCCTTAGGGTTTAACAACTTTATTTTTTTCTCTTTAGGGTTTGATTTTTATCACAGGAGATTCCTGTGATTTTTATAAAGGATCAAATTAGTTCTTCTATCAGTTGACCGTTAGTTGACTTAACGAATTGACACGTAGATGAATGAAAATTTGACATTTGGCATAAGTGGCCACGTCATTAGTGATGATGTGACCACCTAATTAAATTTTGTATTTTTTTAAAAAAATATTTTTTGCTGATCATATGTTTTTTTCATGAGAAAGTGCGGAAGAGCCAAGCAAATGAACTTAAAAAAAATTTCAAACTGACATGGCAGATAAGAGAGAGAATTGTATTTTTTTTTACGGTTAAATACCTAATACTCCCTTAGGGTTTAACAACTTTATTTTTTCCTTCCTAGAGTTTGATTTTTATCACAGGAGATTCCTGTGGTTTTTATAAAAGACCAAATTAGTCCTTCGTTAGTTGATCGTTTGTTGACTTAATGGACTAACACGTGAACAAATGAAAATTTGATACTTAGCACAAGTGGTCACGTCATTAGTGAGGATATGGCCACCTAATTAAATTTTGTACTTTTAAAAAAAAATATTTTTTCAAAAAAAAAAAGAAGAAGACAATTTGGGGTAGCTACGGCCACCCCCATGGAGCCAAGGGGGTGGCCAAAACCTCCCCCAATGGTGGTTTGGGGGTGGTTTCAGGCTCCATGGGGGTGGCTCCTTGGTGCCCAAGGGGGTGGCCAAATTTTGTCTCTTTTTTTTTTTTTTTTTTTTTTTGAATTTTTTTAAAAAATAAAAAATTTAATTAGGTGACCACATCATTGTGCCGAATGTTAAATTTTCATTCGTCCACGTGTCAGTCCTTTAAGTCAAGTACCGGTCAACTAATAGAAGGACCAAATTGGTCATTTATCAAAACCACATAGACCTCCAGTGATAAAAATAAAATCCTAAGAGGGAAAAAATAAAGTTGTAAAACCCTAAGGGGGTATTAGGTACCCTTGTTATATCAGTTTGGAAATTTTTCTAAGTTCATTTGTTTGGATCTCTAACACTTCTCGTTTTTTATTTAGGAATATATTGGTGTTTTCATCACATTTCCTTCAAAATCTCTCAATTAAGTGTATTTATCTTTCTTTTTTTCTTTTCAATTAGGATTTGAGGGGTGTCAAAATTTCTAGGGAATTTATATTAGAAAGGCTTGGGTCAGCAGTCCAAAATTTTTAAAACCTTAAGTTTTTTTTTTTTTTTTTTTTTGACAAATTACTCATTGGGTACGTCGAACCCTACAATAAAATCCATCTGTCCAATTTTGTTAACTATCGTTAGATTGGGTCAAAACGCATTGCTTTGACCCATTAAAATATTATTATTATTTTTAAATTTAATTTTAAAAACATACTTGTTAAAAATAAAAAAAAACCACGATCAACGTGAAAGGATTTGGCCGGCTGTGTGTTGAGATAAAAAATAGCAATCAAACTCAAGCTCACAAACAGAAACTAATCTATTAATTCTCTAAGAGATGCTGCCCTCTCACTTTTTTTCTCTCCTGAAGCCACTGCGTTCCCTGTTAATATATATATATACAAGGGTGGCCGAACCACCCCCATTGGGGGTGGCTGGCCACCCCTTATTCGAGAAGTGGAGCACTACATCATGGTGTCAGCTCTCAAGCACGTGATCACCAACGACACTGATGGTCTCACCCAGACCCAGGACTTTCACCTTCAAATACTACCACCCGTCACCCGGAATGCCAGCTCAGTATCATTCCATTCAACCACAGCCAGCGAGACCAAGAGTGTGGATGCTTACGCGTGCCCATTATGCAGGATCAACGACTGTCCGGGGTGCAATCACATCCCCTACATTAGAGAAAGTGACAAGAAGAAGAAGAACGAGAGCAAAACGACGACAAAGAAGAAGATTCATAGGGGAGTGAGGTAGAGGCTGTGGGGGAAGTGGGCAGTGAAGATAAGGGACCCTAGGCGGGCAGCAAAGGTGTGGCTGGGAACATTCGAGACGGCGGAGTTGGTAGCGAGGGCCTACGACAAGGCCGCCATAGAATCGCAATTTGTTCCCATATGCGGCATAGAAGTGGCTCTTTGGCTACGATCAGAGGAACACCTAGATACCCATCGTCTTTGTCGCGATCATCTGCAAAGGCGGACAATCGGAGGAGCCACAACACGTCACTGATTGAATTCTCTAGTTGCATGGACGTTTTCCTGAACGCAGTGGCTTTAGGAGAGAAAAAAAGTAATAGGGCAGCAGCTTTTAGAGAATTAATAGATTAGTTTCTGTTTGTGAGCTTAGGTTTGATTGTTCTTTTCTATCTCAACACACAACCGGCCAAATCCTTTCACGTTGGTTGTGGTTTTTTTTTTTCTTTAACAGGGGGTCGCCAAACCACCCCATGGCTTAAGGGGAGGCCAGCCACCCTTGATTTTTTTTTTTTTTTTTTTAACAGATGTGTTTTTAAAATTAAATTAAAACCGTTTTGACCCACACTAATGGCAGTTAACAAAATTGGACGGGTGGATTTTATTGTAGGGTTCGACGTACCAAAGGAGTAATTTGTCAAAAAAAAAAAAAAAAAACTTTAGGATTTAAAAATTTTGGACTGCGGACCCAAATCTTTCTAATATAAATTCCCAAATTTCTAAAATACCCCACTTTTTAGGAAAAAAAAATGTAAGGATTTATGCGTTGGTTATGATTTAACAGAATTTGCAATACTCACACCTAAATAGGGGAATCAGAATCCTATATATACTCACACCTATAATCAGAATTTGCAATACTCACACCTATATATACTCACACCTATATATATATATATATATATATATATAATTTCTTTTTTAAAATAGGGGTATCAGAATCCTAAAAATATGGGTGAAATTGAATTGAAAAGAAAAGGAAAAAATTGAAAGATACACGCTAAACTGAGTTTTTGAAGTGTATGGGATTAATTGCAAAAAGAAAATGCTAGGGGTTCTCCCCATAGTGTTTTCCTGGCGTTCTCACAGACTTATGTAAAACATGATTTAAGGAAAAATAAAATTGTAGTTGCCTCCACTACTGATTTTTTTAGGCATTAGCACTAAAATTGAGGCATTAGCACTAAATTTAAGATGATCAAATCCATTTTGAGTGATACCATCCCTAAAGGGTTAACCTTTCACCCTTAGGTTTTATTTTTGAATCCAAAAACAAGTTTTAAAGCATTAGATCCTAAATATTAACTCATAAAAATTAATCTGTTAACAAAAAAACGGTACTACAATTTTATTTTTTCTTAAATCATGTTCTATATAAGACGGAGAGAACGCCAAGAGAATACTACGGGGAAAACCCCTAGCAAACTCCTTTGTGTTTAGATTATTCATTAATATTTTTTATTTTAAGAAAATACAAATAAAAAAATAAAAATTAACAAAGGCAACCGTAGATAGTTCTCCACAAAAGAGACTTTTGGAAAGGAAAAAATTGAGAGACAAGCAAGCAAGGTAATAAAACGTAGGGTCATTTAAAGTTTAAACCCTAGAGGGTAAAGGTAACATTTTATAATATAAAATAATAGTAACACATCATCATTATTATTATTATTATTATTATTATTATACATTATTAAGGGTAAGAGTAAGGTTGAGGATGTTGATGTCGCATCAATGCCGGCTGAAGGCACGTGAGGTTCCTTAGAGTCGGTTGCTGGGAGTCAGAGGCCCATGGAGAGTGTCTCTCATGATTCAACGTTCAAACTCTCCTTTTTGTCCATCCAAAAGGCCCAACTCCCATGTGATCCGAATTATTGTTTCCCTTCATCTTTTCCTTCTTCCACACTCCTCCACCTCCACCTCCACATGCACCACCGTCCACGTCCCTTCTATACTATTAAGCGTTTCCACTTCTCCCCCTCAAATCTTTTATTTCTATATCTTTTCCCCTTCAAATCAAACCCATTCTTAATTACTTTTATATACAAACATAAATCTTTTATATCATATTTTTGTCCCATAATTATCTTAAACTTCATTTGTATTTTAAATAATTAATATAAAAAACATATCAAATAAGCTCTAACCAACGATGTATTATATATCATTTTATTGTCTTTATTTATATTTATTATCAGGCCTGCCGGCGGCCGTACCAACTCCTTACACCAGCTGATGGAGGCGATCGAATTAAAACGGCTTAAGTTTCACTCAATAAGCCATAACAATACTCTATTAATTAATTAATACTTGCCCCGCCAAAATAGAAAATATATAATAATTAAATCATAAATCTTTTAATTTTAATTAACCGGAATATGTTTAATGCAATATATATATGACACACGTCACACGGGGGACACTTGTGTTGCTTAATATTCTCAATTCGTGATGATCGTCCGATATATATTCAGCACTATCGGCACCCGGTGCCACGTTGTTAATCAAAATCGAAGGTGGTGGAATATATGATAGTTGATAAGGTGGGTGCAGTTTGACACGTAAGGCCCCTAGCTAGGTGAAAAAAGGTAAGGTGTCCCACTCACCAACCAACCAGATCTAGCGAATCGGCCACATCAGCAAACGCAATGAATTTGTGTGCTTCAACCACACAGCACCAACCTTGCATGCCGATTTTGCCAAAGACATGTGAACGTGCCACCAATATTGCCACCGGATCCCAATCTCCACGTACGTACGCTGTGATGGCCCAGCTTGACCTAGCTAGGCATGTGAATGTGATGATTCCATTTTTATCCATTTTACCTCAAAAAATTAGATTATTATTGGGTGGGCTGGGTTTCGTTCATATATATATAGGGTTGGGTATCGGTCATATCCGTTCAGTTAATAGGGTTACCAATTACTGACCGATAAGCTATCGGTTAATCGAGTATCAGTAATCGGTTGAACCGATTTTCGTGAGCTTTTTATTGAGTTTTTTACTGATTGCTAATTGGGTCAAAAATTAGTTATTTTTGAGGTTCAAATACTTTTTATTGGACTAAAGTCTAAGATAACTTATTAAAAATTAATTGTTTTGGCCCTTTTGGGGGCCCTATATATATATTGGCTAAAATAGTTTATTAAAGCTTTTTGTTATATTGATCCATTACATTTTTTTATATTATAAAATAAAAATAAAAGGAGTAAAAAGTATAAAATTATAAAAAAATTAAAAATCTTTATCGGTCATATCGATTTTTCGATAACAATTTTTTAACCGACCGATAAGCTTATCGGTATAAAAGTTTTAACCGATTACCAACCAATAACTATCGGTTGCGGTTAATATCGGTTCGGTTAAGTTCAATAATCGATCGGTAATCAGTAACCGGTTAATATGCTCATCCCTATATATATATATAAAATCTTGGATGGTGGGTGATTTTCGGCTGTCGTTTTGACTTAATTTGCATGTGTACGGTGTATAGAAACGCCTCTTGGGATCCAAACTCACCTAGGATTCTATTATTATTATTATTATTATTTTAATTAAAGACTCTTAATTAACTAAGATTGCCCTAATCACGAGCTCTATATATTCTTAAAAAGTCGGTGAGCATGCTGCAGCTACAAGACATATATTGACCTTTTTTGTGGGGGCTTTCACTCCAATAATAATCCCTCTCAATTGGATTGGGATCAAAACAATTTTGCTCAACAAATTGACAAGAATATGTACAATAGAAATAACTTTTATAAACGCCTGCCACAAATGATGCAAGTTTTTGTACCTTGCATTCAAAGATAGACACATCAGCGTAAATATCACCTTATTATTATTATTATTATTATTTCTATCTCTACTCTATAAATGGACAAAAAATTGTCTCTGGTATGGTTCTTTCACCGACGGATTCTTTTCCGCGTCGTTGGTATCTCTATGTTGGAATTTAAAAATCAAAGTTTTTCACATACAGGCATGAGATTAATTATGTTCATGGGTATATATATATATATAGCTAGGTGTGAGTTACGTTGGCCTGGGGCCGAAGAGAATGTTAAAACAGCTCACGTAGATTTATGAGAGACGACTATTGTTATATATATATATATATACATAGTCATATATATCGATGAATTTGGTCGGGTTCGATCTGTAACTCTTCCATCAGTTCCACGCAAAAGGAAAGGACTGTACCTTAAAGTCAATTGTTCCGTACCAACATGATATGTTCTTACTTCAATTAGTTAACCATTGCTAAATGCTTTTAAATTGTCGGTGACTCGTATTTCTTTTATTTATTTTTATTTTTTGACAAGCATTATTAAACCACTTGCAGTTGTGGTCAAGGAATATGCTGATCACATGCATGCATTTTGATGTTGATGATTATTATTATTATTATTATTATTCTATTGAAGACTTTTTAACATTTTTTTATGTATCACTTATCCAAGCTTCGCTTGCTTTCATTTGTCAAAAGTTTTATTTTTAAATTTTTATATATATATATATGTGTGTGTGATNTTCTTTTATTTATTTTTATTTTTTGACAAGCATTATTAAACCACTTGCAGTTGTGGTCAAGGAATATGCTGATCACATGCATGCATTTTGATGTTGATGATTATTATTATTATTATTATTATTTTTCTATTGAAGACTTTTTAACATTTTTTTATGTATCACTTATCCAAGCTTCGCTTGCTTTCATTTGTCAAAAGTTTTATTTTTAAATTTTTTTATATATATATGTGTGTGTGATTTTCTTATTCAATTAATTAGTATTTGTAAGAGAAGGTTGTTGGTATTTAATTTGATTTTAAATAATATATATGGCGAGCTGTAATGAGCCCAATAATCGAATGAATAGTTGACCGTACTTGTACTGTAAGGCTTTGCAACTTGAGTATTATTCTTTTCAATATATATATATATATGCTTCAAATTAGTAATAATTAAGATTGATGCTATTGCCCCTTGCAAGTTTTAAATTTGATTTAAATTTTGAAATGATTCGTCAATTTTAATCATTACAAAACTAATAATATATCATATCCCATCTGTCATCTGTGTCTTCGTTTAAATTATCAAACTAATAATTATGCTTTGCAAAGTAAAACTTAAAAAGTTAGACAAAGCTTCATGAGAGCACTTTAGAGCCCTTGTTACTCAACAATTAGTAGGTTGATTATGTTTCCTTGTAAGAATATTTTATTATCATACTATTATTTTCTCCATTTCAATTTTTTCAATAAATAAAGACGTTTGTATTGTCAATAGTAGATTTTTAGCAAATTCATAGTTATCAGGCTCCTTTCAACAAACACCGAAACACCCCAAATTTTGTCAGTCTCATTTCTCTCTATTGTTTATGCTATAATTCTCCGTATTTTATTATTCTCCGTAAATTTCTACATCAAGCATTGCAAGTGTAAAAAACATGATTAACATGGGCACAACTTGTTGGTAAAGCATGAAGATGGAAATCATCGATTGATGCTTCCCGGCCACATGAGAAAGAGGGATCGATCGAGGGATGTCATGGGTATTTGAAGCAAGAGTGCATGGAATTGCATGTGCATGAACCTTATCGATCGAAGGGGGACAAATATATAGACACCACATGAGACTTAAATTTGTTTGCCTCATGACTCACGACCCATCAATCTCTCCATCCATGTTCTCATCATCATCATCATCATCATCACTTCGTTTGCCTAGATTTATGGCCTAAGTAGAAACAATTAACCCACAATGATGCATGCATCATGCATCCTACCAATTCCCCACGTTTAATTATCACCATAATTATCAAACTGTATTAATACGGCTCTCATGCTTCATGATTTTCATGATCATATATATATATATATATATATATATTCAAATGCATTAATACTTGGTTGGCGGTGCTTGGGCCAAAGACAAAGACAGAAGTTTGGCTCGTACAACAAACATAGGATCTGCAGAAAGGATATGTGGGGTATGGAAATTTCAATTTTAGAGAAGATTTGGAAACCAAATTGCTCACAATTAAGTTGGTACCTTTTGGGTGAGTTATGAGGAATTTGTACGTGGCTAGGATATATATATTCAAGATCCTCTTGCCTGATTTTTTTGGTAATTAATTGGGATTTGAAATAATTTACTAGAGGAGAATTTAAAAGGCATGGTAATTAATTAAATAGCCGACAAGAAACGGTCAAACTCCTGCCAATTCTGCAGGATGGCATCTTAATATTTCGATTAATGTTGTCGCCCCTTGTGAATATTCTTTTGCATGTGCTCCTAAATTCTTTTCTTGGATTTTATATGCTAGATTTGTGGTGTTTTATTTTGGCTTAAAATAAACTAACATACTTATGATTCTCACGTGCATTTTAAGCCGTTCAACGTGACCTTTTTTTTTTTTTTGGCTCATATTATAGTTAAATTTACACAATTTGAAAATTTTTCACAATCTGCTTAGAGATCCTTCTAAAGGGCCAGCGTCCAATAATTGAGTTTCAATTAGGATGTTCTTCCTCCATGGCTCCCAAAAGGTAGGTAGCTAGTGACTCCTATTTGATGGCCAACAAACAACCACAACTACAGTCTACAGATCTAAGTACATTTGTTGATACCTAACAGGACCAAACCAGTATAGCCTCACAAAATGGTGGCAGAAAAACTGTTTTTGTTGGCCATTGGGGTTGTGTTAGTACAGTACCAATTACTAAGACGGATGTATTGAATTTCAGAAATGTTATTCAGTATATTCTTATACAACTGTCATATAACTGAATGATATGACAGTAAAAATCACATCTTGAAACCTTGATGTAACAATAAAAATCACATTTTACTGTTACATCATCCAGTTGTGCTTGTGCAGAAATCTATGAAATAGGATTATTTATTGAAGTTAGGTTAGAGTCTATAAAAATGGAATAGTAGTTACAGGAGTTGACATATCATATTCATAGATTTAAGCTTAGGGTATTCATTGATTCAATGACATCTCAATATATCATATGTGAAGAGGTATATACTCCCCACAACTCAAAAGAGACACCGGTTCATTTGTTTATATCGGAGAAAACCCAATTACCATAAATTGTAACAGAAATAGCAGCTCTTGGGTCGGGAACATTTGGTAAGTATATATATTGACACCAAGGGAGTTGAGGGGCGATATGCTATTTAATAATAGATTATTATACGATTATTAAATTGTTGGGATGACGTGATAATGAAAATTATTATTATTATTTTATTTCAAAAAAAAAAAAAGAACATTATTTTTTTATGTAATCTAAACAGAAACAGAGGGAGGGGGGACCGACTGCGGCCATGGTCCCCCATTTCCTCAAAAAGTTTTTGTAAGAAGTAAAATAATAATAATACTGGTCCCCCCCCCCCCCCCCCCCAAAAAAAAAAAATTGATAGGTCCTGGTCCTTCCCCAAAAAAATTTCTATGTTTTTTGTTGTTATTTTGATGGATTTTTATAACTAATGCTATTGAGAAATATCTAGTTTCTCTTTGAGCTTTTGTTCTACCCATCGAATTTCAAGTTTAAAATCATAATGACTTGAGTAATTTTTTATTAGGTCTGAATTTTGGAGAATTTTAGTAAGAAGTTAAATTCCTAAAATTAATTTGGGGCTTTTGTGTGTAGGGAATTTCTATGCATGATTTAAGATTCAGGTTGTTAGATTAATGGGTTGAAAGCTTCAATTTCACTATTGTTAATAGTATGGATACAAACTCTAATTTGCATAGTATGAATTAAATAAGGGTTTTTGGTATGTGAACACTAGGATTGATAATTGGATGTGTTAATTACATTTAAAGTGTTAATTAACTCTAGATTTTCATGAGTTCAATGGAAATTGATGCCTATGGAATTTAGGTTCTAATATGTCATATTATAATCATATTGATTATTGTATGTGAATATGACTATTATAAATTGAGGGTAAATTACTAAATTAATGGAATAGGAAGAAAATAATAATTATAGGATTAAAGTGTAATGTTTAACTTAGACTCTCTATGTGATGATTATGTTATTCATGTGAGTTTGTTCATTGTTAACCTACGCATATTTTTTCTTTATTTTCTAAGGAAACAAAATAATCATGTAAATTTATTTGTAAATGATGAGAAAATCAAATACAATACTTGACTATTTCAAAAGAAAAAATGTACAAAGTTTATTGAAGTTTGATCCTCGATTGCATGTCACATATAGGAATATGATGTTAATCAACGAGGTGCAAAATAACTCATTGCAGGTCGTACTTTTTGAGGTTTGTACTCTAAGCTCAATTCCTAATTTAAGTGGTATTGTAATTTGGATATTATGATTATGTAATATTAAGAATATTATTTGTTGGAATTTAAACATTTAATTGGAGAATATGACACAATTTTAAACTCAATTCCTCATTGTATTTAAGTACCAATGATTTAAAAAAGAAGAAAAAAAAATAAAAAAAAGTACCAGTTCATTACATGTTGCAAAAAAAAAAACTTTAGTCCCCTCCCATAGAACTTCCTGACTCCGTCCCTGAATCTAAAGACTAATTTTTGCTACTACATCATCAAATTATATGCTTTGAGGGCCAAACCTATTAACTTGTTTTGTTTTTTTTTTGGGTTTTTTTTTGGAATGCTGACATTTAGGCTGTTGATTCCGCATTGAGGAATTACATATTTTAATAATTCTCTAAAATTGGGGAACCTCAATCCATGTTCTTGAGAGGGAACAACCATGACTACCAACCAACTACCTCTCAAATCTCATGAATCATGATGCCCAACAATGTCAAAGCAATTAGCTCCACAAAAATGGTGACAGAAGTGTTGTACTGGGTGGCCACTCGGGTCATGTTAGTACACCCGGATCAGCAAAACCTAGCCCATCCCATCATCATCATCATCTAGTGAACCTTTTGATGCAAGCTCTAAATCATGTGAAACCCTAAACAATTATTAACGGAAATTTGTTTCCCATGAAAGATCTTGTGGGGTGAATCTCGTGATATTCTGGCTATTTGTTCAATGTACCCCTTCCATTTCCCAATACTATCGATTTCCCATAGCCTGTGAGGAGTTTAATCATTCCTTCGTTTTTTTTTTTCTTTTTTTTTTTAATTGTTTTTTTTTTCAAAGCGGGAGAGAGGGGGAAAAGGGAAATAATCATTCCTTCGTTGATAGACAGAATTAATACCCCCAGCTCCCTATCTCTTCTTGCCTTTGTCTGTTTCAATGAAAATGAAGCAAAGGAATATGTCAGTACTACCTGTTTAGGCTATAGTGGCACTGGCATTATGATGAGGAATCATATTGTTTTGTCTAGGCCTCGGGCATAAAATCTATTTTCTACCCAATTTTCAAAAATTTTGGAGTTCTGATATCTGCAAGATAACGTTTTCTACACAAATAATATTATGACACGTAAAAATTATAAATCTCGTCTTTGTAGTTCCAACGAGAGATGCATCAGAATGAGTGCCCCAAGTCTATCGAGTTGGCAACCTTTTTCGTATCTTTCTTTTAACTCCTATAACTTTCATGAGTAATTCCCAGTTCCAAAGCAAGCTGAAGTGTTATCGATACCGACACCCAGACCAGGGATCTTGGAAGCTATGTGGTTCCTCTCTCGTTAGCCTATCCTATTAAGGCTCCATAAAATGTTCCTTCTCAGAAAATATTTTCAAAAAAATATTTTTTTGATGCTTGACTTGTATGAAAAATAATCGACGACAAAAAGCGGTTTGCAACTTATGGCTACCTCCTGCAAAGGTCTAACAATTCAAAATGGATGAACACAAAACTCAAAAAATGATTTACAAATTTAAAAATTGAAAACCATTTTTCAAAACTAAAGAAGCTTTTTTAGTTAAACCAAAAATATTTTCGGTTTAACTATTATTTTCAGTTGCACTGAACACCGAAAAATATGAAAAATATTTTTTAGAAAAATATTTTAAGCCGAAATAAATGAAGCATAAGAAATAAGCCAAGAAAATCGCCAATCCCAGCCTCACATATGGCACCACCAGGCCATTAAGCACATGAAAAATCATTTTTCAAGCAAACTCATATCGGTCTGCTACTGTAATTCGTATGAAATTTGTAATAGAAGGTATCTTAGTTTTTTTCTTCTTTTGGGATACAAGAGAAGAAAGTGATAAAAACTTGATATACCATAGTGTTAATTTCACTTGGGGCTACACTAACAGAGATCTAATAAATGGTATACATGACTACAGTGAGCCGTGACTACAGTGAGCCGTGTCCTTTGTATAGAACAGCATTGAAGAACAAAATCAACATACAGAAATAAATGACCAACCCACCTTAGCCATGTATCAATCAAAATCTACAGAACATAGGCCATTAGCCATGTTAAACAAGCAGAGCAATGCCTTGCAGCTATTCTTGATCCATCAGATTTGTGGTTTCTAGGACATGGTTCAACATAGAGATGGAATTTGAATCAGTGTATACTTGTCATGGAACGCAACACGGGCAGTCACTTCTGCAGATGGCGATGTTTATGAACATTCTTCTTAAAAAGTGATGTTTTGGCTGTCTGACAGAATGTCTCAGCACTTCAAAAGGTTGCAGAGAATATAATCATTCTGTAACGAAACAATGAAGCTACGGCAAGTAAATTCTCATTCTCCCAAAATATCAGCAAAGACCAACTTTGGTGTTGGTGCAAGTAATACAAACCCGGTTTATGGGAAAAAAATGCTTCTTTGATAATAACTTCCAGCCAAAAGAATCTCTTTGTATCCCTCAAATAACCTCCTTAAGCTCAAGAAAGTCGTCACGTGGATGAGCTTCTTCGACTCGAACTACTACTTCATCTCCAATCTGTGATCCCACAGACACCGATAAAGAAGCTTGAAATCCCACCTGCAAAGATTTGAATATTGACTCAGAAAAAAAAAAAAAATACATTGTAGTTGCAAGGCGATCCAATCTGTGATGGAATCTGCAAAAAGCTTTAGAATTTCAAATCAAATAAGTAAACTAAAAGAAGAGGTTGAGGTGGGAAGGGAAAAACAGCATACAAAGATAAACATGCTACAGAGACGAAAGCCATAAAGACCTCATGGATGCTGCAATTTATGTATGATGCCCTGTCCTGTAATTGCATATTCTGTATCTTCTTCTTCTTGGCTAATACAGATGAAATGTTTATTCCTAATTTCTACTACTTTTAAATATAAAACTTACACCAAGGGCATGGGCGATAGTATCAGTTTGAAAAATTGTTTTGACTGGTGCAGTGAAATATTAATTCATTATATAAGAGCATTTAATCGTAACGGCTGGAGGTGTGACAATACATATTAAGAGAAAGATTGGAACATACTTGTCTCATTCAATCAGGAACTATGCATCAAAGAGAGGAAATGTCGAATAGCATGGAGTGAAATTGAGATTGTGGGGAAAATAAGGTTATGATGGCATCTGGGCTGAGGGAGAGAGATAATTACTCTCTACAGAGATAATATAAGCAATCCCCCAGGCTCAGTTTGTGTGATTGTTTATAATATTTATATGCCTAAAGAGCATCAAAGATGAGCACAGCCAGCTGGTTGAACAACCAAATGGAGATCAGCCAGCTGATGATTGCATTTTGACATGCGAAGGCAACAAAAATTGATGAAACCAGTTAAGCAAGTCAACCTGAGCCTGGATGAGTTAACGTTGCTCATCATTAAGGCGAAAGGTTTCTATGTTCACATCATCACCAAATATCTTTCTCAGCTTCATCTCGTAAACCTCAGTTCTGCATCTCCGGTATGCCTTTAGGAGGGCTTTATACTATTTATTTGCACCACCGTCAAATCAAGTTAACGAATTTCTGTCCCAACAATGGCAAGAGCGTTACCATGGCCTATACTCTTTATAGTCCAATCACTCTAAAAAACCCTAAACAGTTTTGCACTACTTGACATAATGTATAAGAAATATTTTTGAAGGATGCAATCACCCTAACAAATAAAAACGTACCTCAACTAACAATAAGGCTGCAACCCGATCTTTAATGAATCTCAGGATCAATGCACGATATGTTCTTCCTTTTGGTTGCCTTCTAAAGTATTCTAATATCCAATACCGGAGACTACTGCCAAACAGCCTCTTTGCTACTCTACAGTGCATGTTTACACTTGATGCAATCCCTTCTAGCTGACCGGCTGAGAAAGGAAGAGATTCACCCATAAGATATGCTTTGACCTGCCCGTACAAAGGAATATATAAAAATGTCAACAACAAAAAATCAGAATCGTCAATGTACATACACATACATATGCTATGACAGGACCAAACGAAATGAACCTGATAATGTGCAAGAAGATCCATATATCTACGAATAGGAGATGTAAACTGAACATAACCAGGAAGTCCCAAAATCCCATGGCGTATAGGCTTCCTGAAATCAATTTCAGCAGCACGCATTACTTTAATAATGGCAAAGCTCCTAACGGGTCCTTCTGGAAGATGTGCAAATGCAGATAGATCAATATTTGACTGGGGCTGTCCTCTGTAAGGTAAAGGAATGTTATTGCAAGAACCAAACGTGGCTATAACTTCCCCACAGAGTACCATCATCTCAGAGACTAGTCGCATTGCAGGGTCTGCTTGGTTTTCGACGTAAAGATTGATAATAGGCTCTGGATCATCTGGGTTAGCCACCTTGATGCGTGTGTCTAATGTGGCTGTGTCAACTCCACCCTGAAAAATCCATAAAAAATCAATGTCACAGAAGAAAGAGAGGTGATCAGACAAATTATGTGGTGTAAAATACCCCATCCATAGTGTACACAATGGAATCTTATTTCATCCCATCTTTTTACGGTACTTTCTAGAACCCTTGAGTGGCAAAAAGAATGTAGTTTGAAGTACAAGGCCGCTCCCTGGATAAATACAATCTCGAATGCTTGTCATCCAAAGTTTAGCGCATGTTACCACAACTAAGTTATATCATCTATTAGCCTCTAATCAAATCTCAAAAGATCTAATCCTTTCATGATTTCTTATGATCTTAACTAAAAGAAATATATAATTTGTACTTCATCTGAATGCATATTCGGCCGTGAATATCTTGTACTGTAAATTCATCATATATTGTGGGAAAACAGAGAATAAAATACACATATGTTACATCCCTCGGTTAATAGTAAGCTACGGATGTGGCTGCAACATTCTCAATTCAAAACTGTGAAATGCATCTTTGTTAAATCAAAGCAATTGTATATACGAGTTTTTCTTTTTTACTTTTTAAATATTCATGAACTTCTTTGGATCCTACATGGATTTTAACTCAATCCATAGAAAGCCTCCTCAGAGTCCATGGATATTTGGAACCACCAACAGATTTATTAGAACCTTAATGAACTGTGGATTCTTTTAGATTTGAATTCATCTGATTATAACCTGTTGTTGTCGCCACTGAGACCGCAAAGTTGCTGCCTCGGATAGAATTTTCAGTTCAACCTCCTCTTCCAGGTTCAAATGAAGCAGCTCAGATGCACTCTCGTATGTCAGCATATAGGTGGGTTTGATGATTGAGTTTTCCACTGAGTACTCCGCAATGCTACAAAAGCATATAGTGTATGAAGCAAATATCATTGTAAGAAATCATCTTCAGATGCATGTAGCTTCCATATGCGTAAATCTCCGGGTCCACCAAGAGTAAAATACGTTGATCTTAATGACAATAAGAGGACTAAAAAAATTTTAAATGTCACAAAGGTCATATTCATGCGTCCTAAGAAGATTGTAGCAATTGTATTCCAAACAGCAACTTAAACACGTGTTTCATCAGAAAATCATAGTAATGTGGGATCTCCTAAATTCCTAAAATTCCCTCATTATAAACAATTGCCAGTGCATGGAATAAATAACATCACATACTTTCTTTTTCTTTTTTTTTGGTAACTCACAAACATAATTAACTCATCACAGAGCCAGTGTAGAACAAATGGACTCGTTCAAGTTCCAGAGGACATTCCACATAAAAACTCAGCATGGATATTTCTAGGTAGGATTTTATGGCCTACAGATACAAACAAGTGGGCCCACAATTTTATAAGTCCTATAGAGAAGGTAATATTAAATTTTACTAACTTTGAAAGAAAACATGCCAATAAACTAAAAGGTTTACCTGCCATCAGAACGCAGCACAACAGATACTGTAACAGCATTGCAAATCTCTCCTTGTTTCATACTCATTCCCTCCATGGCAAGTTTCTCTGGAAACATTGGATAAGTGGCAGTTGGCAAGAATATAGAAGTTCCTCTTCTCATTGCCTCCCTACGCAAAGTGAATGATATCAAATACGAGTATAGGACAAGAATTAATTAACATCTCTTATAATATCTCAAAAGCTACCTGTCTACTTTGCTCCCAGGTTGCACAAATCTTGTTGCATCTGCAACATGTATCCAGATCTTAATCCGGCCATCTTGCAACCTTGTTGCACTCAGGGCATCATCAAGCTACATATAATTTACTAAGCCATTAGACACCATATTATGTCAGTAACTTCACTGAGAGTAGAAAAAATATGAATTACCTCATCAGCCTCATCAACATCAATGGCGTAAACCTTTAAGTGAGTGAGATCTTTTCTATCAATCTAAAGACAGAGCATAAAATAAGCATACAGAAACAAGAGATCCTGAAAGTCTAATAAAAGAACTCAGATATCACCCAATACTGAATCTTTTTTCCCACGGGGTTTAGTTGGGGAAAAAGCAAACAGGAAAGTCTCTTGACTGCACAGAAGGATCGATTAACTACAGTCAAAATTTCAAAATTCTGAAAAATTAAATCTAAAAATTTCCTTGTCATGATTTCTAAGAGCATGGATGATCATTCATACAAACATGACACCCCATCCATCCCAAAATACATAGAAGTTTCCAAATGGCATGAATTGTAGTGAAACAAAATAAAAGTAATATCCTTCCTAAAATGCCCTTAGTTGAGTCAAGAAATGTGGATTCAAATGTAAAATTAAGGCGGATTCAAGTTTAAGGCTAATATTTTAGAAATGTGCTAACATTATACAAAGGTGGATTCAAGTTTAAGAAATGTGGTAAGTTCTTTCATTTTCAATTCTCATATTTTAGGACAGCCAAAAAAGGAAAGCACCTCATCTATTTTGGGACAGAGGGAGTATTCAAAAATGTAATTCTTGCACAGTTGCACAGATATTTCAGAATTATTTGTAGACCAGGAAGCAGGCTTACCTCATCTGGATCAGATGACTCCAACAAAAGACTTTCAGCAGCTGATATTATCTCGTCCGAATGATCAGTAGGAATATTGAACTTTAAGAGATCAAGATTGACGTGGACAGAAAAATAACCAATATCTATGAGGAGATTTACAGCTGTTGATGCTGTTCTCACCAGTCCCATTTCCTTGAGGATCTGAGAAGAAGAAGAAGAAGAAAGGCACATTATACAAAAGAATAACGAATTGGGTATGCAGTGGAAATAAATAGAATTTCAGAAACATCAAAGATCATTGTTTCAAGCTAAAACTTTCTACATTAATTAATGGAAGGACTCATCTTGATCAGCCAGTCAATCTAGGTCAGAAGAAATATAAGTTCACATGCAAAACTATAACAAACACAGTCAAGTTAGACATGTTACCATCCCAGCTGTTTTCTTTTGGTCGTCATCTTTGCAGGCATCAATGGCATAAGATTCAAGAGATTCAATTTTGTGTCTAATTTTCTCCTCAACCATCCAAGAAGATTTGGGAGGTTTAGCTTCAGAAGGCATTGCCTTAGCAGATTTCAATAATTGTACAAACTCCTGTAGTTCTTTCTCAGAAGCCTCCTTAGCAAGCTTCCTACGTAAAAGTTCTTCTACCTAGTTTTCCAAACAAATGGGATACCATCTTATTAGAATTACTGAAATCAAAGGAAGCAATTAAGCATTTTAAATTTTGTCACTCTGCTGACTGATTAAACTCCCACAATTTTTTATATATGATAATTCAAGAATTTATAAAACAAATATGTAACACAGGGCAAAGCATCATTAATACAATACCAGACCTGGTTTCAGCACGTTGTATAGTAGCAAACACAATGATGAAAAGCAGTTCAAAACAGATAACAACATCAGTTAAACAGGATGAAGGAGAGAAATATTTTCAACATAAGAGTTGGCAAGTCCAATTCTTTATATGCCAACCAACCCGAAACAACTGAGTTAATCAGGATCAGGAAGGTGTTTCTTTAAATGAGCTTGCTTCAGGTAACCAAAATTAACCTAATGCAGATTTGAAAGCACGATGATTTTAAAATTTGATATAAAGTTATATTTGGTTGGCTAATGGACAGAAATTTTTGGCTAAATCCTGACAAAAGTCTCATGTATAAATCATTTAAGTTTTAACCTCAACCAATTCTTAACCAGCCCCAACCCCAATAAATGATAGTTCTAACTAAGAGTGGCCATGCTGAAACATTTCTCATACTAAGACGAAAACATTGGAAAAAGGGTCTTCCTATCTGCCAGAAAAGCAGAAAATGACCAGCTGCTCAAAAGGGAGCAACATCAACCAGTGGCAGAAAAAACCAAAAAATTATAATCTAGTCCTTCGGTATTGTGTCCCCACCATTTTATAGTTGAGCCAAATAATTCAATTAACACAGACTATATATATATATGTTGAAGCCAAATCTAACATGTACCTGCACAGTAGGTCGAGGCCCATACAAAGAACGTGAACCTTTTGTCTCCAGCACACTGAAGTATATTTCATCTTTTGTTAACAAAAGATGGGCACAATAGCTCTCAAGAGGCTCCACACAACCAAAAATCATCTGTATAATAAGCTATAAGGTCACTGGAGAGCATCAGAGTGATGACATAGATATTGGACAACCTAAAAAAGTCAATACCTCTGCTAATTCTTCGGTTGTCACCGACTTATTTTTTTCTAGAAGCTCAACCCAAGCAAACTCGAGCAGTGCTGGATCCTGCACCAAATCAACAAATACTGACTTTATTTGTAACGCAAACAATGAAACAGAAAAAACAAATGAAAAATGTGTAGCTATCCTTTCGTAAGCAAGAACCAACCACGTTATCCTGTGCTCTCTGAATAAAATCCAAAATCTCCATGTGATCGAAATTCTCAATGCCTGGAACAATGTATGTAATTTGTTGTGGTTTGATGGAGGATGTGACACCATTCTGCCCTTGGAAGACCAAGAACTAGTTAGATAAACTGGAAAGCCTAAGAGTTCTGATGCATTTGATTCAAGAAACAATGAGTTCCAACACCTAGCAACCTATTCAACATGCCGCATTAGTTGTTTCGACTAGAACCTGATCATACACCATCCAGTTCTTCTTCCCGTCAGGCCTCTGAGCAACTGCCAGCAAGACCCTATCAGAATCCTTCTTGAACTCCAGCAGCAACCCTTTCTCTAGTGCTCGGTTTGATAGCTTATCTTCAAGAAGCTCTCCGCTGCTCGTTAATCCAATTCTGATATATTCGTTTTCGTTATATATTATCTGTAAGTATATGCTCGGAAACTACCAAGAGAGAATTGGAAATGATGAAAATGAATAATTTCTCGGAAACCAAACAGTTCATATCCAAATTTCTTCTAGAATCGTCATTAAAAAAACGTAACCGCAATTAAGGAAAGAATTAGTTTATAAGAAACCTACTTGGAAGCAGCGCAAACTCTCTTCCTCTTGCGCATGAATTCGAGCTCTTCCATGACGCTCTCGACGAGACTGTGAACCGAACAGCTCCGAACACCACCATGGTCGAACAACTTCCGCTCGGGCCGCAATATCGGGAACCCGTATCCCAATCTGCAGTAGCGGCGAAGCGGAAAGGTGCCGAAACTGTACAATCGGCACCGGACAGCGGAGAGAGGAGGAGACGAAGAGGAGCGAAATATCGCGCAGCTGTTAACGGCTCGAACCGCCATCTTTGTACTGAAGAGAAGCTCAGTCCTTAGGGTTTCATGCGGTGAAGGAAGATTGAGAGAAAGGAAACCCTAGGGCGGTTTGAGAAGGAGTGAGAGTGAGAGTGAGAGGATTTGTTTGCACTGAGAGAGCTTGTGAGAGAGAGCAACGCGAGCGAGCCTTTGCGCGGCTTTGTCGACGATAAAGCTAAGCTGATGCAGTGGTGTAGATGAGGTTACCGAAATGCGTTCGAGAAACCGTTGAAAGGCGCAAGAAGTGTCCAATGGGCTTCCATTATGAGCTGAAAAATTGGGGCCGATTGACCCACTTGGGCTTGGACTTTCATGACCGTTTCAGTGGAATCAGACCCTTCAAAAAAACCCTTTTTCACCTCTCCGCTTTGAATAAAAAAATTAAAAATATGGAAAAAATATAAAGAAGTCTCACAAATTATCAGTCGTTTACAATATAATTTTTAATTTTCAAAAAATAATAAAGTAGCCTCCAAAATTACCAAAATGTAAAAAAAATGTCACTTATTTTTTTATATTCCTATAATACTTATATTCTTTTAACAAATAAAATAATAAAATAATTGTAAAAAAAAAAAATTAAACAAAAAAAATCAATGGGGGAATATTTATTTATTCCAATTTTTTTTTTTTTATTTATTAGCCCATTGGTTTTTTTGTATTTCTTAAAAATTATTTAGTTTTTTTTACAATTATTTTATTATTTTATTTGTTAAAAGAATAGGATTATTATAGGAATATAAAATAATAAATGGCATTTTTGATATATTTTAGTAGTTTGGGGGCTACTTTATTACTTTTTGAATATTGAAAAACTATATTGTAAATGACCGGTAGTTTACAGAATATTTTTATATTTTTCTAAAAAAAAAGAAGTTCTAAGAAAGAGAAAGATCTTGTCATCTAAAACTCTAGCTTTGATCATAGATCAACAAAAATCAAAGCCCGAAAAATATGTGGATATCTCAGAAAAATATGCTTCGCAAAGAGAGGGAGAAAGCCAGTTTTCCACCTCCGTTGCGTCATTGGAGAGCGGTGGGAGCCGAGAGAAATGAGAGTTAGGGCTCAAAATGGAGGCAACGAAAATTGTTGAGCTGGGCTACTTTCTTTTTTGTCTTTTTTTTTTCACTGCAGGCTATTCAAATTCATTTTTTGATTATTTTGAAGAGTTAATTTAACAAAAAATGCTTAAAATACAACTTTTCAACCTCTCTATTTTAACAAAAAAACTAACACTATGAACAGTAAACCTTCAAACTTAAAAATTACTATTCACTCTCTATTTATAAAACAACTATATTTTATCTCTCTTCCTTTTTCCTTTTCATTTCTCTCTCCTTTTTTCTTTCATTTTCTATTCATTTGGACGTTATTAAGTTTTGCATGATTTTCTTATTTGTTGTTTAGGATACAGTGGGTGCCTGCAATTGTTAAAATTAATTATATTAGAATTTTCTTTGCTTCACTTTTTATAAATAAAATCTTCATTTCATTTTAGGATTGTGAGTTGCTTTATCTTTGGAGATTAAATTCTCCATTTCAATAAAATCTTCATTGCATATTAAATAAAGATTAAATTATTACAAATAAAGACTAACTTAATAAATTATAGAAAGGGTAAAAAATATGACCGTTAGAATAAGACAAAATTTCAAAAATATGACAGTTTCAAAAATATTACCGTTAGGATAAGACAAAGTTTCAAAAATATGACCATTAGAATAAGACCAATTTTTTTAAAATATGACTACTAAGATAAGACACAAAGTAAAAAATATTACCGTTAAAAAAATTAAGATTTTTTAAAAATATTACCATTAGAATATGACAAATATTTGTAAAATAGACCATTAGGAAAATATAAACGTTCAAAAATATAAAAGTTAGAGAAAGAATAAACAAATCTTTGAAAAATAATATTTAAATAAAATAGTGAAAATGAATTGTTAAAGTAAAAAGACTGAAAAGTGTGCTCTAAAAAGGTGGACTATTTTGAAGAGAAAAATTTGAAGAGGTTGTTGTGGATGCTTTTATTAATTTTGATTTTCTCATTCTTTTTTTTTTTTTTCATTTTTTTAATGCAATGACATGACATCGTTGACTAGACGTGCGGCGTGCCAAGGTGGGATGCCAATATAAGAAAAAAAGAATGAGAAAATTTTTAGGAAGACTGAGATATTAATATTGTGGAATAGTTAAGGAATAAAAATGTGGTATATTGCATTCTCATTGTATATAGCATTTCTCTCGTGTTTTTTTTATAAGTAATGCTATATGCTATATTTTTATCCCATTGTGTTGACAAGGCAATAGAAGCAAATAAATAAAATAACAAAAATAAAACAATAATTCAACTATTAAATCCATTGGAAAAGTCAATGTCCAGAATAAATATAATACAAGGAGATAAGCACGTATATGTAACAGATGAGGTATCAATAGAATAGCAATTCAAAAAGTCTGCAATGGCAAGTTTATACATCTAAGCAGCTCGAGCCAACTTTCATGGATGTCTTCTGCATAAATCAACCGCAAAGACCAATACATAAACTTTGGATCTGGGAACTGCTTGCATCCGGATATACATATATACCTGATTTTCCATTGCTTGTGCACGTTATGTTTAACTGGTTGCCTATCTGGTTTGCCTGCAATAATAATACATTCATTCACGGGGTAAGCTCATACACAAAGCAAATGATATAAATGAGCATTTGCTTGAACCATGCTTGCACCGAATCTAAAACGTTAAGTGGGGCCTTGTCTTTAATGGACAAATTTTTACTCCAAACTCCAACCTAACATATTAAATCGATATATATTCTTAGAACAAGTGTTTCTCACATGCTTTAAGGATAGATGTTAGTTTAATTTGGACAAAAACTTTGTCCGTCTTCATTTGGTAAGGCGTAATGAGTTTTGTACCCTAAGCATACTTCTATTGTAATTTCCTCTTGATCTTCTTACCTTTTCTTTTTTCTAATTTTTCACCAGGTACCATAGTTAGAATGCCAATGTTCGGATGGATCAGAAGAACATCAAAATAAATGAGCCACTTCACCCCATCAAGAAGTGGTTTTGAAATAGAAAAATGGTATAGCTTATACCAAGGGAAAGGAAGAAATTGGTCTATTTCCATTACCATTTCCTCATTTTCATTCCCTTTAAAATGGTATGCATCTAATTACATATCCAATTTTTCATGCCGTTTTTAATATTTTGGACATACACACAAAGAAGATAGTAGTGTAAGTATAGTTACCAAGCAGGATGCAGGATCTGTGTTGCAGCTCCATTTTGAAGTGGGGACACAACTCAAATAATGACACCAAGAACAATGATCATTTGCATTAAATCCCCGGAGGAGCATAACCAGCCCAGCTGTAAAACTGTCAAAAATAGAAACTTATATAGTATCATCATCAACAGAATTTTCATCTTTTTCTTCTTTTATCAGCAGAACTAGTACTTCTACCAGAAGAGTGATAGGATGATCAAGTAAACTATGGGGATTTCACTTTTATGGCATTTTCTTCACTTTCAACCAAATTACTTCGTTTCTTATGGTAAACAAGGTTAGCATGTTTTCACCTTTATACATTTTGTATCCTTTTGATATATATTTTCCAAATTCAATTTAATAAAACAAGCAGGAACTGCTGAAAATAGAGAAAATGATTTCAGGGCTTACCCAATAATCAAAAGGATCAGAGAAACGACCCACAATATGCACTGATACATCTTGAATTTAGGTCTAGCTGAAGCAGAAGGTGCATATCTTTGTCTAACCCATCCAAACTGGGGGCGTATCAGAAACACAAACCCAAGAAGAAAACCCGAAACAAATCCTCCAATATGAGCGAAGTTGTCCACGTGTGGGAGGATTCCCACTGCCAAGTTGATCACAATGATGACCAAGAGGGTTAATAATGCTGCAAACTGGTTAAACACACAAAAAAAAAAATAAAAAAAAAAAATTGTAAGATAATTGGACCCAATAATGTTAATGTCACTTTTACTTCAGAAGTGCATATCTCAAATAAAAGAGTTCAATAAATACCTTACTAGCATACAATGTCCAATTAGTGATGAGTTCAGAAAGCATTCCTCCTAGTAAGCCAAAAAGTGCACCAGAAGCACCAACAGAGATGCTTGACTGGATGAAAAGACCAGACATAATACTCCCCCCCAGTCCAGAGATGACATATAGCAACCCAATCCGTACTGTATACAACAACGCAAGCATCAGAAAAGTATCTTGAGCTAAATTCTTTGAATATAAAACTGAAGATGATACATGAATTCCCAAATCATGATGCTTGTGACTTGCAGATCAATCAGAACTGACCAAGAATGTAAGCCTTGATGTTTTACCAAGTTGGAATGAATGGAAACTTTATAGACTATACGAATCTCGAGCTATATGCATCAATCATAAGATCAACTATCAAATATGATCACTCAATACCTGAGTCCATAATTCACTAATTGAATTGAATATGCAAGGAACCAAAAGATGTATCTTCTTAATCTACTTGAATTGAATTCACAAAGTGATGCTGATGTTTTGAATTTAGAACATCTTCAGAATCTTGAAGACTGAGTAATTCCATGGTACACAAAAAACAGGTAAATAATACAAAATCAATGAATTTTAAGATACATACCAAACCCAAATTCACGCTCAAGCCGAATTCCAATTACTAAAAGACTCAACATGTTTGCCAGTATATGGAAAACCCCAGCATGCAACCAATTGCAGGTGATGAGGCGCCACCCCTGGTCTCCTCTTACTACTTTATTCACATCTAGAGCTCCCATCTTCACTAGCCTAGAGCCATAAACATGGAATAGTTGCTTGATTACGATAACTTAGCAGTTCAAAAATTGCAGCCAACCCATTCAAAATAAATTAATGAAAGTGCTTAAAAAGAGAAGTAAAGAATTAAGGAACCTACGTCGACGAGGAAGGCCCAAGAAGAGGGTTCTCCTTGAAGGGCTGGAAAGAGAAACGACCCAAGAACGAAGCAATGCAATTGACGGAGTTCTTGGGGCAGTTGTTGACGTACATGGTGATGATGAACACGATTATATTGGCGATCACAAACAAAGGGATAAGCCAGGTGACCCATTTCTTGAAATGCTTGATTTCCCGGAATGGGCTTGGTGTGGCTGACGCCGGAGCCGAGTCTGACTGATCTACTGGATGTATCACGCTGTTGTTACGCCGGGAGTTTACCCTTATCTGGATGTCCGACGGCTGTGGGTCTTTCGCCATTGGATACGAAATTTGAGGGATATCAAAAAGAAGATGGTTTAGGCTGAACTTATCAAGGTCCTTTTATTGTCTTTCTTCTTTTTTATTTATTTTTCTGGGCAGAATGAGCAATTTTCTGACACACGCAGAGAATTAATATGAAGGCGGAAAAGGAAGGGACATATTTGAAAGTAAAACAAGAGGATTAAGGTCAGCAAATGAGGCTGTTGTTATAGTCAATGGTAGCCAATTTTAGTTGCTGGGCTGATACTCTACTCAACCTTTACCGACAGGTTTGGCTGCCAAATTTGCTCACGGAAAATAGGGAATCAAGAAAGAAAGAGCTCCGGCCTCTATTGGAATTATTTATTTATTTTAAATCCAATTATTGTCAGCTGCAAATCTTTCCCGACCTTTTCTTTTTGTTTCTTTACTTTTTCTGCATGTCCATATGGACCGTATCCAATTGACATCAGACTCGTTGAACAGATGTACTAAATTATCGGCAGGTTTGAAGGGGACGAATCATTTTGGCCAAAAACCATCCAAGCCTCTTATATTTTAAGGGAAATTATATTAAAAACATATTCAGTAAACACGCTAAAATTTTTTAATCTCTAAGTCTTTTTTTTTCACAGTTTATTATCTGGGTTAATTGAAATTACAATAAAATCTTTATCATCAAAATTTTTTAACAGTCGTTAATCCCAATCAAAACGCACAATTTCACATCATTAAAATATTAATTTTTTATTAATTTAATTTAAAAAATAAAGCTAAAAAAAAAATTTCAAAAAAAGCATGGGGTCGTCCACCCCCAAGGGCCAAACCCCTTTTTTTGGGGGGGGGGGGGGGGTTTGGCCTTAGGGGTAGCTTCGGCCACCCTTGTGTCTTAGCTGAGGTGGCCAGTCAGCCCTTATTTTTTTAAAAAAAAATTATTATTTTTTAAATTAAAATAATAAAAAAATTAATATTTTAATGAGGTAAAACATTGCATTTTGATTGGGAATAACTACTGTTAAAAAATTTTGATGGTAAAGATTTTATTGTTATTTCGATTAATCTAAGGAGTAAATTGTAAAAAAAAAAAAAAAAACTTAGGGACTAATTTTTTTTTTTTTTTTTGAAAGAGGGACGAAAATATTTTGGGTGCTCTTTTCATATAATTTCCCTATTTTTAATTGTTACCTTGTTGTCAAGATCTGGACCGTTCATTTAAGGCCCAAAAAAAACAAAGTGCACCCATGCTAGATGCTGCATGGGATCCGGATCCCGACTTATGTTCTTACCCACAGGATCTTATGACGACTATTGTTATATAACGCAAAAAACTAAAACTAAAAATAAAGCGAAAAATTAATCTAAACAAGTTTAGTTTCATAATTAATTAACCAAAAGGCTAAGGAAAATGTCGCTTTGATGGGGACGTGTCGAGTTCGTAGGTCATACCAAAAATTGTTTATTAGTATATCACGTGTCGGATTTGAGTCGTGTTGAAATATAAATATAAGACTATATATATCAACCTTAACCAAATTTATTTAATTAAATAAGCAAAATTCTTTAACCTTAAACCTTTAATTTCATATTAGGTTTCTTGTCAGATTTGCTAGTTCTAAATAAAATTCTTACGTCTTTGAATAAAAAAAATATGTTTCCCGACAGCTTAATACAAATAGAATAATTCTCCCTTTTTAAAAGTAAAATCATGGTTATTTAATTTTATATTTTATTAAGAATTTGGCCGCAAGGGTAAAAAAATCATAAGAAGAACCATTCCAATTCAAACACATGTGAAGACTAGACGATTTGAGCATGCAAATCATATTCTAGAAGAAATCCTGGTGTAAGCAAAAGTATTGCGGATGCGCCTTGAAAGTCAATATAATCATCATACGCTTCTGATTATTAAAACATGCTCAGTGGGGATGCCAACTTGGTCCATTAATTAACATCTTTAATCTCTTTTTCAACACGAATGCATGAATGAATCATTCACTCCCTTTCCCACCAATATATATAGAGTTGGATGAATTTATCCAAGGACGAAAAGGAAATTAGGGATATATATCATGCAAATTCCTTTCTCTACTTTCGAAAGAAAACTAGGCAGTAGGTAGGTGGTGACGACATTGTTGGCAGTTATCTAACTAACCAACCTAACATTATCAATCAGGTCAATGTTTAGGCACCCATTTAGATAGATAATTAAATTTATTATTTCTATATGATTAATCAATAAAGGAGGAAAAAAGAAGAAGCCTCCATGGCTATTAGTACTGCCTGTTGAGGAAGGATATATATATATGCTCTAAGCTCTTGCCTCTCTCTCAAGTCTCATCCACCATAAGAAGATTGTAGAGGGGTAATAAAAGGCAATCATGGCCTGCCCCAAGCCTTGTCAATGCTTGGAGCAACGGCGACCTAGCTCCCAAGCCACATGCTTACCTTCAAAAAAATTCATCTGCATAAGCCAATGCTTTCACTGGTTGGACCAGTCTGAGGACCTTTTTTAAGGAGTGGTCAACCACCCGGCCTGTAGTATATTTAGAGAGGTCTGACCACCCATGAACCCTTGGGGTGGTCGAAGTACCCCCAAGAAAGCCCTAAACCATTGGAGTTGATTGGCCAGTATTCTAGCTATGTAAGTGATCGGAGTGCTCGGCCGACCCCCCTCTCTCCCTCTCTTCAAAGGATAAGACGATGGTCAACTACTCCTTTAAGGAGTAGCTTACCATCTCGAGAGGGTGATCTAGATGTGCCTTTAATTATTTTGTTTTTATTTTTTATTTAATTAATGAGAGCGCCTATTATTAGGTCCTTGTGTAAACCAGCCATTTTACAGCATCCAATCACCATGTGATACACCATCAATTTTAAAAAAATGTAAAAAATAAAAGTGGAAACAACCACACCAAATTAGAGAAAAAAAACAAACCCATAGCCGGCGAGACCTAGGCCAGGGTTTGGCTGGCCGTGAACGCCTCAAACCCCGCTGGCCGTGACCCGCCTCAAAACTCCTTTCTAATGCCCTAAAACCCATTTCTAATGCTTCAAAACTTGTTTCTAATGTCCCAAAACCCATTTCTAATGCTTCAAAACCCGTTTTTTATGTCTCAAAACTTGTTTTTGAAGTCAAAACTTAAACCTAGAGTTGAAAGGTTAACCATTTAGGAATCTTATCACCATAAAATCTAGTATATTTTAGTCCAAGTTATTTTTATGCACTTTTTATGTTTTTGCTAATGCATCAGTTTTTTATTGGGGGCTATAAAAATAGAGTTTTAAGGCTTATCCTAATATAAGTTCATCACTTAATTAATATTTTAACACTTCATTTCACATATAGGCTCAAACTTTCTATTAATGATGATAAAGATCATCATTAATCTTTATCAGCCATGGTTAATGAATAAAGATTGATAATTTAATTAATATTCTAACAACATTAATAACGGCAAAAAGGGAAAAAAAAATTCCTATGAGTTAAAACTCAATTTGTTACCAAGATTAATGATGATCTTGATTATTTTGTGGTTGATAAGTGATTGAGTTTGTTAAGATTCAAAGCCCATGGAGAAACTTTAGACAACTTGAATAGAGTGACAAATGAAGAAGATGCTTCGAAGGTTAATTTCATTGGCGGACCTATATTAGTGGATGGGGGAAAGCTTGATAATTGGATCATCGATATGGCTAGCCAACACAAATTAGCATACACGAAAGGATCGTATGGCAACTTGGCAAGTAATTTTTAAGACAACTTTTTATTAGGATATATTTGTTAATGTGTTTTACTAGTAGGGGTGTTCAAGCGGTTATTTGCAATAACCGCAACCACCTCCGTCTTAGCCGGTTATCGGATTTTTAATAACCGCAACCGCCTCCGCCTAGGCGGTTAGTGATTATTTTATAACCGGCGATTAACGATTATTCAAACCACTAACAAGCGATTATAACCGATTTTTTAAAAATGGGCTTTTGGGCTTTTTATATATTTTGGGCATTTATTTTTCATATATTTTGGGATTATTTTGTCATATTTTGTGGGCTTATTTTGCCCTATTGACCCAAAAATATGCTATTTTTTTTTGCTTATTTCACATACATAGTAATAATGCTCAAATCCATTAAATGGCTTGTGTGAATGTCTGAATAAAGGGCTGCGGCCTCCAACCAAAATGGTGCCGTTTTGGTGTTTATGACGCCGTTTTGGATTTTTTTTTATATTTAATTAATATATATTTTTATATAATTATATATAAATAAAGGTGGTTAGCAATTATAATCGTTTTTTCATACCCCTAAAACCGCTAACCGCAACCGCCCTAGGCGGTTAGCGATTTTTAATAACCGCTTTACAAAGCAGTTAGCGGTTAACGATTATTAAAAGTGGTTATAAACGGTTAGCGGTATAACTACCCTGCCTGAACACCCCTATGTTTTAGGACAGGAATGAAATAAAAAATTCTTATTGATAGGGCCAAAGTATTGGATGAGAAATAAAAGAAGATTAAATTAATATATAAAAACAAAATTAGTACCCAATATTCAATATTAAGACAAGCTAAAAAAAAACAAATAATTGTTTCTTAATATACTTCAATTTTCAACTCAATCGCCAATCAAAATGGAACCTGACATTATTTTAATTTCAAGTCAGAAATTCAATTTCAATTTTATTTTATTGTGAAGCATAATATTCATATATGAAAATGCTTGTTTTGTAGTTGTAATATAAATAAGAATATAGACTAATAACAATGAGGTATTACATCCGCAAATTGTACTAAGTACTTAATTCATGTGCCCACACATGATTATGTGGGTTATGGTATGTTTTGGAGTATACAATTTATAACCAAACAAAATAAAAGAAGATATAGACTTATATTACAATGTATAGCATAAAATAAGAGTAGGCAGAGCTTTCTTTATCAATATTGATGATGGGCTAAGTTCATTATTGCTGACATGTTTTTGGATTTAAAAAGCCCGACACGAACTAAATGTCTTTGAACTGCTTTTTAAGAGTCAGAGCCAAACTATATATATATATATATATTCGCATAATGATGATGAATTAAGATTCTTTTTAATTAGTTATAGTGCATGTGTATTTTTGTTTCATTAGAAAGTAAAAAAATAAAAATACTATTCAAGTATAACTAACCGGATATTCTTCCGTTCAAATGAACTAAAAAGAATCCTATTCTAATAATGACTTTATCAATATTGATGATGGGCTAAGTTCATTGATTTTAAGTAAGTGTTAATTGTGTAATTGAATTTATTGCTGACATGTTTACGATTTTGAATTTGAGAAGTTCAACACAAACGAAATATTTTTGGACTGCGTTTTAAGAGTAAGGAGCCGGACTAGGCAACGTTTGTTAAACCTTTTCCCTTCCCAAAGAGATTCTATAAACATTATCTTAATTTTTTTCAAAAAAATCAACATAAAAATATTATCACTTTTTATTATTATTTAAATAACAAAATCACTACAAAATAAAACATTTTCATTTTTTTATACAAAATACTTTTACATTTTTCCACGTCAACTACCATGTCTAGGGAAAAAAATGTTTAACAAACATAGTTTTTCACTTAATGATAAATTTTAAAGATTAACTAGAAATTTCCAAAATGGGGGAGGCCATGGCCTATGTTGATCCCTTTGTACCCATATGTGATTTGATGTATTTTTTTTTTTTTTTAAATGTTAGTTTAAATTGATGTAACATAAAAATAAAATTATTGTGTATTTTATATTTGAATTGTTTGTTTATATATTTATTTTAGGGAAAACTTTAGAGAACCCCCTGAACTTCCACCATTTTTTAAATACTCTTCTAAACTTAAAAAACTCTCAATTTAGCCTCTTAAACTTTTAATTGCTCTCAATTTAGACCCCTCTATCAATTTGACTCATTGACTTAGGACAGAAACCTAAACACATGACTTTTTACCCCTAAAATACCCGTTATACCCTCAACCCCAAATCCAAATCTCAGGTCCGGCCTTCCTCAACAAGTCCTTGGCCGCCGGCGACACTGTGCGGAAGATCCGCGTCGGGAACCTTAAGTTTCCCCTCAACACCGCCTCAAAAATCTTCGCCACAGACTCGTCATAAAATGGGGGAACCTCAGCCAATATTATGTACAAAATCACTCCGGCACTCCATACATCCATCTTCTCATTGTACTCCCTCCCCATTAGCACCTCCGGTGCCACATAATACAGCGTTCCCACGACCCCTTCTGACGCATCTCCCCTCCGGCAACCACACGGCCGACTCAAAATCTGCCACCTTCATATTGTTCCTCCTATCGAACAACAAGTTATCCGGCTTCACATCTCGATGCACGACCCCTAACATGTGGCAGTGCGACATAGCTTTGAGCAGTTGCTTCATGAGCAAGGCAGCTTCGTCGTCTGAGAACGTTTTTTGGACAATCTTGTCGTAGAGGGTAAATAATTCGCAAAGCTCCATCACCATTGACAGAGAGTTGTTGTTCTCGAATACGTCGGTGGTCTCCGCCGTCGACACTGAAGCTGATGACGTGAAGCTCTTCGTCGAGGATCTCAAGGCGCTCGGTGCTGCACGTGGCGGGGAGGCCGAAGACGACGCTGACCTTGTGGAGGGTGCCCACAAACCAGATGGTGACGAAGTGGCACACCACAGACTAGACGGTGATGACTGGCAAGGATATCTTCGGCACGACTAGACCTGAGATTTGGATTTGGGGTTGAGGGTATAACGCGTATTTCGGGGGTAAAAAGTCACGTGCAAGTCACGTGTTTAGGTTTTCGTCTGAAGTTAACAAGTCAAATTAATAGAAATGTCCAAATTGAGAGCAATTGAAAGTTTAAGAAGTTAAATTAAGAGTTTTTTAAATTTAGAAATGATATTTTAAAAAGGGTGAAAGTTCACGGGAGTTCTTTAAAATTCTCTTTATTTTAATTAAAAAAAATTGTACTTTCAAACATGGGTGATGGCCTGACGGGTCTATAGTCTAATTATCAATCAATACACATGGACGTCTAAGAATAATTTGTTATAATAATACTCGTCCCATGTGGTCAAGCCTTGAGGAAAATAAGAAAATTAAAAAAAAAAAATGATGGGAGTCCCATATCCCATGTGGTAATATGCGACAGCCCACGCACGTACTGTAACGTGTTAACACGGCTAAGCTTTTGAGTTGTCGATTCTCGATTCTATAAGCAACGCTGGATGACCATTCACTTGTTGCCGGCGAAGCAGCGAGTGGTGTTTGTCCTGGCATTTGCGAAGCCGCCTATTTCGATTCTTATAAAGCGAAGGCAATCACACGCGCTCTTTCATAAAACCCGTGGGCCTAGCTAGCCAGGTAGCATAGATTCAAAATTTGACTTCAAAACAAAAGACCCCCCCAAGCGACAAGTCGTTGCTGCTCCTCCTCGCTGTCCTTTTTTATAGGCTATTCGCAAAGGGCCATTCCATTTTGGTCCTTCAGAAAATCAGCTCATCTCTCTCTCTCTCTTGTATTTGTTTAACCGCTCGTAGTTTTTGAGGAGTTTCGGCTAGGGTTTCAGAAATGGCTTCTACGGATCCGAAGCAAGGTGGAGGGTTTTTCGCTTCTATCGCTGCCAGTATTTCGAATTTGACCAAATCTGTCAACGGGTATAACAATCGCTTTCTTTTTTGATCTTCGGCTACTTCTTCTTTTATTTTATTTTTTAATTATTGTAATGATTTACGGACGGAATTTGATTTTGTTTTGATAATTCAGGGAGAAATTAATTATTACTATTAATCATTCTTTGTTTATCTGTCGTAATCGGGTTTGAATTATCGTGCTTCTGGCGCTATTTACCAGCTGGAATATCTGTTACGATTGGCTAAGATTCTGTTTTCCTGCTTAGTGAGAATAAAGTTTAATATCATTTTCTGTTTATTTGCTTCGTTGAACTTAGTAGTCTGCCTTGAGTTACTATACTAGTTTTTTGATATTCGTTTACATTATCATAATTCTAATGCTAACAATTTAGGATACTGATGGAGGAGGCTAAACCTTACTAGTTTGAAAATCTCTTTGATCACTTGTGGTTCTATTCCTCGTGACTTGCTCCTAAAAACTGAAGCTGAAATATTTGCCATATATACCCAATTACTCATTATTAAGAAATAGTGATGGATCCGGTTGCAGAGGTTGTGGCGTCAGTTTAAATATGTGATTGCGTATAGAACTTTTGAGTACTCAAAGTAGCACATATTATTATTTCGTTTGAAGTCCCTTCTTTCTCACCTTTTCATATGTTTTTATAAGTTCCTGCTAATTATGGTGGAAGGGTATATTATTATGGTTTTCGAATGTGCGAGTATGGTTTCACTATGTCTATTGGCAGCGTTAATTCCATGTGTTGAAGAATCCAATTTATTGACAACTGTGGTTTTTGTATTGTACAGGTTAATGGGATATGAAGGGCTGGAAGTTGTTAATCCGGAAGGAGGCACTGAAGATTCTGAAGAGGAAGCAAAAAGAGGAAGATGGAAACAGGAGGTAAACTACTTTCTGCATTATGTTTGTACCATTTTGCAGATATTAGATAGACAACACAGAGGCTATACTCAAGTGGATTGGTCTAATACATGTATTTGGGTTGCTGTTCTGGAATATGATACGAGTGTGTATAGTAGTGTTTTAACATCCACTTGTTAAGTAATGGTGTAAACACAGTCAACTAGCAAAGCTGCACCTTAACGCATTTGAGGCCTTTCAAGTGGCTACACCATAGAGTTATAACATGCGATGCTATAGGACAATGGTTTCAATATGCAATTGAAATCATATGTTGCAATGCTCAAGAATGTAATCCTAGAAGCTCATGATTTAGTTGGTAGCTGCTCAGCTGCTCAGGTCAAACTTGAATAACAGAAAGGTGCCTTTTCTTACATGATCTAATAATGAAACAACTAATTTCACAATGCAATTAAAAAAAAAAAAAAAAGGTTTTCACCCCTACTATTTATGTATGTGTGAGGGTTGGCTCGAGTTAAGTCATTTGGCCCTGGTGTCTCATGAAACATTAGGTCCAAGGTTCAACCCACCTTGAGTGTAAACAAGTTCTTGGGGGCTTCATCCGTGGGCGAAAGCTTGAGTTTTACCCAACTTGTGTAGAGGGGGGCTTTGCATTGTGTCCCAGAGATCTAGTTGAGGCGAAGCCTTGGATAACCCGGTTATAAAAAAAAAATGATTTATGTTATTCCTCTTTTCTTTTTCTTTTTTCAGGATCGGGATAGTTACTGGAGAATGATGCAATCGTATATAGGCAGCGATATCACATCAATGGTGACACTTCCAGTACTTATTTTTGAGCCAATGACAATGCTGCAGAAAATGGCAGAGGTTTGTGTTAATTGTTTTTTTAACTGCATTTCTGGAAGCTCTTTCTCTATCTGATGTTGAGGAAACTTACAAATTATAGAACATTTGTTACAGCTGATGGAATACTCCTACCTGTTAGATATGGCAGATGAATGTGAGGATCCCAACATGCGATTGGTGTATGCTGGTAAGCATTCCTTTGCATCTCTCTCTCCATCACTGTTGTGTGTGTGTGTGGGTTTGTACTGTGATCTAGGACTTACGCTTGCTGGTTGCAGCATCATTTTTTATATCTGTCTACTATGCGCTCCAAAGAACCTGGAAGCCATTTAATCCAATTCTTGGTGAGACTTATGAAATGGTTAATCATGGCGGCATTACATTCATAGCAGAACAGGTAAGTTTTTGAAGTGTCTATTCATTTTTTTGTCATGATGCTTTTGATGGAAGTAGAAGGTTTTTTTTTTTCCCACATCTATTCTAGAATACTGGATATTAAATTGTATTTTACAGTTATCATCACAAATTATTTTTCCTTCCAGGTTTGTCATCACCCTCCAATGAGTGCTGGACATGCTGAGAATGAACATTTCATTTATGACATATCTTCGAAGGTGAAAACTAAATTTTTAGGGAATTCAGTCGACGTCTATCCTCTTGGAAGGTAAACTTCTTTTGCTATTTTTATGTCATATAGAAATTTGTGATTGTAATTTTCACAATTCAGTTGGGAGAATCTTATCATAGTGGCTGTATTCATAATTGTTTGTCCGTAAACAATTATGAATTATGTGAATAGTTTGCTTAATTTACTCCATGTTTGGACACAGGACGCGAGTAACCCTCAAAAGAGATGGCGCAGTCCTAGGTTTGGTGCCCCCTCCAACAAAAGTAAACAACTTAATCTTTGGACGGACTTGGATTGACTCACCAGGGGAGATGGTCTTGACAAATTTAACCACTGGAGACAAAGTTGTGCTGTATTTTCAACCATGTGGCTGGTTTGGGTATATCTTATTTCCTTTCAAGCAGTTTTGATTTCTCCTGCAGGCATATATTTAGTCCACATGTTTGTTAACTTTAATAAATACCACCTTCTATGGGGAAGTTTGGTCATATAAGCATAGGTTGCAGATTTAGTACCACCTTAGTGTGGTTGTATAAGTTGCATAGTGGCCTTATGTGAACAGTTTTCCATAGAAGATGCAGGAGTTATATGCTGTGTCTGTAGTCTGATGGTATGCTTGTCATTTTCATTCCAAAAAATGCCATAAGGACCTGCTTGCAATATTTAGTGCTAATAAGAATCTCTCTCCAAATCATAGAGAGATTTGCATATGGATTTACTGTTGTAGAAGCTTGATTATATTTCTTAATATTCTTTGATCGAGTGTTATTTATCTGTAGTTAATCAATCAAGTTTTTCTCGTTTTACTCTTAAACTGACATAGACACTGTCTGCAGAGCTGGTCGCTACGAAGTGGATGGATATGTATATAATGCTGCTGAGGAACCCAAGATACTGATGACTGGAAAGTGGAATGAGTCGTTGAGTTATCAACCCTGTGACCTGGAAGGGGAACCACTTCCTGGTACCGAGCTAAAAGAGGTCAGCCTTTCCCTATTCTTGGCTGTTTGTACTCTTTTGACTGGTTACATGGACAGCCTTGTAAACTTTGTTAGTAGTATGCAGTATGCCCCTTTAACACACCCTTTCAGTGCCACCTTGGCCGTTTGTATTTCATATTGAGCTGTTGAAGTTGAATTGATTGAATAATTTGATTTGCATGGTGCTAAAAGAAGGTCAACTGCTTTAAGTCACCTACATAAATACACACACACACACACAGAGATGCAGAGATATAGTTATGTATTATATTGAATGAAATCATGGCTTTAAAAAAAATCCGATATAGTTCTCTAACGTGCAAATCTGTTCTTCTGGGTTTGAAAGTTGTCAATTGTGATACTGCATGCCCATATAGGTGCTAGCTGGGTGATCGTTAAACTACTAATGTGATCTCCTGGTTGATAAGATTCCTTTTATTGATGGTTGATCTTATTCAGAGTGCTTGTTAGTGCTAAAAATATTATAGCTTATGAGGAAAAACAAATGATTTTTCCAAAAGGGAAGCAAAAACTCTTTCACTGAAATGCATCCCTACTTCATTTGAAAATGAGAAGTACCATGTATTTCTTTCCTCATGGACAGGATTATGTTGTTCTACACAACATCATGTTTAAGAATTACTGAGCAAGAACTATTTAGATTTACAGTCTTTTTGAGGATCTGGAATTGCTGATTTTTCCCTTGTCACCGAGAGTTTTGGACTCGATTATTAAGATGATCATGGTGTAGAATAATCTAACATACTTATTTTGCACAGTTGGATTATATCTTATCAAGGGCTTGAAAGCCATTAAGGCTGCATTTGTTTGACATAAAACGTTTTCTGTTATGAAATATTCTTAGAGGAAAACATTTTCTGGTAAAACTACTAATTTTCCGTTTCTTGGCCGTCATCCTGAAATTCCCTCCATAATTATGATTATTGGTAAAAAAATTTCCACTCTTATGACATTAGTGTAGTATAAAATTGCTGCCTTGTTGGTGAGGTGATGATGTTTTATGATGCTGCATAGACATGTGAGATGATTTTTGGGCTATAGTTCTCCTTAAAACGTTGGGGTGTATTTTTCAAGCTCTTTCTGGTTGAATTACATGCAAATTATTATGAATAAACATTGTTGGGATTATTCTATTGTTTGCAGGTTTGGAGAGTTGCTGATGCTCCGAAAAATGACAGATTCCAGTATACACATTTTGCACACAAGATAAACAGCTTTGACACTGCTCCCAAGAAGCTATTGGCCTCAGATTCTCGATTGCGTCCTGATAGATATGCACTTGAGAAGGGTGATCTATCTCAAGCTGGTCTTGAAAAGAGCAGGTCCTCTCTCTCTCTCTCTCTCTCCCACACGCACACACACGCACATGATGATAATTGCAGACTCTTGTGACTGTTGGTCAGTCATCAATCAGCGGTGGTGCCATGCTAAGGTGTGGGTTCCATTGATTTCAGCTTTGCACTATTCATGCACGGCATTGGCCCTGTGCATGATGCTTTTGCGATAGGTGATTGGCTGACAGTCGTGTATTTGGCCAGTGTCAGTAGCATTTCTCTTGACAAAAATAAGATTGAATAAGAAATTAGGATAGCTGATTGCAAGAATTGTCATGTCAACTGTCCCCATTGTACGGCAGGAAACATTAATTTTTTGTCCGAAAGTGTTATTTTTCTTCATTGAAACTATGGGGTCTCATTCATATGTCGCTTTTCTTTACAGACTGGAGGAGAAACAGAGGGAGGAAAAGAGAAATAGAGAGGCTCAGGGCCATCAGTTCACTCCAAAATGGTTTGACCTTACCAGTGAAATTTATCCTACACCTTGGGGTGACTTGGAAGTATACTCCTACAATGGCAAATATGCTGAACACCGGGCTGCTGTAGATAGCTTAGATAGCGTCGAAGAGGTCGACATTAATTCAACTGAGTTCAACCCCTGGCAATACGAGAATTCAGCTCCTGAATGATGTATATCGCTATGTAATTCTTATTGTGTTTAGCCAGTGCCAGTATTATGGCGAGAACTTCCTAAGTTTGATGTGTAGTTTTGCTTTATTCAAGCATTTGTTTCCTTAATTGTCCCTACTTTGGCCTTTGGTTGCCATGTTCTGAGGAGATAATGATACATTTTGTAATTATACATGGGGAATCAGTTGAAATCTGGAAGGTCAATGGTGAAGAAGCAATGAAACGTACATTTATCTGAGATAAATAGCATACATTTTTTGGGCAAATGTTGGAAGTGAGGTTATATCCGGCAATTGGAAATTCGGCCGGTAGGGCACGACCGGTCCAACCCAATAGACATTTGGATAGCGGGCAGGCCCAACCTGTGACTAGGGGGCTCTGCCCATTCGGATATGCAATCCTTTCCATTCTTGATTCTTGCATCAAAACGTGTCATAACACGTGGACCGCACGTGTGAGTTGGCAACAAGCTTGCCTTGAAACTTGGAAGGCTCTTGGCCGGCCGCTTTCCTCGAGAGGCAGGGGATGAGACCGCCCCCCACACATTCGAACGGAATTACTCAATTTCAATAAATTTATTTTATTTTTTTATCATTTTATATAGGTGGATGTGGGCCATGTGGCATGAGACAAAATCGAGAAAGCATGTTTCTATGTACTTATTTTTAAGTGCATTAAACTACCATTCAACAAAATTTAATGGTGATTTTCTTGTGTCATTTTAGGGAGTGTTTACTGTTTACTTCCTACCTTTGTTTAGCTCATGTCATGTCAATGATATGAACTCATTGTGATAAAATAATTGTGAAGTGCAGCATTACTCATGGGCAAAAAGGGTGTCAGACCGCCCCTACACCATCAACGGGATTAAATTAAATATATTTTTTATACCTATTTTATTAAACTCACTTCACACTAGTTGACGTGACATGGATTGAATATCAATTTTTAAAAAATATAATTTTGGAAAAAGTATACAACCTCTCAAACTACCACCTTATTGTTGATGTCTGCCAAACTACCAATTGTGTCATTGTCTCATCCTAAACTACCAAAACAATTTCAATATCCCTTCAATAACAAAAATATCTTTTATAAAATTAAAAAATTCTTAAAATTATAAGAAAAAAAAATACTATTTTTTTAAAAAAACTAAAAAAAAAATGAAAAACCAAGGAGGTCATTTTAATATTTTTTTTTTTCGTTTTTGTTTTACTTTTTAAATGTCAACTGGATTTTTTTTTTTAAAAAAAATAGTTATTTTTTTTTCTTAAATTTGTAAGGATATTTATGCCTGATTGAAAATGTTTTAAAATCATTTTTTTTAATCTTTTTAATAGCCCTTGGAGTCGAGACATTGATATTATTTGAGTAGTTTAGATAATTTGACAAGACATTAACAATAAAATAGTAATTTAAGGAAATATGTATAATTTTCCAAAAAAACTTTATATCTTCATTTTGCTCTCAGACACCTGTGTTTCCTTCCCTCACTCTTGTTCTCTGACCACAAACACAAATCACCCTTATCCCCAAGTCTTCCGTCCTTTCCGCACGTTTGGCTCTCCTCCCTTCCTCACCGTACGTCGCCATAGAATCAATGCGCATATTTCGTGCACTAGAAATGCATGGCGGTTCTCTTGAGACATTCTGGCTGGCCCACAAATGCTTAAACACTCTCCCTTCAGATTTTGTTGGTTGTTTAAGGATGGCTGACTATAACTAAGAAAAATCATATGGTTTGGAAATTATGGGACAATTTTCTACATTTGACTTCAGTTTTTATTTTTTATTTGGGCAGTACATTTCCAAGCAAAGTCAACTGGATTCCTGTTGAGGGTGCTCCATTTGACTATGTTTTCCTGCAAAACAATTTTAAGGTAAAAATTCATATATTAATAATGCGCAACTAATTCGACAATTTGTTTAAACAAATGGAGTTGACTTATACAAAGTGAGCAATAGAGATTTGAAATATGCCAAATTCACCTTCATAAGCTTATGAGTCATGAGAAAACTACCAAAAAGTTTCCCAATTTGAAACTAAAAAATTACCAATTGTGTATTTGTGTGAATGAACGAGATAAGATTAGCCAAATGTATGGAGAGCCTCCCACGTGGCAGACTTAGAACTCATACTGAGGGGGAGTGGATCACCCATAACGGAGGAACTGGTCCAAGTAGTTTGTCAAACCTTCTGTAGCCGGTAAAAAAACCCCGAGTTACCGGTTATCACAGTTATAGTTACAGGGGTCAAACTTTATAAGGCGTTGGGGGGGTTTAAGAAAAAGATGTTGGGTGGTTTTCAGGAGGTTTTTGGTGATCTGACAGAAACCCAGTTTGATTGGTGAGAATTGTGGTCTTTTTCACAAACAGTGTTACCAGAACAGAAAATTATTATTATTTTTGGTTAGTGGAAAAGTAATTCTTTTTTTCAGGCAACGATTTTGGTTCTGACTGAAAACTCTGATGAATCTTACAGGTGTTCCTTGATGATCAAGTGAGGACCCAGATCATTTTTTTTTATGGTCTTTTTTTTTTTTCAAACATTTTTGTGTTAAAACAATTTCATTTTTTGGTACGGTACTAGTGTTTGTTAGCAGAAGTCATTTCTGATTTGGTTTCTTCTGGGTTTGTTTTCAGAATTTGTTGGAAGCTTTATTTTTTTTGAATATTGAAGGAAAGAGTACTCATGCTTTGAAAACCTCTTTTTTACGGGGAAGATTTGTGATCTAGTTAAGTATAAGCTTAATATTAGCTTTTGTCAATGGCTGGTTCCATGAGGGTTTAGGGATCCGAAAACCCATTTGGATAAAAATCATAAACTATTATTTCATTGCCATTATTTTTTGGTGTCCTTGAAGTAACTCAAGGTTTTATTATTACTTTTCTCTTTCATGCACTAAGGTTCTGTCGTTCTGACAGGGTTTGAAGTTCTTTTTTTTTTAAAAAAAATTTACAGTCATTTTCTGTATTGGTTTACAGAGACTGAAGGCTGTATATATTGGGCATGAATTATCGTCAACGATGGGGTGAAATTGGCGTTCCTCAAATACCCATTTAAATGTGTCTTCTTGTCTGCTTCAGAAAGACAGTTACCCAACTTCTCTTGAGGTATTATTTCTTTTCTTTTCTTTTTTGCATGTAATTTAAGTTCAAGATTAAATTTTTTCTTAGTCCTTTTAGTCTATGATGAAGTTTCTATCTCTGATTATTTGTTTCAAGCCTTGCTTGGATTATCACACATGGATTGGGACAATTTGAAAGAATTTATAAATCCGACAATTTTATTTTATTTTTTTGTCATGAATAAAGCTGCAGTTGGCTACACAGAATTTTGTGAAAATCTCTTTTTTATTGTAAATATTTATTTTTTGGGGGAATTGGGTATGTGAAATTTAAATGATTCTTTTATTCCATTGGTGAATAAGGAATTTTAAATGCAGAACTAGATATATAAGATGATATCCGCACCATCCATTGTTCTAAGAGTTTGAAAATTTTGATATGCTTGTATATATATATGTGTGTGTGTGTGTGTGTGTGTGTGTCCAAATATTTGGTCTATTTTATTTTTAAATCAATAAATTTCAAGTGATCAAGTGTACCTTTGTTAATGGTTGGGATTGATGTCTTTTTTTTTATATCTGTTTCGGTTTTGTTGACAGCCTTTCCCTTGCCGAAGTGGTATGTTTTGAATGTTATGCATCGACATATATTTGACATAGAAAATGCTTATCTACCGATTATTGCTACCTATTTAAGTCATTGGTTTCATTGTTCTCAATGTTGCTGTGGGTATGTTTTGGTATTCATGTCGTCTAGAATCCCCTGATGATGGCTAATTTTGGTTTGACAGGGTCTGATCGACTGTCTTCGAGCTGGTTATATTTATGTGATGAGGAGGTTGGAGCATGGTTTCTGTGGCTACCGGGTTCCGGTGGTTCCTCGGGCTTCAAGATCAGCTAGGGTAAACAAATGCTACCATTCCAGGGTTGCCTATTGACCTATTTTTGCATAAATGGTCAGTATCTTGATCTTATAAACTTTTTTAATCCCTGATTTTAGGGGAGGGGACCAATCAGGAAGAAATGTGAGGACAATCAGATACGGGCATTTGGAACTTTAGCTAGTGTAGCTGGCACTGTGTTGCAGGAGACTGAAAACTCTGTTTCAACCAATGCTGCTTGTGTAAAGAATCCGCCTCGTGCTCTTAATGCTAACTCTAAAAGAGGTATAGAGTGTGAAGGACGATCATTGAAGGAAGACCCTTGTGGGCAGGGAAATTGTGATGAGAAATCCTTTGCTTGTGTTCCAGGTTTGCAAGAGCACCATGAAAGCTATACATTGAATGAGTTTTCCCATGTTCAGGACAATCAAATTCTTGAGGTTGGTTCTGCATCAAATACTTGCGACGAGTCAGAGATGATATGTTTTACCAAGAAGTTGGCTACTGTCAGTATCAAAAATAATTGTGGATCTTCCTCAAGCAGAGTAGTAGGTCACTCCCTTAGATTTGGGGAATTTTCTGAAGAAAAAGTAGAAGCTGAACCACGTAAAAGTAGAAGTGAAATAAGTGGAATTCTACCTGTAGCAGACAGTTCAGAGGATCTAATGGAACTGGGCAGGGAATCTCTTGCCCTGGTTGGTTCAGAGAGTGATGCAAAAGTGTCTTTGTTAAGGGACTTCATAAACGTTGGTACTTTTCCTAGGTGTTATGATAATGTAAAAGTAGTTTGTAGAGATGATGACGAAAACTCTGTTGGGTGCACTCAACCCAGCACCATATCAAAGTCCTATAGGCCACCCCCAGATACTGGAGAGAGAAGAACAAAGAAACTCTCTGCTTCCAGACATGGGAGAGAATCCCAGAAATTCAAGGGTAGGGTTATTTTAGAACTGGTAATTTGCTTTATGCTTTCAACCAGTGGATCATGCGCTGTTACTATGAATATAAATTTGGTCTTATGATACAGTCTGTTGAAGTTAATATACTGTGCAATTCAGAATAGGTTCTTGTTGATGTATTTAGATGAGGATTCTGAGGATGGACTTCATTTTTGTGCATGTCCTTTGTAGTTTTATGATATATAACAAATGGTAGTTTCCAATTTTGGGTTAATCTTTTCAGATGGAAAAATGAAGCAAATGTGCTGCAATAAGAGATATTCTCATATAGATGACCGATCACAGAAGATCTATCCTTTCAAGAAGAGGAAATTCTTTAGTCAAAGCCCGCTATGCACATCCGATGAAGTCTTCCACCGTGAAGGCATATTCGATTTGCCTGACAAGAGAAACGATGACAACCATTCTGCAGGTGCAACAACGTGTGGGTGCCTACTTTCCTTTTTTGTTATATTCTGTGTTTATCCTAAACGCTTTAGGGATATATTCAGTTTTGGCTGAATATTCCTAACTCTTTCATGCAGCAACTGGAGCATCATCCTCAGTAACTGGTCAAGTACCTCCTGCATCCAAGGGTTGTAATGGTAGGAAAACTTGCAATGTAATGAATTGTAGAATCTGCTTCCACTTGAGAAGGTTCTTATGTCATATTCTTCGTTTCTCAGTGAAGCTTAGCATAAAATCTTTCAAGGTCCCAGAGCTCTTTATAGAGATTCCTGCAACTGCAACTGTTGGTTTGCTGAAGGTATGTGATATTGCCTGTTCTCTTTGTTTTTGAATATGCTTCAGCATGCTTTTTTACCCTCTTTTTCTTAAAGAAGCAATCAAACTTCAGGATATATGCAGAAGTTTGGTAAGTGCCTAAGCTACCTCTTTTGTACTCCTTTTGGGATGTGCTTGGGGCTTACTATTAATGGACACAAATTTGGGAATCAATAATTTCATTATACAGATCATATGCATTCTTTTTCACTTGTATTTTATTTCCTTTTTCCCGTCTGATTTTTTGGTCTTTTTGTTTTGGGGAAAAGTAGATCCAGGATATTGTGGTTGCATAATTTGTCATCAGCACCGGAGGATTAGTACCTTTGTAGTTGTTGATAGACATGGTGCTTTTTCTTTTTGATGCCTGCTGGTTATGGGAAACAAGCTGGTTATGGATGTTTCAGTCATCTCAGGTTTCTTATATATTAACAATGTCGCATGCCAGGATTAAGATCATATAATACTTGTGTCATCTAGCTGTATTATGAATTTCTTATAGTGGGACAACTGCTGCTTTGGTTTCTTAGATACTTTTAGCATACCTTATTGCAAGTGGCATTTCGTGTATCACTTGGGAAGGAGACAATCTTTCCGTGCAAGTTTCATGTGCCTATTTGGGTGTGTCTGTGATACCTGGTATTTAATTTTTCCATAGAGGACAGTTATGGAATCAGTGACTGCTGTACTTGGAGATGGACTGCATGTTGGTATCCTGCTTCAAGGAAAGAAGGTCAGGGATGACAGCAAAACCCTACTTCAGTCTGGGATTTCTCAAGATCATAAGCGTCATAATTTGGGTTTTATATTGGAGCCTAGACATGCACAATTCAACCCACCTGCGTCCTCTGAAGACTCTTCTTTGTTTTCCGGTGGCACTGGCACACCTCAAGAGTTATCCAGGTAACAATGTTGGATGCGCCACCTTTAATATGACCATCTTTTAGTTGCTGCATTTCCTTTGGTGCTCATTTTTTACATTCTCCAAGTCTGGAATTAATGAGCCTATCTTTTCACCTTATAACTGTGTCAGTGTGTTCCATTCTATTCTCAGGCATTCTGGAACATCATTGTCGAATTTGGGCAGTTGTGGTGAAAGCAAACTCAATACAATACCTTCTGTTGCTGATATTTCAACTGGCAATACCATGCCAGAGACCCAGACTTTGGTTGCAGTTCCAGCGATCAGCATGGAGGCATTGGCTGTGATTCCATTTCATCGGAAATCACATCCCGAGTTCGCACAGCGCCGAATCAGGAGACCTTTCTCTGTTTCTGAAGTAGAAGCATTGGTTCAGGCGGTTGAGAAACTCGGAACTGGAAGGTTTGTTTGATGTCCCTTGTTGCTTTGGTTCAGAGTGTGAGTTGCATTGTCTGGATATAAGCGTGTTACTTGGGTTGCAGGTGGCGTGATGTTAAATTGCGTGCTTTCGACAGCGCAAAGCATCGAACTTATGTGGATTTGAAGGTGAGTGATTCATTTGTGGAAACAGATTACCTCTGGGGTCTGTGCTTTTGCTGGAATCAAAGATTTGTAGAGCAGCTGTTGAGCTGCCTACAGGCTTTAATTACATAACTCATACACCCGCTATACCAAAACATCGGCCAGTACTCATTTTGAAGTGAGCGCTGGTGGAATTGATCAAAAACCATTCGGAGCAGCGGATTTGTTATATTGCTGTAGTGCTAACGAGTTGTGGGTATGATGATGCAGGATAAATGGAAGACATTGGTGCACACAGCAAGAATCTCCCCTCAGCAGAGGAGGGGTGAGCCTGTTCCTCAAGAGCTTTTGGACAGGGTCCTAGCTGCCCATGCCTACTGGTTGCAGCGTCAGACTAGGCAACAGGTTAATAATAATGTAAAAGATTGATCATATAAATAGTTTGTAAATGTAAAGTTTGTGTAGTATTCCCTTCCCACATTCACAAACCCAACTCTCCTTTCCTCATGAAGGGTTTAGTGATCTGTACATGATTTACTGAAGAAATGGCAGCACGCTTAAGAGAAGTCGCCCATTTCAGTTTTAAACGCTTCTTGGACGTAGAAAACTCATGATTCCTTCGCTCTCTTGGTACAATTATGTTGAACATTTCCTAGATTCTCTGTTGTATATAAATTTGTTCTACAAACCAATGTTTACTTCCTGCTATTTAGCTTGTTCGTGTTCTCTCTCTGTTTTAATAATAATTTTTATTAAAAACAGTGGAATAATGTGCCGCATGAGTATGATGTTGTGGAGTACATTTTATAGGCAAATATTTGTTCCTTTCGAAGTGTGCCATTATTTATTTATTTATTATTATTATTATTTTATGTGTGACTTTACTATTGATATTGATATGCTATTATATCAAAATTATTATCAAGATCTGGGCCTGCTATTTATTATTTAACGTTATATATCACACCATTAATTTACCATTATCTCCTCGTGCTAATTGTTGTGAGATAAAAATGTGATTTTAACATTACTCTAAAACAAAAAACAACATCACCCAATGTGACCCATCACCAATTTTTTGCTATACTGAGTGCACTCATGGTTAATCATGTGGTCTAGAATGACTCAACCCGTGACCACGGGTTGAGAATGAGTCCTTTAGAATTATGCACAACTCCATGTATACGGACATAATTGTATGTGAAGTCATAAGTGACAAGTGAAAGGAAGTTTTTATGAGCTTAGAAATTTCAAGTTTTAAGAAGAAAATTTCATTACATGAAACACTTTTAATAGGTTTAAAAATGTAAGTTTTATGTCAATGAATGAAGTTTATTGTCCGAAGAATTTTATTTCTTTACAATACATTTTTACAACTCAACTGCATTAAAATAGTTGGGTGTATTACTTATTGAGTTGTGGATAGAAATTGGGTTCAATATCTTTGCCCCATTGCATTGCAATGTGGTTGGGGTTTGTGAGTGCAGGAGAGGGCCCTACCTGCTTGGGCGAGTCCCTAGGTATATCGAGCTACCAAAGCACATGCTCGAGCAGGTGAAACCCTCTCTACACTCACATACACTAGCCTTATTACAATGTACTAAAATAAAGATATTGCATTGGATCTTAATCTCTTAGTTGTCATTCACTTTTATTTTTCGCCTATCAAATTTGAGAGCAATGGATTAGGCAATCTAGATTCTCGAGTCTATGATAGAGTCGTGTTAGCTAGGTTATGGCATCAACATGTTTTTGGAATAGGTACCACATGGCATGGTGCAAATTTTACAACCCCACTTGTGATGTTTTTAACTTGGGGCTTAAGTTTTATTTGTAATGAGCTTTACGTTAGAGGTTGTCTAAACTATATATTTTCGCAACACTAAGACTATTTAATTAACAAACCTAACCTTAGCGGACGGGAGACATTTTCTATGTATATAGAAGGCCTTCTACCGTCTCTCTATATATATGCGTGTGTTAGAAAAGTTGTCATTATCTTGGCCTAAACAAATGGAAGATACGTTGAAATAAATCTTAGTAAAATGTTAACGAGAACATTGCTGCACTCCCCCTCTTTCTCACAAAATATTTTTTAATATTACTTGATGGATAATCCACCAATTATTTATTTATTTATTTTGTAGCAAGTTCTTTTTTATGCATTCAAAGTATTATGTATTAGGCTTGCCGAAGTCAGCATTTTGGTTTGTAAGGGCAATATTAAAAGTTAGATTTGAATAAAAATTAATTAAAAATATTAAACAAAATATAACTAACAAAATAAATAAACAATCAACACAAATTAATTATTGGGAATATTATAGCACCCAAGACAGCTCTTTCTTTCTTCCCTGGATTGGCCCCTGCACTCAAAAAAATCCAAAATTGGATTATAGCAGCCCGCTCTCTTAGGCTGCCACCTTTGACTGGCTCTGTCCCATGGCTGCTCTTCCATCTTGTTTGAAGGTGATTCCCTTCTCACCATTCTAGCTCTCAACCAAGGTCATCTCTTCATAGATCGGCCGTGTGCTCCAATTATTAGTGATTGTACGTCGTTATTAGCTCTCTTTTATTTTGTTTTGAACCGCTTCTAAGGTTTTTAGATATGCCAACTCCTGAGCACACTCAGTTGTTAAATGGGTCGCTTCTTACTCGGTGTTTGAAAGTATTTCTAACAATTCTCCTTTTATTTCTTCTCTTAAAATTAGGAGTGACAAAATATCCTCCTTTATAATTTGTGTTTTTTGTTTGTTGTTCCATTTTCTCCGTTTTCCTCAATTGAATAAAAAATAAAAATAATAAAAAAATAATAATTTTTTTAAAAAAAAAATCCTAGGCTCCCCTGCTTTGGCTTTCTCAATCACATGATTCGCGAATGTTTAGCATTAAATTTAGCCAATTATATTATTTAAGTGGAAATTTTGTCTCACTTGGACTTTTCCCTCGTACTAATACAAATTATTTCCCCAATTAGTGAATGGTTTTCTCAACATCCTAATCTCGTAGTTGACTTTTTTTTTTCAATTATTAAAAGTAGACTCNCACTCACATACACTAGCCTTATTACAATGTACTAAAATAAAGATATTGCATTGGATCTTAATCTCTTAGTTGTCATTCACTTTTATTTTTCGCCTATCAAATTTGAGAGCAATGGATTAGGCAATCTAGATTCTCGAGTCTATGATAGAGTCGTGTTAGCTAGGTTATGGCATCAACATGTTTTTGGAATAGGTACCACATGGCATGGTGCAAATTTTACAACCCCACTTGTGATGTTTTTAACTTGGGGCTTAAGTTTTATTTGTAATGAGCTTTACGTTAGAGGTTGTCTAAACTATATATTTGCGCAACTCTTAAGACTATTAAATTAACAGACCTAATCTTAGCGGACGGGAGACATTTTCTATGTATATAGAAGGCCTTCTACAGTCTCTATATATATATGTATGTTAGAAAAGTTGTCATTATCTTGGCCTAAACAAATGGAAGATACGTTGAAATAAATCTTAGTAAAATGTTAACGTGAACATTGCTGCACTCCCCCTCTTTCTCACAAAATATTTTTTAATATTACTTGATGGATAATCCACCAATTATTTATTTATTTATTTTGTAGCAAGTTCTTTTCTATGCATTCAAAGTATTATGTATTAGGCTTGCCGAAGTCAGCATTTTGGTTTGTAAGGGCAATATTAAAAGTTAGATTTGAATAAAAATTAATTAAAAATATTAAACAAAATAAATAAACAATCAACGCAAATTAATTATTGGGAATATTATAGCACCCAAGACAGCTCTTTCTTTCTTCCCTGGATTGGCCCCTGCACTCAAAAAAATCCAAGGTTGGATTATAGCAGCCCGCTCTCTTAGGCTGCCACCTTTGACTGGCTCTGTCCCATGGCTGCTCTTCCATCTTGTTTGAAGTGATTCCCTTCTCACCATTCTAGCTCTCAACCAAGGTCATCTCTTCATAGATTGGCCGTGTGCTCCAATTATTAGTGATTGTACATCATTATTAGCTCTCTTTTATTTTGTTTTGAACCGCTTCTAAGGTTTTTAGATATGCCAACTCCTGAGCACACTCGGTTGTTAAATGAGTTGCTTCTTACTCGGTGTTTGAAAGCATTTCCGACAATTTTCCTTTTATTTCTTCTCTTAAAATTAGGAGTGACAAAATATCCTCCTTTGTAATTTGTGTTTTTTGTTTGTTCCCTTTTCTCCGTTTCCCTCAACTGAATAAAAAAAAATAATAATAATAATTTTTTTAAAAAAAAATCCAAGGCTCCCCTGCTTTGGCTTTCTCAATCACATGATTCGCGAATGTTTAACATTAAATTTAGCCAATTATATCATTTAAGTGGAAATTTTGTCTCACTTGGACTTTTCCCTCGTACTAATACAAATTATTTCCCCAATTAGTGAATGGTTTTCTCAACATCCTAATCTCGTAGTTGACTTTTTTTTTTTCAATTATTAAAAGTAGACTCTCTCTCTCCCCCTTCCCAAAAATGCTCCTTTCGGGGAACAGGGTTATGCAACTGATGGAGTGTCCGTTCGAGAGATGTGACCACGAGGAGATTAGGCAATTTTCTGGAATGGCTAGACGTACGTATATGGCTGCGGAGAAATGATTTGATACATGGGGGTGGTTTTTCACATCCGAGAGTTATCATGCAGCAGACGACTAAGTCCGTCCATGCTTGAGTTCAGCTTGGCCAACGAGAATGGTGACCACTGACCAGACCCTGCCCTCACGAATAGAAGAAGCCCCTGCATGCTGGCGAGCTCCGGAGATGGTGGACAGCAGTGGAGTGGCACATATTATTGAGGATATTAAATTTGAGATCCAGGCGTTTCAGCAATGGAAGCTTACGTTTATCAAGAGGGAGGGAAACATACTCAGGATTGTGAATGGAGAGATGTGCCTCCTGATTGTATTAGTGATGTTTTGTTGTTAGAGCAATTAGCTCTAGCTCTTTGATTTTAATGAGATGCCAGCTATTCTATCAAAAAACAATTAGCTCTAGCTCTTTGATCATATGACTACGCCATTGTTATTTTTGTTCTTGTCGCTCTAATCACAAACAAGTCTTTGTCGATTTTTTTTTTTTTTTAATTAAGAATGAGAAGTACTAGAGATTCAAACAAATGAACTCCAAAAAAATTTCAAACTGTTGTGGCAAGAGTTTTTAAATTAAAAAAAAAATGCAATTCTCTCTCTCTTGTTTGTCATTCATAGTCTATCACATCGGTTTAAAAATGTTGCTGACTTCATTTGTTTGGCTCTCTAGCACTTCTCATTAAGGATGGATAGCATATCTTAGCTTAGTAGAGATGTACTTGAGATGAATGTCAAAATGTAAATAAGTGAACTCATGACTTTTGATTCCATATTAAATCATCGTTTTTCTCAAAGGTTTTGAGCTCAAACCTTGATTCTGTTATTTGCCCACATTTCAATTAAAATTTTCACGTGTTGTACCAGATCACTTATTAAAAGAGAGTTCGAAATCACATGTGAGGGGAGTGCTAAAGTATAGATTAAAATTACATTTTCCTATCGACTTAAACTTTTAGAACAAATAATAATTTAAGAATATGTATATTGCCCACTATCATTTGAAGGTGTGGCTTCACTCATACAAGATGTCATCAACTGAGATTAAGGGAGACCATGATATAAGTAAGTCAATTATTTTCAGAAAATAAGTTTATTACAAAACAAGAAAGTTGAGAAAGAAGAGAACAATTGCACAACTTTTGCTGAGATTTTTTTTTTTTTTTTAATTTCAAACTTAATATTCTTTAAAATATAAATAAAACTTATTCAACATAACTCATACTACGTACGTATAATTCTTTTACAATTTTTTCATAATTTACTACACATATTAACATATAATTGGAAGTATTTTTATAAAAAAAGTTAACATCATCCAATCATAGATTGACACATGTTTAAAAAATTGTAAAAAAAAGTATAAAAAGGAATGGCAAGTTATTGTATTTTTAACCATTTTAAAAATAAGTGTTTGTTTTCATTCTCTTACATATTTATTATGAATCTTGGTATAAGATAAAGTAATTTTAGAAGTCCTCATTATGTCCATTTCAAAATTCATCAATTTCCTCCATTTAGTGTATTTTGAAGGATAATGCATTTAATGCACTATTCTCATTAAAATTTTTGGACAACACTACCCCTCAAAATGCACTAAATGGAGGAAATGGAGAGGATCCTAATTCTCAAGGTGATGTGGCTATTAAAATTACAATTTAATCAAAATTCAATAATTGTCATGAATGCATTAATTCATGCATTTGATGGATAATCATTTAGTTCCATCTCTTGAAATTCTACACATTCATGTCATCTTTTGGAATTCCTATAACATTCATTTAATACATTTATTAGCCTTTTGATTCATATACTACATAGGGGTGGGCAAATTAACCGGTTACCGATTAACCGACCGATTACCGATATTAACCGAACCGATATAAACGTAACCGATAGTTATCGGTTAAAAAATTTATATCAATAAGCTTATAGGTCGGTAATCGGTCGGTCAAAAATTTATTATCGGTTAACCGATATGACCGATAATTATTTTTAATTTTTAATTTTTTTTTTAATTTTATACGTTTTACTCTTTTGATTTTGATTTTATAATATAAAAAAGATGTAGTGGATCAATATAAAAAAAGATTCAATAAGCTATTTTAGCCATATATATTTAGGCTCCCAAAAGGGCCAAAACAACTCATTTTTAATAAGTTATTTTAGACTTTAACCCAACAAAAAGTATTTGATTTTGATTTTATAATATAAAAAAGATGTAGTGGATCAATATAAAAAAAGATTCAATAAGCTATTTTAGCCATATATATATTTAGGCTCCCAAAAGGGCCAAAACAACTCATTTTAAAAAGTTATTTTAGGCTTTAACCCAACAAAAAGTATTTGAGCTCTCAAAATAACTAATTTTTGGCCTAATTAGCAACTAGTAAAAAGCTCAATAAAAAATTAACAAAAATCGGTTTAACCGATTACCGATATGACCGATTAACCGATAGCTTATCGGTCGATAATCGGTCAAGAATCGGTTAACCGATAGCTTATCGGTCAATAACTGATAACCCTATTAACCGGATTGATATGACCGATACCCAGCTCTAGTACCACCCTTTCATATTCGCCCTTTCATGTTCCTTAACCTCTCATTATGATTTCATGTCTATAAAATGAAGCATTGGGTAATATGTAAGATATACAATAATAGAGAATAATCTTACTTAGTTCCTGAAGAACTAGTTTCACATATTGCAATATCTTTAACTTGACTTGTTATTTTCTTTAATTTTACAACAATAATAATCAATTACAAGTTTAATAGTAATTTTAATAGTCACATCATTCATGGATGGACACAAAAGAGACTTGTAACATTACTCGTATGACATTACTTGTAACAAACTACCATTGTGGGTGGTTTCGGCCACGCCCATCCGGCCAGATGGGGGTGGCTAGGCCATCCCGCCCCTTGGCCATTTGGGGGTGTCTAAACCCACCCCCATGGCCAAAGGAGGTGGCCGAATGGCCAGGGATTTTTTTTTTTTCTTTTTTTGAAAAAAATATATTTTTTTTAATTTTTTTAAACTTAATTAGGTGATCACGTCATTATTGATAATGTGACAACTTGTGTCAAATGTCAACTCTTAATTGGTTCACGCGTTAATATGTTAAATCAACTAATGGTCAACTGACGGAAAGAACAATCTGATCTTTTATCAAAATCACAAAGAAATCCTGTGATCAAAGTCAAATCCTAAAGAGAAAAAAATAAAATTATGAAACCCTGAAAGTATTAAGTATTTAACCATTATTTAAAAAACAAACTTTGCCTCCTCTCCCCTTGTGCAACGTGCCTTTTAAATTTTGGTTGACAAAATGGTGATATCGGGCGCTGCGTGGGAAACATACTTCAACATGTGAGACTTTGTTGATTGATTGACATAAAAGCAACGGAAAGCAAAGAAGTCGACCGGGACAAGATTTTAGATCTAAGCATGAAGAATAAGATCTAAAAACTAGATTTAAAACAAAATCACCAGAATGGAGACAACAAGAGGTTATAGAGAAGACACCGAACACTTCTTTTAAGAAAAAAAAAGGGAGAGAGAATAAAAAAATGTAATTATTATTTTAATTACTATTTTAACTTGGAAAGTTATTTATGTTACGATTTTTTGTACAAACATTACGTTAGTTTTCATGACATAGTTTTTTTAGTCAAACAAGTAATCTTTATTTATTAATTTAAAATTTTAAAACAAGAGATTATTTAACTGTCTTTGCCGCTCAAGCACAAAATTCTTAATAATTTCGTTGTTCCGCTAGATAAGTGATATATATATATATATATATATGTGAGTAAACAGTATCCACGTTAATTTTATTTTAATATTAAAATATCATTAAAAAATAAATAATATTTTAATATTAAAATTATGTCAATGTAAATACTGTTTATTTATACTGGCTTGGTCGTTATCGTTGCTTGTTCCAGTAATGATTAGAATATCAAAATATAAGAAAATTTAAATATGAAACAATTGTACGGACAATAAAGTGCATTGATTGGGACAATAATAATTCTGGTGGTGGGTGGTGGGGCCTGGAGCCCCACACAAAAGTCTCGCTAGCCCACAGAATGGGCACAAACGCGCGTCAGAAACCACAAAAAAGACCGATGATGAGTCAACCTACGATCGACACGACGACACGCATTCAATATGGGATTTTGTGCGAGGCACTAGTCTACAACTCATTGTCATGTTGTGTCACTGTGGGTGGCGTGAGCGGACCTGGATCCTCTCTATTTCAAAGATAACGGAGAGGAGCTGGTCGTAGTAAAAACAATGATAGAATCATCATTCTCTCTATATATATTTTTTTACTATTTATCTTTATTTTTGCAAGGATCGGCTCGTCTTTATTTTCTTTGAAATGGAAAAGATCTTTCTCTGAAGTAAGCGACCCAATTCTTGCTTCATCCGCACTTTTGCATTCCTTTGTGCTTTTCGATATGGAAAATGCTAAAGGTTCAATTATGGAACTCAATTTTGATTTTTGGGCTAATTATTTTCTTATATTTTAATTTTAAAAAAATAATGAAAAATGAAAAAATCCTTGATTCATTCTCTTCATAAAAAATAGGAGGTAGAACTAATCATCCTCTTTTTTAGATAGAAAAATGATAAAGTCATAATTTAAATCCAACTACGACCTAACTTTTCCCTTTAAGTGCTAGGTTTTTTTTTTTTTTTTTAATAAAAAGGAATAAATGCAAAATTTGTCTATGTGGTTGGTTTAAATTACAAATCGTTTCATATGGTATCAAAATGAACTCAAAGATCCCTAGGACATGCTAAAAAAACAATTTATTTCCTAGAGTCAAATTCTCATTAAAATATTTAACGGATTCCATTAAGTGTCACGTCAAGGGCTAATAAAATAATGACACATGTCACTCTTAATGAAAAAATATAAATATATTAAAAATATAAAATATATAAAACTAAAAAACTAATTATTTTTTGGTTCAAAAAAGAAATGTTGTGGCTACTAATTGGGTAGCCACCACTTTCCTTTTTTTTTTTTAATAAAAAAAACTAATTTTTTAGTTTTTTTTTTTTTTTGGTTTAATATATTTATATTTTTTTATTAAGAGTGACATATGTTATTATTTTATTGGCCCTGACGTGACACTTAACGAAATCTGTCAAATATTTTAACGAAATTTGACTTCAATGACGAAATTGTTTTTTTGACATGCTTTAGGGAGCTTTGAGTTCAATTTGATATCACATAGAGCAATTTGTAATTTAAGCTAACCAACATGACTAATTTTGTATTTATCAAAAAAAAAAAAAAAGGGCTAATGGAGGAGGGAGAGCTTTAAACTAGAAATTGAGTTTAAACTAGAAGAAAAGTTGGATAGTTGTTGTAACTATATCGCATCTCCTCATATATATATATATATATATATATGCTATTTTACAAAGAATTAATAAAATCACAACTTAAATTTAATTAAAACTAAACTTTTCTTTTAAGTAGTAGTTTTTTTTAGAAAAAAAAAAATAAAAAAATTGACGGTTGAGAAAAGAAAGCCTTAAACTAAAAAAGAGAGATTAAGTCTAAAAATTGAGTCTTTATTAAATTTAAATTGTGATTATATCTCACCTCCTCTATTTCACCCGTGCTCGCATTTATGATATTACAAGAAAATCATCACAAAAAGAAGAAAAAAAGGGTCGTCGCCGACTCGCCGTGGTCGTGCACCCGAGACCCACGTGCTGACCTAGTGACCTGTGTGTGTGGAGGGCGTTTTGGGTAATTCGAACCTCTCAAAAGTGTCAATGGGGCCGCCGCATGAGACAAAATATCGTTCTCTGTTGGACACGTGGCGTCAGGGGGGGGGGGGGGGGGGGGGNTGGGGGGGTGGTGGCTGGGAAACTCGAGTCTTACTGGATCATGATGTAGAGGAGGACTTGAGATTCCCTCGGTCGTGTTTTAACGGGAGGAGCAACTTTCTTTGAACAAAGAGGGCATCGAACGATGACTTGCAACGGACGTGAAATCAACGGCCGCGAGTTGGGAACACATGGGAAGTTAGGAATCTCTTTGGTCTCCCTCCCCCACTTGCTCGCTCTCTCTCTCTCAGCTGGGGTTCTTCTGAGGTACGCTTTACTCTTCTTTACTTCATTGATTGTGAAACCCAAGTTTGATATATACTACTTGCTCATTTTTCTTGGGCTTTCGAAGCTATTTCCTTGCTGTTGTCAGTTAAGAAATAGTGGTAATTATATTGTTAGCTTTCACTGATACTATCTGGGTAATTCTACAACTTTCAGATTAACTCTTATTCATATATGTAGTTTGTGAAATTTGAAATTTTGAGGCTTGCTGGTTTACTTTGGAGGGGTTCATCATTCATGCGTGTTTTAATGAGTTTCTTGAATTGAAGGAAGCCTTTTTCTCTTTTCGGTTCAAAAGCAAGAAAAAGTTGTTTGCAAAAGAAATTTGGGTTTACTTCTGAAAATTTTGTCTTTGAGGTTCGGATTTGGATTGGGACTTGCGTGATAGGTGAAAATGGATCCGCGTCTTAGGGTATTTTTGGGTTCCGCAAATGGAATACAATTGGGTAATCAATCCTTTTCGGTACTTTCGAATCAAAACCTTGTTGCCGGACCCAGATTCGAGAATGCCTTTCTAGACCATAATTTTAGGGAATCTCATTACCTTCAACCGGATGAGACACCGAGTCATATAGCATTGAGCTCGAGTGAGGCCCAAGGGGATGATTCCCCGGAGGACTGTGACTTCTCTGATACTGTTTTGGGGTATATAAGTCAGATTCTTATGGAAGAAGACATGGAGGATAAGACTTGCATGCTTCAAGATTCTTTGGAACTTGAAGCTGCCGAGAAAACCTTCTATGATTTGCTTGGGAAAAAGTACCCCCCTTCCCCTGTACATAGCACGAATTATATTGATGGAAATGGTGAGAGCCCAGATGATAATCACTATGTAAGTACTTATGCCAGTAGTAGTAATAGCAGTAGCTGTTTTGGTGATAATAACTTGATTCGAAATCAGGGAGATTATAGTTATACCCCCCAATTACAAAGTCTTCCTCTTTATACCATTTCTCAGTCATCTTATTGCTCTTCAAATAGTGTGATCAGCAGTTTGGTTGATTTAGTGGACTCTCCTAGTAGTAGTCTTCAGGTCCCGGATTTAAATAGCGAGAATCAATCTGTTTGGAAATTCAGGAAGGGGGTTGAGGAGGCTACTATGTTTCTTCCTCGTGGAAGTGAGTTGTTTTTTAATTTGGAAGCGAATGGGTTGTTATTTCGGGAACCAAAGGCCAGAATGGGCGAGGTGGCAGTCAAGGTGGAGAAAATGGAAGAGGGGGAGTACTCACCTACTGGGTCTAGAGGAAAGAGGCAGTCTTTTGAGGATGAAGATACAGAAGATGAGAGGAGGAGCAAGCAAGCTGCTGTATATGCCGAATCCACTCTGCGGTCCAAGATGTTTGATACAGTGTTGCTTCTTACTAAGGGCCAAGGTTGGAACCATGTCTCAGAACTTCGTGAGGCCTTGCCGAATGAAATAAGCAAAACTGTACTGAAGAATGGGAAATCAAGAGGATTTAACGGTGGAAGAGGACGTGGTAAGAAACAAAGTGGAAATAAGGAGGTGGTGGATTTAAGAACTCTCCTAATTCATTGTGCCCAAGCTGTTGCAGCTGATGATCAGAGGAGTGCAAATGAATTGCTAAAGCAGATCAGGCAGCACTCTTCTGTTTTTGGTGATGGAAATCAGAGACTGGCATATTATTTTGCTGATGGGCTTGAGGCACGCATGGCTGGTACTGGTAGCCAGATATATAAAGGCCTTGTTAGTAAGAGCACATCTGCTGCCGACATCTTAAAAGCCTACCATCTATACCTTGCTGCATGCCCGTTTAGGAAGGTTTCTAATTTTACTTCAAACAAGACGATAAATAGAGCAGCAGCAAAGGCCACAAGGCTCCATGTCATAGACTTTGGTATCCTTTTTGGTTTCCAATGGCCGACCTTTATTCAGAATCTCTCATGGAGGGATGGTGGTCCTCCAAGGCTTCGGATTACTGGAATAGAATTTCCCCAACCGGGCTTTCGGGCAGCAGAGCGAGTTGAAGAAACAGGACGTCGCTTAGCAAATTATGCTGAGAGTTTCGGTGTGCCATTTGAGTACAACCCCATAGCAAAAAAATGGGAAACCATTCAACTTGAGGAACTTAAAATTGACAAGGACGAGTTCCTTGTTGTTAACTGTTTGTATCGATGTAAGAACTTGCATGATGAATCTGTGTCAGTTAAGAGTTCAAGAGATATCGTCCTCAATTTGATAAGGAAGATCAATCCTGACATTTTCATCCATGGGATTGTTAACGGTGCCTTCAATGCCCCCTTCTTTGTCACCCGGTTCCGAGAGGCATTGTTTCACTATTCAGCACTGTTTGATATGCTTGAAACTATTGTACCTCGTGAAGATTGGGAGAGGATGCTGATTGAGAAAGAGATGTTTGGCAGGGAGGCTTTGAATGTTATAGCTTGTGAAGGCTGGGAGAGACTGGAGAGGCCGGAGACATACAAACAGTGGCAAGTACGAAACCGAAGAGCTGGGTTTGCCCAGCTGCCTATAGACCCAGGCATTGTGAAGGACGCAATGGATAAGGTGAGGTCGAACTACCACAAGGATTTTGTAATTGATGAAGATAGCCGGTGGCTGTTGCAAGGATGGAAGGGGCGGATCATCTATGCCCTTTCTTTTTGGAAACCTGCTTAGCCAACTTGTCCGGGGTCCTCTCCATCTCCTTGGTATTTTCATTAGCAATGATCGAGGACCCAAGCTAACGCTTCCCCTTGTTTCTACTTTTTGTTTAATGGATCTCTTATGCAGTTGCTCTCATCTGTGGTTAATCTGCATCTTACTTGATAATTGGCTCAGTTGATAATCTGGCAGTTAAATGTGGTCATTCTGAGAGAAGTCTGTCAGGTAAAGCAGGGTTATGCAGTTCACTAGTAGAAGACTGGCATATTTAATTGTAACGCTTTCTCACCAGAAACACTAGCTGGCTCCGTTTGTTAATGCTTTTTGGAGGGTTTTTTTGTTTTTAATTTGAAAATAGTGTTCTGATGTTTAGGTTGTTTAGTCTCTTCCATAGGGTCTTCAGTGTTTTCTCATGCATACAGTCAATTTCATGTTAATATGTAAAGGAGGAAACGAGTGCAGCAGAGATTTAACTGAAATACTAGCTTCTTTTCCCCTCTTTCATTAGCAACTTTGTTAAGTTGGAAGACTTATTTATTAGTGCAATTATAAGCTCCTCTCCACTTTCTAAGCAGAATGTAATTGTCCTTTCTCTTTCTCCATAGGCCATTGTGCACAGCATTTGCCTTGTGCTTCAAGCCATTGCAATATGTTATCTTGTTCTTCTGTTGAACAATCTTAATATTTACATAACTCGAAGAGGTTGAAGCGAAAATGTACATGAAACAATCCTTGGTACCGAGGATGGAACCGGAATCTCTCATTAATGTTTTTGGAATAGGTACCACATGGCATGGTGCAAATTTTACGACCACATTTGTGATGTTTTTAACTTGGGCTTTAAGTTTTATTTGTAATGAGCTTTACGCTAGAGGTTGTCTAAACTATATATTTTTATATATATTTTCGCAACTCTAAGACTATTAAATTAACAAACCTAACCTTAGCGGACGGGGGACATTTTCTATGTATATATATAGAAGACCTTCTACAGTCTATATATGTATGCGTGTTAGAGAAGTTGTCATTATCTTGGCCTAAACAAATGAAGATACGTTGAAATAAATCTTAGTAAAATGTTAACGTGATAAAACTTTATGTAATAAATTAAGGATTGACGTGCAACCATTGCTGCACTCCCCTCTTTCTCACAAAATATTTTTTAATATTACTTGATGGATAATCCACCAATTATTTATTTATTTATTTTGTAGCAGGTTCTTTTTTATGCATTCAAAATATTATGGAGGAAAAAAATATATAAAAAAAAACCCTCAAACTACTAGCCGTTTATAATTTTGTCCTATAATGTTCAAAAAATAATAAAGTAGCCCCAAAACTATCAAAATGCAACAAAAATGTCACTTATTTTTTTATATTCCTATAATATCCATATTCTTTTAACAAATAAAATATTAAACTAATTGTAAATAAACCCCCCCCCCAAAAAAAAATAATGGGTGAATATTTATTTATTTCAAAAAACTTTTTTTTTTTTTGTATTTACTAACTCTTTTTTTTTTTGTATTTTTTAAAAATTGTTTAGTTTTTTTTTACCATTATTTTATTATTTTATTTATTAAAAGAATATGGGTATTATAGGAATATAAAAAATAATTAGCTTTTTTGTTATATTTTGATAGTTTGGGGTTATTTTATTACTTTTTGAACATTAAATGATTAAATTGTAAATAATTGATAATTTGAATAGTTTTTTTATATTTTTTTAAAAATTTAAATTAAAAAAAATTGTACGGACAATAATAGTGCAATTGGGACAATAATACTACTGGTGTGGGTGGTGGGGCTGGGGAGCCCCACACAAAAGTCTCGTGAGAGACAAAAGCCTGCTAGCCCACAAAATGGACACAAACGCACGTCAGAAACCACAAAAAGACCGATGATGAGTCAACCTACGGTCGACACGAGTCACGACGACACCGCGTAGCAGCCCTCTTCACGGGCTGTAGCTGATGACTTGCAACGGACATGAAATCAACGGCCACGATTGGTCCACTAACCTCGGAGACATAGGATATTAAAATACATGGGAAGTTGGGAGTCTCTTTGGTCTCCTTTCCCCACTTGCTCTCTCTCTCTCTCTCTCTCTCAGTTGGGGTTCTTCTTGAGGTACGCTTTACTCTTCTACGCTTCATTGATTGTGAAACCCAAGTTTGATATATACTACTTGCTCATTTTTCTTGGGCTTTCGAAGCTATTTCCTTGGTGTTGTCAGTTAAGAAATAGTGGTAATTATATTGTTAGCTTTCACTGATACTATCTGGGTAATTCTACAACTTCCAGATTAACTCTTATTCATATGTAGTTTGTGAAATTTGAAATTTTGAGGCTTGCTGGTTTACTTTGGAGGGGTTCATCATTCATGCGTGTTTTAATGGGTTTCTTGAATTGAAGGAAGCCTTTTTCTCTTTTCGGTTCAAAAGCAAGAAAAAGTCGTTTGCAAAAGAAACTTGGGTTTAGTTCTGAAAATTTTGTCTTTGAGGTTCGGATTTGGATTGGGACTTGCGTGATAGGTGAAAATGGATCCGCGTCTTAGGGGATTTTTGGGTTCCGCAAATGGAATACAATTGGGTAATCAATCTTTTTCGGTACTTTCGAATCAAAACCTTGTTGCCGGACCCAGATTCGAGAATGCCTTTCTAGACCATAATTTTAGGGAATCTCATTACCTTCAACCGGATGAGACACCGAGTCATATAGAATTGAGCTCGAGTGAGGCCCAAGGGGATGATTCCCCGGAGGACTGTGACTTCTCTGATACTGTTTTGGGGTATATAAGTCAGATTCTTATGGAAGAAGACATGGAGGATAAGACTTGCATGCTTCAAGATTCTTTGGAACTTGAAGCTGCCGAGAAATCCTTCTATGATTTGCTTGGGAAAAAGTACCCCCCTTCCCCTGTACATAGCACGAATTATATTGATGGAAATGGTGAGAGCCCAGATGATAATCACTATGTAAGTACTTATGCCAGTAGTAGTAATAGCAGTAGCTGTTTTGGTGATAATAACTTGATTCGAAATCAGGGAGATTATAGTTATACCCCCCAATTACAAAGTCTTCCTCTTTATACCATTTCTCAGTCATCTTATTGCTCTTCAAATAGTGTGATCAGCAGTTTGGATGGTTTAGTGGACTCTCCTAGTAGTAGTCTTCAGGTCCCGGATAAAAATAGCGAGAATCAATCTGTTTGGCAATTCAGGAAGGGGGTTGAGGAGGCTACTATGTTTCTTCCTGGCGGAAGTGAGTTGTTTTTTAATTTGGAAGCGAATGGGTTGTTATTTCAGGAACCAAAGGCAAGAATTAGCGAGGTGGCGGTCAAGGTGGAGTACCCACCTACTGGGTCTAGAGGAAAGAGGCAGTCTTATGAGGAGGATGGAGATACAAAAGATGATGAGAGGAGGAGCAAGCAAGCTGCTGTATATGTCGAATCCACTCTGCGGTCCAAGATGTTTGATACAGTGTTGCTTCTTACTAAGGGCCAAGGTCGGAACCACATCTCAGAACTTCGTGAGGCCTTGCCGAATGAAATAAGCAGAACTGTACTGAAGAATGGGATAGGCAAAAATGTGTCACAGAATGGGAAATCAAAAGGATTTAACGGTGGAAGAGGACGTGGTAAGAAACAAATTGGAAATAAGGAGTTGGTGGATTTAAGAACTCTCCTAATTCATTGTGCCCAAGCTGTTGCAGCTGATGATCAGAGGAGTGCAAATGAATTGCTAAAGCAGATCAAGCAGCACTCTTCTGTTTTTGGTGATGGAAATCAGAGACTGGCATATTGTTTTGCTGATGGGCTTGAGGCACGCATGGCTGGTACTGGTAGCCAGATTTATAAAGGCCTTGTTAGTAAGAGAACGTCTGCTGCCGACATCTTGAAAGCCTACCATCTATACCTTGCTGCGTGCCCGTTTAGGAAGGTGTCTAATTTTGCTTCAAACTGGACGATAATGAATGCAGCAGTGAAGGCCACAAGGCTCCATGTCATAGACTTTGGTATCCTTTATGGTTTCCAATGGCCCACCTTTATTCAGAAGCTCTCATGGAGAGATGGTGGTCCTCCAAAGCTTCGGATTACTGGAATAGAATTTCCCCAACCGGGCTTTCGGCCAGCAGAGCGAGTTGAGGAAACAGGACGTCGCTTAGCAAATTATGCTGAGAGTTTTGGTGTGCCATTTGAGTACAACCCCATAGCAAAAAAATGGGAAACCATTCAACTTGAGGAACTTAAAATCGACAAGGACGAGTTCCTTGTTGTTAACTGTTTGTATCGAGGTAAGAACTTGCATGATGAATCTGTGTCAGTTAAGAGTTCAAGAGATATTGTCCTCAATTTGATAAGGAAGATCAATCCTGACATTTTCATGCATGGGATTGTTAACGGCGCCTTCAATGCCCCCTTCTTTGTTACCCGGTTCCGAGAGGCATTGTTTCACTATTCAGCACTGTTTGATATGCTCGAAACTCTTGTACCTCGTGAAGATCGGGAGAGGATGCTGATTGAGAAAGAGATCTTTGGCAGAGAGGCTTTGAATGTTATAGCTTGTGAAGGCTGGGAGAGAATGGAGAGGCCGGAGACATACAAACAGTGGCAAGTCCGAAACCTAAGAGCTGGGTTTGCCCAGCTGCCTATGGACCGGGACCTTTTGAAGAGGGCAATGGGTAAGGTGAGGTCGAGCTACCACAAGGATTTTGTAATTGATGAAGATAGCCGGTGGTTGTTGCAAGGATGGAAGGGGCGGATCATCTATGCCCTTTCTTGTTGGAAACCTGCTTAGCCAACTTGTCAGGTGTCCTCTCCATCTCCTTGGTATTTCATTAGCAATGATTGAGGATCCAAGCTAATGCTTCCCCTTGTTTCTACTTTTGTTTAATCGATCTCTTCTGCAGTTGCTCTCATCTGTGGTTAATCTGCTTCTTACTTTATAGTTGGCTTAGTTGGTAATCTGGCAGCTAAATGTGGTCATTCTGAGAGAAGGCTGTCAGGTAAAGCAGGGTTATGCAGTTCACTAGTATAGAAGCCTGGTATATTTAAATTGTAACACTTTCTCACCAGAAATACTAGCTGGCTCAGTTTGTTAATGCTTTTTGGAGGGTTCTTTTTGTTTTTAGTTTGAAGAAAGTGTTCTGATGTTTAGGTTGTTTAGTCTCTTCCATAGGGTCTTCAGTGTTTTTACATGCATACAGTCAATTTCATGTTAATATGTAAAGGAGGAAACAAGTGCAGCGGAGATTTAACTGAAATACTAGCTTCTTTTCCCCTCTTTCATTAGCAACTTTGTTAAGTTGGAAGACTTATTTATTAGTGCAATTATAAGCTCCTCTCCACTTTGAAAGCAGAATGTAATTGTCCTTTCTCTTTCTCCATAGGCCATTGTGCACAACATTTTTGTTTTTTTTGTAAGTTGTCTAGTTGTTATTATTTGGCGCAAACTGGGGGAGGGGAAGGGACTACTTATTTTTATCTTTTTGTCCCTGTTAATCGTGTTCTGGGGGGAGAAGGATCCTCTCCATTTCATTTGAAATGGAGAGGAGCCATTTAGGCTAAATGATGGGATGTAATTGTCAAAATTATCTACATCTTTTAAGAAAATGATAACTATGTCCCACTTTTTGAACTAAATGGCTCATATCCATTTCAAATGAAATGGAGAGGATCCTTTTCCGTTGTGGGGTACCTAAAGGTTTTGCACTTTTGGACTTTTGTGTATTATGTTTCTCTGTTTGTTTCTTTTTTTTTATTTTTTTTTTATTTTTTTATGGATTCCAATAGGTTGTTTTCACTTTGTCTGTGTCATTAAGATGACCCAAAGAAAACGAATATTTTATCTAGAGCTCTCGCTTTTGAGTATTCAATCGGGACAGAATTTAGTTACAAACTGGTTTATACCTATTCAATCGCTATAAAAGGAGTTTGGATTAGGTGTAATATTTATGGTATTGCATAATGTGCAATATTACAATACCAAAAAAAAAATAATAATAATGTACAATATTCACCAACCATTGCCACCCTCATACAAAAAGGACAGTTTTTTTCTAAATTAGGTTGGAAGAATTTCGTTCAATTTAGTTTATAAAAGTAACATGTGTCCCTTAAACATGTGAGGTTCACAAATTTTTTTAATAGTAGGGACAAAGTTAGAATAAATGTTATTAAAAATTTGTGCATCTTACATGTTATTAAAAAATGGACACATATCACTTTTATAGACTAGGTTGAAAGAAATTCTTCCAACTCAGTTTGGTGGAAAACTTTATCATTTGTTTGGAAGGGGTGAAACGTAAAAAAGTAATAATAATAAATAAATAAATTAGTTTTTAGATTTCTATTGTATAGAAAATTTATATGTTTTTAAGAAATTTTTTAATTTTTTTTTTGAAAATTACCTTATGACTTGGGGGCCCCTGATCTTGACCGAAAGTTTTTTTATTTTTTATTTTTTAGTTCTGCCACCTACTTTGGGAATTAGGATTATCTCTGATTCAACTGAACGAGAAAATATTCAGTTATTTATAATTGATGGGTATTTTTGTCTCTTTAAAAAATCAAAAGTCAAAAATACCCCTAAAAAATAACTAACTAGATATTCCATAGGTACATGAGAGGATCCTATTTTTGCTAGTTTGCCCCTAGGTACAAGCTTGCGCTAAGGAAACAAATTGAATTAAAAAATGTCACATTTCATCCCCATTTTTTCGTTTCCTTGTGCCTTTAAATATTCCACCGATTATGATTATTGAACAAACAAAAAAACATTAAAACAAAAATAAGGTATTTGCCATAGTTGTAATTTGTTATTCCAAAGGTATTTGAATATTTACCATAGTAAAATCTAAATGATTTAATTTAAAAATGATAATTCAAATTTAAAAGATTAAAGAAAAATTTACTGAGAATTATATATAGAATCAGAATGTTAATGCTATGAAAACAATGTATAAAACGTGAGATGGACACATCTCTGGGTGGACTTGTCATTCAGGAAATTTTAAGATTTTGACGGGCTATAGCCGGTGACACATAACGGACTCAATCAACGGCTGTTGCTGGTCCACAAACCTTTGAGATACAACATTAACCACCCAGGAACCACATGTCTCGAATAGATTGGGATGTCTAATAATTAATTGTTTAAATTGTTAGCAATTTAAATAAATTTTATATAAAACGAGATTGTAGTCCGTGCAATGCACGGGTTGTTTTTAAAGAAAATTTCAAGCATCAAGCATGATGGAAGAAAACTTTTTTTTTTAAAAGAAAAAATAAAGTTTCAAGCATGAAGCCAAACCCCCCCCCCCCCTCAAAAAAAAACACCCTTCTATAAATTAGCTTTAAAGAAAAAGAAGAGCATTGAAAATTTGAAAGACCATTTACAACAACACAAATGCTCTTGCATTCCCAAAATAACTTTACTTAAAATACTTTCAAAGAGAAAAGTTTGAGAAATTACACTAACTAATTTATTTCTCCTCTTTTTTTTTTTAATTGGTTTATTTCCTTATCCTCATTGAATTAACTAATTGACTACCCAAAATAAAAAAAATAAAAAAAATCATTAAATCATGGTTAATTATTAAATTTAGAAATTTATAAAGTGTAATCCTTATAAATTGAAACATATTAAATAGTTGTACTTATAGATGTAGTACAAAATGAAAGGAACTATAATAAAAAACAACATTTTAGCTATACCTATCGTAAAAGCCCAATTTTAATAATCATAATCTAGACAATGTCAGTCAATCAATTATTTTTTTTATGCTTTATTTTTTCCTACGCAATGTCCTTGATCAATTAATTAAGCACATAAACAATATATATATAAAATAAACAGTAGTTTAAACTAAAAAATCGTTATACCTCGTACCAAAAACAACGATAGAAAACTCTCTCACCATTGTTTCCCTGAATTCATTATAAAATTTACAAAAAAGGAAAATTAAGCAATTATAATTAAACAAAATATAAAAATTAGAATAGAATATAATGACAAAAATCGAAAAACATAAGAACAGGACCACTAAATATAAAGTCAAAACAGAAAATGAAAAATACTGATATAATAGAAAAGAGTTGTCTTTGCTATATACTTTTTTTGCTCTGATAAAACCATTAAAGCCAATGACATCCATCAATTAAGCATGTAAACAATGTGCATTAAACATAAGAAAAAAATTATCAATGTACAACATCGTAAACTAAAAAATCACCATATCTCTTATAAAAAAACACCAATAGAAAACTTTATAACCTGCGACATGCGCAGGTGTTTACAAATTATATATCCACATAAAAGCATATATGCGTCAAACATAATAGATAATTTACAAATTGGATGAGAAGAATTTGAGTTATTATATCATAATGCTATGTTTTTCTACTTAAAAGTGAAAAATTGACATCTATCTTAATTTCAATTTAACCAAAAATGAAAAATAGGAATGCATTTTAAAACAACCTTAAAGCATATCAATTATAGATCTGCCATGTTAATTATTTTAGCTAAAGAGTGTAATACAAACAATATGTATTGTTAGAAATTAATGCTAGAAAAAAAGTAAAGAAACTAAATAAAAATTAAGAAAGAATAATGAAAAGAAATAAAAGAAATCACTTGCATTTAATTACAAACATGATAGATTGGAATTTTTTTATTATTTTTTTTGTAAAAAAGTTAAGATAAATTTAACAATAGTTTTAGATTGTTTTGAATCATATTTCAACTAAAGAAAAACGTACACTAACAACATTAAGCAATTAATGCTACAAAACAAAATAAAGGTATTAAATAAAAATTCAAGAAGAATCATGGCTATACCTCACGTATTGTAAATTATTTCTAAAAGAAATAAAAAGCAATCACCTGTATTCTATATTTTTTTTTCTCAAAAAAAATATATATTTACAAACATGATAAATTAGGATAATTTGAAGAAAAAAAAAAATCATGACTAATATTACTAAAGTTTCAGTGACATTGTTTTCGAACAATTTTTGTAAATATTTGTAATATGTGTTTATACATTCTTTTTTTTAATTTGAACAAAAATATTGAAATCAAAACAAACTGAAAAACGTTTGGAGAGAAAAAAAATTGTACAAAGAGAATCAAATCTAATTTTTGAAATAGTTTGAACAGGAGGATAAGCATAATATATAAAACCCACAAAAACTGAGATAAAAAAACACAAATAAAAAGGTAAAATAATCCCATTTTATCCCCAGATTTTGAATTCAAACAGAAGATTACAACAGATATTGACACACATCCTTATCCATCATAGCGAACAACTCCTCTGAAATCTCAATATAATTGAAAACATTCATGTTTAATTTTTCAAAATAAAAATTCATAATATTTTCACTAATACGATGTCACAGTCCAAAAAAAAAAAAATTGAATTACTTTCTAAATGTCTAAGCCCCACCAAATAGAAACAATTAAATCTTTTAAATTTCATGTTATTGAACCAATTTTATTGTTGGAATTTCAGAATATATAATAACATTTTTTATTTGCTAGCGGTAATCAACGTGATTAAAGAATTGGAAAAGTAAACAGAAAACTGCATATGAATTACAACTGAGAATGCAAAAGAAGCCGCTAACATGAATTTTGTGAACAAAAACAAAGAATTTTGATACCGATACAAATTGGCTTACTCATTTTATGAAAAAAAAAAAACATGCCGATAGTTGTAGCTTTTTAAAGAAATGGGAAAAAAATTGTTGTAGGAATATTGAGAACTTAAACACAAAGAAACAGATAAAATAATCTCATGTTTATCCCCAGATTTTGAATTCTTAGCATAACTAAAACATTATTTCCAGATTTTGAATTCAAACAAAATATTACAACAGATATTGACACACATCCAAAATTATCCCCAGATTTTGAATTCAAACAGAAGATTACCTTACTCTGCGCTGAAGGGGTGGATAGTGAGTTTTATGTTGTTTGAATATTTGTAGTGTTGTAGTCTCTGATGTTTTAAATTGTAAAGACAGTTATTTTGTCACGTTTAATGAAAGGGGAAGTAGTATTTCAGTTAAAGTGTGAAACATGATAACTTTTGATTATTTTTAACTTAAAATGACACTTGGCAGCATTTTAAAATGCCACATGTTGCAATTTTATGTCTTCCTGTCTAAAACTGTCACATTTTAATTTTAATTGCCCAAGCCACGTGTCAAGTTTAATTGCCCAATTTTAAACGACACGTGTCAAGTTTTTAGCTTCTCCTGCCTAACATTCTCCTATTAGATATTATATTAGATAGATATTAGATGTACACGTGTAAATGAATATTGAACTGTCCGACCATCTATTTAGACACATACATAGATCAAAAAGTTCAAAAATAAGACATTTTTTCCTCTCTTGCTTATAGTTTTCGATACCCTAAAATCAATTTCAAAATGTTCTATAGAAGGTGGGTCTATTTGGTAAAGTTTTTGTCACAAACTAATCTCCATTTGCGGTGATTGATTTCAAGTTTTTAGAGGAAGTATGGGCATATCAAATATTTGATTGTCCTACATACATTCACGTGCAAAGTTGAAAACGCTCGAAATTATATCCAAATTAAGAAAGTATATATATACATACATTTGACATGATATATATTTTGATTTCAAGAGCGGTGTTAAGGGCTATAAACTATGGAATCCAGCTCATTCAATAATTGTTTTAATAAAATGTGAGTTATATTTCTTGTTTTTTTTTTTTTTCATATAGATAAGAGGAATGATAAAAATCATTGTCCCCAAGAGGTAGTTCAATCGGTTGAGACCCTCATGAAGCGGATGTCACTAATTTGAATCTCTCTCCCTCTTGTGTGGACACATAAAAAAAATATAAAAAATCATTGTCTATCACATTTTTCATCCATCTCTGTATAATTAATGAGTGAATATACGATTGAATTTGTGTGAGACCTATATGAGTCCTCAAATCTGATTACAAACTTGATTGACCCATTTATAAATCAGATTTAAAAAAAAAAACCTTTAAACAGGTAAACTAGTCATATTTTGGTCAAACGGGTCAATGGTTCTCTTTTTCTTTCTTTTAATCAAAAAGGGTAGGTCGGGGTTTCAATGGTTTTCATTTGTAGATGTATGTTGTAATTGAGAACGTAATTTTGGCATTTCAAGGTGCAAATCTCCAATTATTTATTTATTTATTATTATTATTTTTGTGTCTAATTGATAAGAAGGAAAAATGTTACAATGGAAGATTTTTTTACTCTTTAACCTAATGGAAGAAGGAATAAGAAACCCCCTGAAAATACTTTCAAACATAAGAACGGCCCACTAAGCTAAAACAATTTGCATTTAGAAATTTTCAAATCTTGGAAACTTGAATAACACTAACAAAGGTGCAATTTAAATACATGAAACGGACTCTGAATAAGTGACCCAAATAACAGCTAATTTAGCCAGCTCTGTTGCGGCCCAAAAACTAGCCCACAACTGACCCACTAACCAAGGTCCAAGACACGATCCACATATGTTACAAAAAAAAAAAAAAAACCCAATACAACCCGTGACCCACTGCATTCCCGCCCACTGTAAACCCTAATTGCTTTCACTCACGTTCACTGTTCCAACTCGTAACATTGGCTTACTGAATCAAGGGCTGTGGTGATTCGTTGGGGTTATGATTCTCCATACTTGAATCACATCTTGGTGGAGCGGTTTTTTCTAAGTTGTGGGCTGCATCCTAATTCACTCGGTGGACAGCAAGTGCAGTAAGGAATTTTTCGGTGGAATATCGTAGTGTTTTGTTTGGGCTTTGCTTCAAAATCGCAGCTGCTCCAGTCTCTCTTTTTAGAGAGCCTGAAATCCGAGGAAAGAACCATGGCGGACGTGATGGCAATGAACGACATACAGGAAACGGCGGACCGGCTCGGCATCGATCTCGCCAGTGTAGACTTTGACGCCATACGCCTCCCTCCGGGCCAAGATTTTGGCATACTAAGGTAAAGATTTTATGATTGGTTCCAGAGAAAACGTAGGAAGAATTTATGACTTATCAATAGTTTCGAACTTGCGTTTATAAATTATATGAATGTATTAATTTCGCATATGTAGGTGTATATACATACTTATCAATATATCGTTGCATTGTCATATTTTAATTTTTGGAAGAAGCATATTTGGGCTGTATCAAAGATATGGACTTTGTTATTTGAGAATGGAGAAAAGTAGGATCTTTTGTTGAATTGAGCTGATTACAATTGTTAGTCCAAGAAAATATTAAGGAAAAAAGTGCTCTACCATATGGATTTATTTGATTTGCTGAGTAGAACGACTAAAGATGTAAAAAGCCCAGATTTTCAATTAACGTTTTCCACAATTTATTTTAGCCATTACATGGGGGTTTGTTTTAGTTTAGATTTTTCACTCTGTATTATGTTCTGATTCTTCGTTCTTGATTTTGTAGTGATGATGACGATATACATCAAGGAGATAATGTTGAGTTAGACAGTGGATTTGGCAATATTATCATTGTTGACAATCTGCCTGTTGTGCCTCGGGAGAAGTTTGAAAAGCTTGAAGGTGTTATTCGTAAAATCTACAGTCAGATTGGTCTGATTAAGGATGATGGGCTGTGGATGCCTATTGATCCTGAGACCCAGAAAACAATGGGCTACTGTTTCATCGAGTTTAATACTCCTCTGGTAACTCTCTCTCTCTCACTCTCTCCATTCATTGGTACGATTTAGCAAAAACTTGCTCTTCATTTATTTAGAGCTCTTCAAATATTTTTACTTTCATATTTAAGACACTGGAATATTCAGTTGCCTCCTATTGAAGGAGTGATAAATGGCTATAGGAGAACACAAGATACTGAAGAAGCATCGTTTTACTTATAATCTATCTTGATCAACCAACTGGTCCAACCGGAGGTGAGCTTGTGTTGAACACGTTGAACCTGGGGTAGAATGTTGAACGTGTGCTTCAAAAGCATGACCAATCCTATGGTTAAGATTGGGCTAAACTTTTACCTTTCAAGAGTGCCTTAGGAGTCTGAGTTAAACTGCTAGATGTGTCCATCCACTCTTGCCAAACGCTTTCTTATTTCAGTTATTTGGGAGCTTTTAGAAATAGTTTCAAATAAAAAAAAAATTTATACACGAATTCTTTTTATATTGGAGTTATTAGAAGTTTTCTATGTTAAAGAGCATTGAAGAAAATTTCACCTCAGGCCGGTAATTGATGGGTGTAAAAGATGAATCATTTATCCATTATATTTAACTTTATTGGGTTCTAGAATATCTGATTTATTTATATATTTTTTCCATATTTGAAAGCCGTAGACATGTTAGGAATGTTCTTTTTTGGTTTAGATTTATTTTTGTTGAATTCTGTGGCATTTGCTTCCCGAGTTCTAAAATTTGCTTCTCGAATCTCAAGTGGGTGGGCAAGGCTTGATTGAAAAATGAGCCACGTGGTGATAAGCTTTGGATAATAATATAAGCAATGGGATTATACGTAAAAAAACTTTGTTCATCTGCTTGTAGCTAGTTTCTGTAACTAGTTGGGCAAACACTAGCTGTGGGTATTTGTGCTGTTCTGTAGTGGTGTGGTTTAATGCATTTTCATTAGATCTGGTTCCTTTATGTCCCTATTGTAGGAAGCTGAGCTCGCCAGGGAGAAGACAAATGGATACAAGCTGGACAGGTCTCATATTTTTGCATTGAACGTGTTTGATGAGTTTGATACTTTCATGAAAGTTCCAGATGAGTGGGCCCCTCCTGAATCTAAGCCATATACTCCAGGGGTAATTTCTTCAATCAGTTTGTTTCATGTATTTTGTCATTGATCTTAAAATCTGCATGAAATTGCATTGTGAGCTGCATACTAGCTACTGAGTAATTAACCTATCCTCAAAAGACAAAAGCCATGCTTTTAAACATGCAGGCCTCGTTTGGTTTGCAGAATGTCTAGTTCATTGGAAAAAGAATAGTTATTACTAGGAATAGAAGAGTGTGGAATAGAATAGCTATTCTTATTCCTTAGTTTGATAACAACACACATGCTAAAATTGGAATTAAATAAAAATTACGAAAAATATCATATTATTTGTTTTTTAAACTCATATTAAAAAAAAAAAAAAAAAAAAAAAAAAAAAAAAAAAAAAAAAAAAAAAAAAAACTGAAATAAAATGAGGGGTGAGCCACCCACATAAGCTGACAGCCCTTGGCCACTCCGATAAGCAACGGGGGTGGCAGCGATGACCCGCGGTGTGGCCGTGGCCACCCTTGAAGCAAATCTGGAGTGGTCATAGCCAGCCCAAAATGTGACGGGGGTGGTGCGACCACCCCTGACATCTTCTATGGGTGGTCGACCACTCCAATGTGCGGTTAAGCTACACACTTTATTTTTCATTTTTTTAAAAAAAATTTATTTTGTTTTAAGTTAAAAAAAATAAAGGGAAAAGTATAAAAAAACCCTCCAAGCTATTAGCCGTTTGCAATATAGCCTCCCAATGTTCAAAAGGTAATAAAGTAGCCCCCAAAAAGTCACTTATTTTTTTATATGCCTATAATACCCCTATTCTTTTAACAAATAAAATAATAAAATAATTGTAAAAAAACACAATAATCTTTTTTTTTAAAAAAAGGGCGAATAAATACAAAAAAAAAAAAAGGAATAAATAATTTTTGTATTTTTAAAAAGTTGTTTTTTTTTTTTACAATTATTTTATTTGTTAAAAGAATAGGGGTATTATAGGAATATAAAAAATAAGTGGCCTTTTTAATATGTTTTGGTAGTTTGGGGGACTATTTTATTACCTTTTGAATATTGAGGGGCTATATTGCAAACGGTTTGTAGTTTGAGAGGTTTTTTTATATTTTTCCCAAAAATAAATTATATGGATATTTTTGAAAAATGTATTCCATTCCTTAAATAAGCCACTCATTTGGGATTAGTAGTCCCATAAGAATAAACTATTCTCAGGAATAGTGTGTTACCAAACAAAGGAATAGCTATCCCTATGATTAGTTAGTCCATTCCAATGGGGCCTCACTGTTTTTTGCTGCGCTTATATGAGGTGATACAATGCTCCTTCTTGCTCTTTACCATTTGTTATCTTTTGAAATTTCTCTTATGAAAATTTTCATTCTTTCTGTTCCCAAATAGATATGGTGCTTTCCTTTATGAGTTGTCGTAGAATAAATGAGATTTTTCAGAAACAACAACATTTATATCTATTTAACTTTCCATATTACCCTTAAATGTGAGTTCTTTTGAAATTTGATCCCATCTTTCTTGGTCCTTACAATGCATCGTGCCAAAACTAATTGTGGATTCAAAGTGCGATCAAATCACTAGTATATTTGATGCAGTGCAAGAACATATTTGTAAATAATGTTGTCTTTTTTAGTATCGTGTAATTTTTTTTTTCCATAGAGAAAGAAATGGTGTAATACATACTGGTAAATGGTCTTAAAAACCCCGTTAATATGTAGCATTTTTTTTTGTAGCTCATATTTCTGAGACTAGTAGAACTAATATCATAAATGCATTAAAAATAATCTAAATATGCATAAAGGTGACTTCTTTGCAATTCATAAAAAAAGTCCCCTCTTTGCCAATTTTTAATATCTATTATCTTGCTGTGAAGTAAGCACTGTGTATGATTTAGGTGGGTTTTTAGGTTTCTCCAATGTTGACCAAGTAGATGGTTTTTTATTGTCTCTAATTTCCCACAAACAGATTCCATCTCTACCTTGTGCTATTTATTGTGTTTTTTTAAATGTCAACAATGTTTTACACTGTCATGTCATTGCAGGAAAATCTTCAACAATGGCTGACTGATGAGAAAGCTCGTGATCATTTTGTCATTCGTGCCGGTTCAGATACTGAGGTTTTATGGAATGACGCGAGGCATCTAAAGCCTGATCCAGTTTATAAGCGTGCTGTGAGTAGGATTTATATTTAATTGTCCTGTTTCTATCACTTAAGACCATTAATTATGTATTTGTTGGGAGGATCTCTCTCTCTCTCTATCAATGTGTGTGTAGGTGAGAGAGAGAGAGTAGGTGAGAGAGAGTTACTAAAGCTTAGAGTGCCTTGTTTCTACTGCAATGTTTAATTAACTTCTGCTCGCTGCTACAACATCATTAATTCAAGTAGTTATTATAAATTTCATCAATTTATAATAAGATACCACTAGTCTTGCCAGAAAAAGTAGTCATATCTTTGATTTAGTAATTACCATTTTTCTGAATGGTCCTACGTGTTTCCCTTTGCAGTTCTGGACTGAAAGTTATGTGCAGTGGTCTCCACTGGGAACTTACTTGGCGACAGTTCACAGGCAAGGTGCTGCTGTTTGGGGAGGTGCTAGTACTTTTAATCGCCTTATGCGTTATGCGCATCCTCAGGTTGAAATTTGGTTTCTAGCTTTTGATTTCACCTTGTGTTCCCTGTTCCCCTATCATTTAGCTTTTTTGATTTTAACTTCAGGTAAAATTGATTGATTTTTCCCCTGGTGAGAGATATTTAATAACATACAGCAGTCATGAACCGAGTAATCCCCGTGATGCAAATGTGAGTTTTTCTACTCTGCTGTCCATTAAGTCACTGCAAATTTATTGGACCAGGGACCATTGATAATGTAAATTTATGTTTCAGAGGGTCGTGATGAATATTTTTGATGTGAGAACTGGAAAGGTAATGAGAGATTTCAAGGGAAGTGCTGATGAATTTTCTGTTGGAGGAACTGGTGGTGTTACAGGGGTGTCGTGGCCTGCTTTCAGGTTATTTTTCTGTTTTTCAGTCTACATAAACCTGCTAATAAGTCTTTACCCATTTTCTGACTGCGTTACTATTTTCAGTATCACCCATTAGTCTATTGGGAGATTAAGAGTTTTTTCTTTTTATCAGATGGGCCGGTGGAAAAGAGGACAAATATTTTGCCAGAATTGGGAAAAACATTATTTCTGTCTACGAGACAGAGACCTTTTCACTAATTGACAAGAAATCCTTGAAGATTGAAAATGTTGTGGATTTCTGTTGGTCACCAACTGATCCAATTCTTGCAATCTTTGTTCCTGAACTGGGGGACCATCCTGCTAGGGTGAGCATTGTCGTTGATTATGAAGATGCTTTTCATTTACAAGTTGTGTTCTTTTTTTATTTATTGATTAATGTAAATTGAGGTTCTGCAATCAAACTGTTTCTCAGGTGAGTCTCGTCCAAATACCAAGTAAAGATGAGTTAAGGCAGAAGAATCTTTTCAGTGTTAGTGATTGCAAAATGTACTGGCAAAGCAATGGGGATTATCTGGCTGTTAAGGTTGATCGATATACAAAAACGAAAAAGAGCACATACACAGGCTTTGAGCTTTTCCGCATAAGAGAGAGGGATATTCCCATTGAGGTTTTTGAGCTTGAGAATAAGAATGATAAGATAATTGCCTTCGCTTGGGAGCCAAAAGGCCACAGGTTTGCAGTTATCCATGGTGATAACCCAAGACCTGATATAAGTTTTTACTCCTTGCGTTCTGCCAACAATACAGAAAAGGTTAAAAAGCTCACTACACTGAAAGGAAAGCAGGCAAATGCTCTTTTCTGGTCACCTTCTGGCCACTACATAATACTTGCAGGATTAAAGGGTCTCAACGGACAGTTGGAATTTTACAATGTTGATGAGCTTGAAACCATGGCAACAGCTGAGCATTTTATGGCAACAGATATTGAATGGGATCCCACCGGAAGGTAATTTGAGATTCTTTTTGGCAGTGTCAAAATAAAGGGCGATTTAAGTCCTGGTACTTGTTTAAATCAAACCGAAGTGCACAACTGCTATATTAGTTTCTTGTCTTTTTATGTTGCTTGTGATATGTGACCTTTTTGGATATATAGGTATGTCGCAACTGCAGTGACTTCGGTTCATGAGATGGAAAATGGTTTCAACATATGGTCCTTCAATGGCAAGCTACTTTATAGGATTCTGAAGGATCATTTCTTTCAGGTAAATGGGTTAACACCTCACCTATTTTTGCATATAATGGTCTCTCCAAATTTGAAGTGATTCAGTAGATTATTGTTTTGCATGAGTGATAACAAAGTAAAAAAATATTCATGGGGACTCTTTCTAAATTTCAAATGATTCAGTGGAGACTAATATGGGCGAAGAGATAACAAAGTAAAAAGTACAAATTTAATTCGCTTTTTTAGGATAATGGATGTATGTTTCTTGTCCATATATGCAATCCTAATCAACTTTCTTATAAAAGAAAATGTAGATATAGTGCTCCTAGTATTAAAGAGCAAAATTTGGACGAAGACTCCATATTTGTATGAACACTCAATTGTATGTGAAATGGGTGAGTCGTATTGTTCTCTCTCCTCTTGCTATTACATGTCAAATTATCTACTGATTTCTCGTTTATTATTGTTTGTGACAGTTTTTGTGGCGCCCAAGGCCACCATCATTCTTGAGTCCTGAGAAAGAGGAAGAAATCGCAAAGAACTTGAAGAAGTACACTAAAAAGTACGAGGCGGAAGACCAGGACGTCTCATTGCTGTTGAGCGAGCAGGACCGCGAGAAGCGTAGGATGTTGAAGGATGAATGGGAGAAGTGGTTGAATGAGTGGAAGCTGTTGCACGAAGAAGAAAAACTGGAGAGGCAGAAACTCAGGAATGGAGAAGTGAGCGATGAAGAGGAGGAGTATGAGGCTAAAGAAGTCGAAGTTGAGGAGATACTAGATGTTAAAGAGGAGGTCCTTTCTTTTGAGGAGTGATAAATCTTTTGGAGCTTTTAGATCCCTCTGTTTAAAGCACAACAGACATCAGCAAGACAGCGCTCTTCCAGATAAAGAGAGTTTGGACTAATATTTCTGATGTTTGGACAAAGCTTTAGATCCCTCTTATGTTTTTTTCCAGCATCTTGTGGTGAGCTGCTAATTGATCTGCTTTTCTCCATCTTATATTTTTTTGTTAGTTTAATATTATTTTCATTGACAAGTTTTGTAGTTATGAAATGTGTACTAATCTACATAAACGGCTGAGAACGCTGGGTATGGAGCTATATATTTTATGCAGAAGAAAAATACCCCTCCCCTTGCACACACAAAAAGAAAGAAAGAAAGATTGGTCGAGAAAGACTGCAATTCGCTTCTTTGAGAACCCATCACTGCCCTCCCCTTGCGCACACAAATCAATGGTGTTTCACTGCGATATCGGATCAGGATATTTGCCCGCCTGGTGTTGGGGCTGGATTTTTGCCCGTAATGTAAACCGGCCCGCTGAACAGTCCTAGGCATGGCATTATCCTCCAGGCAATATGGTCACAATAAGAGTATGTCTCATAAATGCCAAAGGCTAGCCCTCAATTCCACTAGGAATGAGACAATACTGTTTGGTTTTAGGGCCATACGCATCAACATGGTACCACGTCTAATTGGTAGGCCATATGTAGATGGTTCTCGTCATTTAAAAAAATAAAAAATAAAAATCGAAGCACTTAATACATAGCTTTTATGTTATAACCAATATTTATATCATACACAACGAGCTTATTCTAACCCGAATTAGGTGGACAATGTAACAGACCATATAAGGAGCACAGGATTTGGTGTTTTAATAATATATATATCTAACCCAAAAACGCAAGACATAAGTTATGGACAATTGCCCTAATGCTTACAATCGTTGCTATTGTCTTCGTGTGAGATTATTATAAAAGAGAATAGTTGGTTTAGGATTAATTTTGAAAGATAGTGATGGCGATGGGTTTGGGTCTCAAAGGGTCCAAGAGGAGAAGAGAGGATTGGGCCTGCAAACCTAAAAACATGGCCTTGTTTTTGGGCTTTCAAGAATACTTCGGCTGAATAAAGGCTTTTGGGTGCTAGTTTTTTTTTTTTTTTTTCCCTTCAATTTAAAGCGGTTAACTGTTTATGGCCGGTTATTAACCGCCTTTTTCAGCCCTAGAACTCAAATTTATACTCTTTTTCTGTGCATTCTCTACTCTCTCGTCCTCTCCGTTTGCCCCTCTTCAACCACCCCATCTTCCCTCTCCACCTCCGACGCCACAGACCACGCATCCAACACCGCCACATCGCTGAGAAACTTGGTGGCCTGCCGACTCTGCTTATACGCCACTCTTCATCTCATTTCTGTGCTCCCTGCTCTCTTAAGACTTCCTCTGTGACCAAACACCACTGTCGTTCTGCACTTCTTTATGGTTAACTCTTCACAATCGCAGACTCTCTTAGGCGCCAGCCAAAACTCTTGCAAATCAGCTTCTTTCAGTACAAAAAAACAGGTAAAAGCTCTAACCTTTTTCGCCATCTGGTGAAAAAAGCTCTCAGCTTTCAAAGTTTTCTTTCTTCTTCGGATGTATTGCTTTTCTTGTTCTTTGATAAGTGAATGTGGCATGGATTTTGTGGTTGTACAATGCTCATTGCTGGGGGGGGAAGCTTGAGTCACAGAATTCCATGTTCGTTTACTGTGTGCTACGTTTTAATCAAAAACTTGAAGCCCATATCAAAGTAATAGCCTTAAAGTTGAAAAGAGTCTCTATATCAAATTTGATTATCCAGAGCTATTGATTTGTATAAAATGGAAACCCATTTGGTTATTATGATTTTGAAGGTGTGTTTTTAGCTCTTTTCTTTGAGTTTTGCTGATTCTTCTTCTGGAAGTGTTGAACTTTGTTCAGAGAGTGTTGCTTTTTGGAGTTAAGGCTTCAATTGAAGAATTAGATCACCATTTCTTTCAATTTCTATCAATTATATATCTTCTTTATGGGTTTATTAAATTGGAAATGGTGCTTTTTGGATAGCTAAAATACACAATACTGCAGAAGATGCTCTTAGGGAATGCAATCGTGCCTTTCATAAGCTAAAACACTCGTATTAAGAGTACATAGATGTTTGTAGACACTGGAATCTTTCTATTCTAATGGGACTAGGATATCTAATTTAGCGACTATTTAATGTAGAAAGAGCGACTAATAAACCAAGTTAAAGGCCACACTAGAAGGCCCAACAGCTCACACTTGTGAACTGCAACTACAGCCCCCATCCAGAAATTACAAAAATTATCAAGTATTACCAGCTCAATTCCTTAGGGTTTTAGGGTCACGCTAGCGAGTGAAGCTGGAGTCTTATCCGATTCGTGTAGAGGGGGTGTTTTGTACAGGTTTAGAGTTTGCTCGAAAGGAGTTGGTACACAAACTGATCTTGTCTTAAAGGGATTCTCTGTCATTAAAAAAAAAAAATGCATATTGAAATTAAGGATGTTGTTTTGGTGTTTAATACCAAAACGCTGCCGTTTTAAGATAGGGTTTCATACTAGTTTCTTTTCTCTCCTCATTCGACAATCATTTCTCTTCTCATATGATCCATGCCACAGCTCATTGCCTATATGGGTGTGCCAAAAATGGCTTAAGGGGTGAGGTGAGAATATGATCCTCTCCATTTCAAATTAAATGAAGAGATTTGAAATAGAAAGGAGCCGGATGGTTAAAAATTGAGGGACAAAATTGTAATTCCACTTAGTTTTTGGAACAATTTTGCAACTAGTTCCTCTCCATTTCAAAGTGCCATTTTCCGTTGATTTCTGTGCTCCACCCAAGTAGGTGTTGGTCCTTTGGAGATTGTAGCTTGAAAATCCGGGTGCTCTGCTGTAACTGTCTAGACTTGTGTTGTTGGTGAGTATATGAGAATCCAAGCAAATAAGAAATATCAATTCTTTGGTTGAACGCTTTCATTTCATTTTATTTTATTTTTATATTTTTGTTTGTTTTCACTTTATTATTTGTTTTTGAATGGTGCCAAGCAGTATGAAGGCCTATTCTAGAACTCTGTTTTACATGGGCTTATCTACATTCCTTGCCTGCATTACTTTTTTATGTTTTGGACTATTAGTATTGTGACTTTGTGAGTTTTGCTTTCCTTTCAACCTTGTGATTGCTGTTGGTTATTTAATTTTTCCTGCCAGTAGTTAAATACAATTTGTTATTTATTTAATAACAGATGGAGGAAGACGCTTTTAGTGACGCTTTTAGCGGTACAAATGGTATGACGCCTATAAGTAGCTTTGCCCCTGTTCCTGTGGAGCAGGACAAACTAAGGGACTTGCTTGTTCGGTATTTAATCGAAAGCGGAATTCCTTTTAGGCACGTGGAGTCTGAAGTGTTTAAAGCATTTATGAATGAATTGGAACCTAGGTTCAAAATACCATGTCATGTTACTATACAAAAAGATTGCATAAAATTATACATGGAAGAGAAGCTTAAGTTGAAGGCTTTGTTGAATGGTCAAAGGGTTTGCCTCACTACCAATACGTGGACATCCTTGCATAATTTGAATTACATGTGTGTTACTGCTCATTTCATAGATAGCGATTGGATAATGCATAAGAAAATCCTCAAGTTTTGCCCAATTCCCGATTATAAGGGTGAGACCATTGGAAGAGTGTTGGAGACTTTATTGCTAGAGTGGGGAATTGATAGTATTTTCACGATTACCGTTGATAATGCCTCCTCTAATGATGTGTGTATTGAATATATGAAAGGGATGATGAAGGATAAGAATTTTACTGTTTTGGGAGGCGAGTTTCTTCACATGCGGTGTGTTGCCCATATTTTGAATCTTGTTGTAAATGATAGTTTCAAAGATGTAAATGATGCTATTTGTAATGTTAGGAACGCAGTGATATATGTGAGGTCTTCACCAGCAAGGATGAAAAAGTTTAAGGAATGTATAGAGCGGGAAAATATTCAGTATAAGAAGAAGTTGTGTTTAGATGTTCCCACTAAATGGAATTCGACATACTTAATGTTGAACATCGCTGAAAAGTACCAAAGAGCATTTGAATTAATGGGGGAGGAGGATAACCATTTAGTTGTTCCTGGATTTCTTGATTGGGAAAATGTTAGGGTATTTGTGAAGTTTTTGAAAACTTTTTATGATGCCACATTGAAGATCTCTGGTTCAACTCATGTCACCTCCAATCGTTATTTCATGGATCTATATATTATTCAAGACACCTTGAATAATAGGTGTCTAAGTTCTGATCCTATCATGAGTACCATGGGTATTAATATAAGACACAAGTATGAGAAATATTGGGGGAATATGGATAAAATTAACTTGATGTTATATGTTGCTTTTGTTTTTGACCCGCGCTACAAGATGAAAGGTTTGATGTTTTGGTTGAAAAGAAGTAATGAGCAAGAGTGGGTAGATCAAATAGAGACAAAGGTGAGAGACATTTTGAAACGCTTGATCGAGCAATACAGTAAATTTCATGAGGGTGTGGTATCTCGCTTTAATGTGGCTAATGACACAGAAGATGCTTTAGATCAATTTAATTCATTGTTCTACCAACACCTTGTGGAAGAGGATGATTTGAAGTGTAGGTCAGATGTGGATAGGTATTTATCAGATGGGTGTGAAAAAATGACCGAGAAGTTTGATGCTTTAGCTTGGTGGAAGATGAATGCACCTAAATATCCTATCCTTGCAAAGATAGCCCATGATGTATTGGCCATCTCCATTTCCGCTGTTGCCCCTGAGTTCGCCTTTAGCACCGGAGGGCATGTATTGGATCCCTTTAGAAGTTCATTGTCTCCACTTACCGTTGATGCCTTGATTTGCACACAAAATTGGATAAGGAGCAACCCAATTGACATTCGAGAGTTGGGGGAATTTGTGGAAAGCGACGATGAGCAAGGTAAATGTTTATTAATTAGATGAAACTTTTCATTAGTTATTTATTATTCATTTAACTCAAGATCTTTGATTGCCTCTCTCTCTCTTCTTTTCTTCTTCTTCTTTTTTTTTTTTTTTTTTTTTTTTTTTTTTTTTTTTTCATTTTACTCGAGTTTCTTCTATTGTAGATGAGCCTCAAACTCAACCTTCATATTCATAAAGTGGGTAGTCTCTTGCCTAGAAGTTTGTTAGTAATGAAGGTGGTTATTTTTTTATGTTATCATATTTCACTTACAATACAATTGTCATTATATTTTACTTTTAATTGATTTCATGATTTGTACTTGTAGGAGTGCTGTTTTTGCTTCAAGGTGTGCCCTAAATCCGTTGCCAACAACATCCACTTTTGAATGTGTTATATTTAGACTAATTTTATGTTTTGAATTTGTAATGTTTTGGATTGATTGTGGTGTGTGTTGCATGCATTTTATTATTATTGGAATGGATTCTAATGATATGGCGTGTTGCATGCGTTTTATTAGGCATGATGCTGTATGACGAAGTAGAATTTGCAATGTTTTGGATTTTATTGCATCAATTCCATATTTGCCCCAGGGTCTTTGTTTGAGTAAAATCTGAGTAACACTCAGTAATATATAATAGTCAATATGTAGAGTCTCCGGCTCCGTTTTCCTCCGCTATCCTTAGCCGTTGCAGCTCCATTATGGTGTTTGTTTGTCTTTTTGTTCCTTTTGTTGTGTTTTGCTGTTTCTCCTGTTTTTTTGTGGGTTATTGGCTCCATGCTTCGAAGTTGTATAATTTTGTGGAGTCGTCTTTTGTCGCTAGTGTTCGTCTTTCAACACTGCTTATCCAATTTATTGCAATACAGTTTCTGCAACAACCGCTTAACAGTGGTCGTTGCCTTTACCGCTTGGGACTTGTCATTGTGTTTTTTTGCCGTTTGTCACTGCCTTGTGCGGCCCCTGAAAAGGCCTGACTTGTTTATGATTCTTTGATCATGAATGAAACCATCATTGCCTACACTTTGTTATTGTTACTGTATTTGCACTGCATTTTTTGTTTGGGCTTTGCTGTTGGGGTGCCCACCCCTATGTGGTTGTTCGATCCCATGTAACCTGCTTTCCCTTATTTGAATAGAAAATATATACATATATACACTATTTGATCAATTCATCTCTATTCATTTCATTATATCCCTAGTTGGTCCGTTTGGATTGATATTTCATCAATGAGAATATGGTCACTTTTTTTAAAGCTGTAGCTTTATAATGTTTTATGTTAAAGTTTTATTTTAAAATTTAGCTTTAGAACATAATTTTTTTTTAATAATAATAATAAAAAAAAAAACACAAACAGGTTTAAAACAATCCAAAAAAATTTAAAATATGTCCAAAAAATACCCCAAAGCCCATATTTGACATATAATTATCACCGTACCGCTGGGGCATATAAATAATCGCTAATCGGTGGTGAGGACGGTTGGTAACCGCCTCTAAACATGATCAACATGGGAGCTCTTTTTTATAGATCTTTTCATTCTCAAGCTCCCCAACTGAAAATTTTGAAGATGTTTGGGAACATAGCTAAAAGAGCAAAACTTCAAGAACTTGTCCAATCAAGCAAATAACACCCAACATATATGGTCACATGAAAATTGAAAAAAATAAAATAAAAAATAAAAAAATAAAAAAATCTTTCTATGCAATATAAATAAGATGCTCACCAATTTCTCTTTCCTATCTTCAACATCAAATCCCTCTAGTGCTTGTAAAACTGAAATCCACCATCTTTATGTACTTGGTACCCAAATTGGTTAGCAGCAAGTGCATTTGGTGTACACTTGTCTCATCAATCTTTAGGTACACTTCTCTCATCAAACCACCGCGGGGGATCAAATCTAGAACCACCTAATCAAGTGCTAGAAAAATTCAGGATCAAGATCCTCTAGAATTTCCCAATTATTGTTTTCAAATTGTATGGTTCTGATTTTGCCATGTCATAGACTACATATCTTTTTATATAATACATGATATTTTTTTTCCCCTCTTTTCTTTTCATTTTTCTTGAGAAACAAACATGGAGAAATGGATTGATAAATACCTAGGGGATTGCAACGACATAGACGCCAAGCAGTTAACACAGTGCCCTTAACAACTCCATACTTCTTGTAAGCTTCCATGGAGTACTCGCTACAAGTTGGAACATACCGACAACTGTTGGGCAACAGCGGCGAGATCTCCCTTGCGGCGAGATCTCCCTTACTTAATCAACACAAAGTTGTAGCAACAAATTGGGAATTGAGGGGATATGAGTAAAAAGACTCACTTTTGTAAAATCTGAGCGTAGAGAGCGCAACTTGAACTCCTAGATTGTCGATTTCCTTATCTTCTTCTTGCACGTGCTTTGGATTTGGGTGTTGTTTGTTCAATTTATTGAAGATTGGGTATCGGTGGCACGGAGATTTGTTGATGGGAGCGAAATAGCTAGAAATATGCTTTAGATTGAGGGGTTTGAAATTGGGGTATTGGGAGTGAGCCACAGCAGAGAAAGGTTTATGGCTGCCAAGGCAGAGAACAACCACCATATCGCTGTGCCATTATAGCCAAAATGAGGTCTGAGTTTTGTTCTATTTTATGTTTTTTTTCCGAATATAGAAGTTGTTTTCTTTTTAAAATAGCAATTTTAAAATTAACAATTTGAAATGAGATTTTAAAAACATAATTAATCATTTCATAAAATTACAATTTAGCCTAGCCTATAAAATTATGCATTTTTTAAAATCCACTTTGCTTGTGATTTAAAAATACATATATTTTTACTTATTCAAATTGTAATTTTTTTTATAAACACATTTTTAAATAATAATTTTTTTTCCGATGGTTTAAAATCATACATTTTTAGTCAATTCATCTCAGCTAAGCTCAAATAATGAGTAGAGAATATAAGAAATCTGGTTTGAGAGCATTCCCAATGGAGGAGCCAAATTTTTATGCAAAATAACTTCTCAAAACTTACTTTATCTACTTTAACTAATGAATTTTTACATGCCTCCTACATCCGATTAGTTATATTTTTATTTATATCATTTAAATATTATTATTTTTTTATTTTTTTTATAAGGATTGTATTTTTTCTAAATATCATATTTTTCAACTTTTGGGAAAAAAAAAAAAAGATACGAAAAGAGAAATAATAAGAGAAAATTTTGGAAAAATGGAGATGTGGAAGAGAAATAGCAAGAGAAAATTTTGGAAAAAGAGAAAATAAGTGAAACAATAAAAAAAATGAAATAGCTCTTTGAATAGTGTCGCTACATGTAGTTTTTTTCTAGCTCATTCAATAAAATATCTATTTTACCTTTTTTTTAAGCTTCTCCAATGCAGTTGGTATTTTTTAAATTTAAGGAACCATTTTAGATAAAAGTGTCATTCGGCTCTTCCATTGGGAATGCTATAAGGTTGTTAACTTGTTACTATTAAGCTTGTTTGAGCGAATTGATTTAAAGGGCTTTCGGTCCCGCAATTTTACAAGATAAACACGTGTTTTTTTAATAAAATCACAAAAGTGTCTTACTTGGAAATGCATTTTAAAAAAAAATGACGATTACAAAACGCTAAAAAGTCACATTTTTATGCAACATGCAATGGCCACATTTAAAAAATGCACGAGTTAAAACACTCAATTGACAAAAACAGCACTCTTTTATAAATTTGGCCAAATGCGTATCTTCATCTTTAAAAATCTCTAATTTTCAAATCACATGTTTTAAAACCACTATACCAAACGCACATGAAAGGGCTCAAGAGTTATGAAATATTACCCCCTTCTTTCTTTTTTTTCTTTTTTCTTTTTTGGCCGGGACTTTCGATGGAGAAAATGTTTATTCATGAAAATCCATGAGTTAAAAAAAGGATAAAATTATGGAAATCAAGGATTTAAAGCGGTACCGTTGCGCTTATGGCATTTTACAAGAAATTGCGCTCATGGGTATTGGGTACATTACAAGATTCTTTCTGTCTCTCCTTGTGATTTTTACAGTTGATATAAAGAGCACAGTTTCATGATAATAAAATGCATACTTGTTATTGATGCCTGTTTTAGTGGCAGGCTAAGACCATCGCGGTCATGTATAATGCTAATTAGTCTCCAAATTAGATTTGGTTACCTTCAACATGGCCAGTTATGATGTTCAATAACAACGTTTATTAACTAAAACTTGAAAAGTTGAAGGCATTCTCCTACACCAAGAAAAATGGCCATAAAAACTCAGAAACGGGTAGTGATTTGGGAAAACAGAGCCTTAAAATCCTTTGTTGGTGTATCGACTCCCTCCGGCTTCGACGCCAAATCGAACGCCTTGAATTTGGCCTCTTCAAACAGGAGTGCCTGTTGAGAAGAAAGAAACACAAGGATCTGCTTAGTAGAGTACAAAGAATATGAAAAAACCCACATATTTTCAGAGGCACAGCTCCTGTAAACCATACCTGAAGGCAGACTTCTGCAACATCAGGCCTGGAAATGGTTCTTGTGTCCGTCTTTAGAAGCTCATCATCCTTTCCAATAAGCAATTCGCGGACGCCTCCTTCTTTATCTTGCAGGCCTCCAGCCCTAACTCAACCAGAAAGGTGTTCAATGCCAATTGGCAAGTGACAAAAGCATAATAACACACTGATGAATTTCCGAAATTACTTTTTGAAGTACTAAATCATGCAAGAGTATCTGGTCTGTTTGAATAAAGTTCAAAGATTAAAGTTGACCTTTTGGAAACCTATAACTGTTAAGAAAATGTTCATCGACTCTGAAAGATTTGTTACTTGATGAAGACTTGAAACACACACACACACATATATATATACATGTATGTCAAATTGTTTTTCTGTCACAATGAATTGAAAAATATCTAAAGATTGCAGACAGGAGTGGGGGTGTACAACTATCTGATATGGTGGTGATCAAATGCAGAAATGCCTACTGAATGGAAGCTAGCTTGAGCTTTCAATGATGACAAATTTGGCCACAATGACGCTGGTTGTCCCAAGAAGGGAACTGTTAGATGGAAAAGGATCCCTAAAGGAACCATCCAAGCGATAGAAGATAACAATGGAACTTTAGATGGAAAAAAGAGGAAGAGGAACTTAGGCAGGAGCTTGCAACAGAACTCAGAAAGGCTTAGAGAACAGGTTAGGAGAAAGATTTTGAGCTACTGGAATTTTTCAGCTGGAGTTGAGAAGCAAACGAAATGAAACTTGGATAAAGACTCAGGTCATCAAATTGACCGAAAAAATAGTTCAATGTCTGAGCTCCTAGCACTGGAGAATCAAACACAATATAATAATTGGTATAGAGGAGGATCAAAATTACTTGAACCATTGATGACCGACACCCCAAAACATACAACAATGGAAGTAGACCAACGGTCTCAAGAGAAAATAATAAGGCTAAAAGTGGGCAAAAGTGAATAGAGATTGGCTATTGGTGAAATTCTTTGGAAGGAAAAGACCGGTCACTGACCATGTGAAAGATACATGTATATAAAGGTAGTCCTCTTTTGACATCTTTTTCACTATTTTGTAAAGATTATTATTATTAATTTTTTTTTTTTTTTTGTGGGGGGTGGAGGAGGGGGGGAGAGAGAGAGAAGAACCACAAGGCATAATAGATCAAATTACTACGAAAATAGGAGTATTCCAAGTGTACTTTGCCTACATGCAATGGGAAAAAATTGCTAAATAAACAAGTATACCTGATGATTGTGTATGGAACACCAGAGTCAGCCAAATACTGCTCAGCCTTTCTCTTCCATACCTGTAACATAGTAAACAAGATGAAGTCATTTGCCTAGCATTATGTTACTATTAACAGAGAAAAAAAAAAAACTATTTAAACAAAAGAGAAAATATAAGAAAAGAAGCAATTAAATATTAGTATATAAAGGGATCACGAACCAATATATTGCCGTTACCCAAGCTGTTCAAGGGATGATTTGGGTCTGTTCCACCCATAGAACCAACCAACACAACTTGCTTCACTCCCGCAGCCTTAGCTGCAACATAGATCATAAAACTCAGAAAAACAAAAACTCTATAAACAGAATCCGACCAAGTGAAAAAGAGGAAAGCAAATGCTATACCAGCATCTATTTGATTTTTCTGCCCAATCCAATCAACCTAGGAAGCAAAAGGGTTACATCAATACTACAAGAAAGAAAAAATAAAATAAAATAAAACATAACGCCTTCCACTGATCAGGAAATGTAGTAATCACCTGTTCAGGATTTGCTCCATCATCAAAACAGAACTCGGGACTTCCACCTTGGGACGGGTCATACCCGGGTTTCATCTTTGGCACAGCACTTGTGAGAATCACAAGAGCATCAATTCCTTCGATTGCAGGAACTATGCTGTTGATATCCCTTATATCCCCAACAAAAACATCATCTGCTCCTCCAATTTTCCCCTTGCTCTCTTCTGTTCTGACAAGACCTTTTGCAACATACTGCTCTGACCTCTCCTTTAATTTCCTATAAACTATTTGGCCTGCCAAAGTCACCCAACACAAAACCATGTTAATTAGATACTCTTCCTCAAGAAAAGCAAGACTGAGGTACTCGTCTACATTGCTACTGAAGAAATAAAGTGGGAAGAAAAAAAAAATCCAATTGAACTTCTTGATTAAGGGTTCTTTTGAGTTTGCAATTTCAAAAGGCACAATTTAAAATGTGCGATTTGAAAAAGTAATTTATAAAAACGCAGCAAAATCGTAGTTTGGCCGTTTTCAAAAAAGTATCCCCTTGCCTGCTATTTGAAAACGCAGAATCAGCGTTTTCAAATTGCAATTTTTTAAACTTAATCCCAAACAATCAATTTTTTGCAATACCATTTAAATTCACAGGGTTATAGCCTATAGGAAATTCACAGCAACTAACGATCATAATAGAAAAGACCCAATAAAATTCAATGGAAGGGACTCGCATCTCTTTGAAAGTCCCGTTCTATGTGAACAAATGGGATAGCAAAATCATAGTAATGGCCTGTTTGCTTTGGACGTCCAATTTGGGTTTCTTTTTTGGGAAGCCATTCAATCTAATATCCCTCGAAATTCCAATTAAAAATAATATAAATCGCGCCCACTTAAAGCCAAAGCGTCATATGTATAGAACCAGGAAATTATAAAATCCCATATCCCACAGAGCATTGTCTGTCGGCTAACAAACACAAAATAGAATAACACAACAAACAAACGAACAAAACACAGAGAGAGAGAGAGAGAGAGAGAGCACCTGTTCTGCCACCAGCTCCCGTAACAAGGACCGTGCTTCGACGTAGATCCGCCATTGCTGCAAATACCACTCGAACTCCTCTAAAACCCCTTTTATAAAGAAGGGGGTTACACGTCGAAGCTTTTGGAACACCTATCGACTGCGAGCTGTATTTATGACATCGACTGTTGCTTGACAAAGTAGTTGTAGAGAAGCCCAATGGGACACGTGTAAGGATGGCCATGGAGCAAAAGATTAGCAGTAGTTGGATGCACTGCTGCCACGCATACCGCCGTCGGTGAGATAATCGGAAACTTCTCGACGTATAGACTGCTCTCGAATGGATAATTTCCCGTTAATCAAGTTCGTTGGCTTCGAATTCTCTTTCGTTTTATGATTTTATCCTACCTTATCTTCTTTGTGTTCAGTACAGGTGCGTGATTTCACGCTCTTCTCTTGGCTATCTCTTTGTTCTAAAAATTCAGAATAATTTTGTAAATAAATGGAAAAATTATTGTTGCATGAGAGGACCGCTATATTTTATTTGGGTTATAACATAATATATTTATAGGAAAATATATATATTATTTAGATTACAATATAATATATTTGTTGGAACATAATTTCAATGTTATTCTCTATATTAGAGAGAATATGAGCTACTTATTTCAATAATTATCAATTTATGAATTAAAATTTTATATTTTATGTAATTATGGTTTAATGATCTTGTGAGTTATTTCTTCAAATTGTAATATTTTTAAACAGAAATTGAATATTTGAATTTTGGAAATAAAGGATACTCTAGCACAAAAATATTATTAAAAAAAAATGTGGAGGGCTTCGGTCCAGGGTTCCAGCCCTTGCTCCCTCTGGTCATCCTCGGCCATAAGTTAGAGGCCGTCATTTCAAGGCCCAAAAGGGTCAGACAGCCAAGAGATAGGAATACGGATCCTCTCCATTTTAAGTTATTTATTTAATTAATTAGAACGGTATACTTATCCAAAATATTTTGCCCAAAATTTAAATAAACAATATTATCCTCTTAAATACACTAACTAGAAAAAACGGCATTCAATTTAAGTGGTTGAGCGATTTGAGCAATTAATAGAATGGTCATCTCTTTTGTTATTCTAGAGTACTCTTGCATAATCAAATTATTTTGATTAATACTACTCTTCGCATTGATTTAAGTGGTATTATTATTATTTTCTTTTTTTGTAGACGCTTAAAAAAGAAAAAATAAATCCAATTAAAACACATCTAGTCAATTGTTGTGAAGAATATCATTACTAAATTATTTTGATATGATTTTGGATTATGTGTTGTATTTGTGCACACATAAAGCAAGTTGAATTTGTCACGCATCCCCAATTACTAATGTGACACCTCCCGTTTATGTTTTGTGCATAGAGGACATGACACATGGCACAAGCCTTTAGCTCGTTTGACAACACTTTTAAAATTACGATTTTTTTGCTTTTTGGTTATGAAATGCATAAATGTGATCGAAGGCGGTTTTAATTGTTATTAAGCATTACCAAATGAGTTAGTCTTTCTTCTTCTTTTTTCTCCTAATATGTCCATACAAAAGGAGGAAAGGAGATTCAAACAAAAGACTTTCACTTTATGAAGCGCGATTTCTAACCAATTGAGTTACCTTTTGAAAACAGTTCTAATTTATCCTATTGGTAAAAAAAATTAAAAAAAAATTACACCAGTCGTATAGGAAAATATAATGATTAAAAACAATTCTAATGTGCATCAAATCCGCTGCAGATTCGGCATACATCTCAGCAATGATACACTCATGCATTTATTTCATATGGATAATAGTAAAATTGTATATTAAATATTACACACAACCTTGAATAAATGATTACATGTTACTTAATGTTTATGATATATAATACACGTTCTACACCTGTAATCTCTTAAATTAAAATGATTAAACAAAGTCGTATACCTCCTACTTTTACTGCATCAAATTCTCAACAGATTTGGCGTATATTTCATCAATGATGTACTTGTGCATCTCTTTCATATGAATAATGGTCAAATTAAACCTGGTCTTATATTATTTTAAATATGAGAAACATGAGAAATTACGCTTCCATTTCACACTATCTCACCATGTAGGCTTGTCCGTGTTAATTGGTCTTAATTTTTTTTTTTTAACAAAAACTGATCTAAGAATTGATTGGCACCATCATGTTAACGAGGTGAGATAATCCTTTGAATTTTTTTTAGTAAAGGTTTATTTAAAGTCGAATTGACAATATCATGTCACCATAGTGTAATTGTCGTGTACGTTACACATTCTTTAAATATTGGCAGAGGATTAGCATGACACTCCAACCCTCCATTCTGTGACTGATTTTGACTATGATTCAACTGAAACGGATGTCCAATAAAAGAGGAGTTAACACTAAGTTGTAGCCAAATGAAAAGGACGATTTTTGGGATAAATAATTAATCACAAAGAGAAGCGCCTACATCAATATGGACAACGAGATTGGGCATGGGGATGCTAAGATCCCAGAATACATGATTTATTTTGTAACAATTAGGCTGTCACAGAAGTCTCAACTGCAACATTGCCAGAGTAAGCAGCAACTTCTGATTTCCTGTCAGCCTCCCACAGCTCCGGTATTGCTTCCCTGATGTTGTGAATGCTTTCTAACGCGTAATCTGCACCTTTAACTCTCTGGGAAGTGCCAATCTGCAGTGGTGGAAGAGCCACAACAGGGTATCCATGCGTTAGTTTTAGCAACCAATGATCCATATTTCATATGGTACAGAATATTCCAATAACTTACCAATACAGTCTGAAGACCCACACGTTTTCCAGCTTGTATGTTGCGGACACTATCCTCAAAGAACAACTGAAAGAGCAAGAACATAAATGGTAAACAGATGTGGTTTTGGTTTGAAAAGGCGTTCTGATGTGACATAAAAGTGAAACCATTCTTGTAATTTTAGGGGTGTTTTGTGTTTGAATTGTTAGTTAATGTTTTCGTTTTGAGATGAAAAAACAAGAGACACAATCGGCTTACAGTTCTCTGAGGATCTATGTTGGCTACTTTGAGAGCCTGTTCTATGGCTGCTTCTGATGGTTTGCAGACAATGGGTGACTTTGGCAATCCTAAACCGACGATAGGCTGAGCAAAATGCCCAATGATGTCAAATATTTCAGAGCTACTACCATGGTTGGTAGTAGCAGCAGCAATAGTGCGTGACCCCACAAACTCAATGTCATCTTCATCATCAGAAACAGTGCTCTTGTGAGTTGGATTCAGGGTCTCAAAGCAGACAATCCCCTCAAAACAGTCTTCCAATCCAAGCTTGCTAAGCACTTTGGCAGCATGGACCTTGTCTGCGTTTGTGAAGATCTATTTGCAGAACAGAAAGAAAAAGCATAAGAACACACTCATCACACCATGGCCTTTAGCACCATCCAATTGATAAAAATCAGTTACTTACAACTCTACGGTAAGGCAGATTCAGCAAAAGACTTCTCAAAACAGGGTCGGGTTTTAAGTTCTCATACGGTAATCTTCCATGAACAAAACTGTTGCACATGAAAGTGAAAGGTCAATACCTTTAATTGAAGGCACACCAGCACAGTGAAAGAATGAACAGAGAGGAAATTCCATACCTGTGGTATTCATCATAGTCAAAGTCATAGCCAATTGCCTGCAAAGGACAATCGCATAAAATATCATTTAGTTATGTGCTCCCATTTTACCAGCAAAATAAATAAACAAGTAAACAAGTCAAAACTATACCCTAAGACCAGCCATTGTTGTTCCATAGTTTTTGTACAGAAGGTTGCACAAGTCGTCGATTTTGCTCCTATCTATGCCAAGCTTTTCGACCATATAATCTACAACAAGGGAAATCATCCATATATACATATCAGAACTGCAGAATTGGCTGCATAATAGAGAAATCTGAGGCATTAACAACCATAGGAACTTACCTTCTATATTTGTGCGGCATGATGTGGCAAGACCAGAACTAAGAGGATACAGAGTATCATCCAGATCTGCAAGGTTCAAACATATAGTTAGAATCATTCCCCGAGACAATTCAGATCAGCAAGCGAAATGTGTTGGAAAAAATGGCTTACCAAACAGAAGGCAGTCATATTTGGGCCTCTGACCTTGCCTGTATAGGTCCTCGAACACCATTTTGTTAAGAAACCTTCAAGCAAAGAACCAAAATATGTGAACACTAAGCTCCACGATAACTTAAACCCACCAAAGTTTATATGCATATTCACTTTGAGTCTCAAACGACAATCTTTCATGGATTCAATTAAAGCACCTATTGACTCAGATTACCAACAGAGGAAGAAAGATGGTCTATTTTAGGATATGGCTTTTTTCAGTTTCTGAATGGACAATTTACAACCACTACTAGATATTGAATCAAGAACAGGTGGACCAGGGACTTTATGGGGTTGGAAAACCCAAATAAACACGTAAAAGCTCAAAAGTTTCTATTATTATACAACTAGCTGGCAAAAGATTTTTACTCCGCCTAACAAAGACAAAGGCATATGAGGATCATCAGAGTTCTTTAATCAAAGTTCATGTGATTCAGCAAACCCTTTCCATAGTGTGTTATAACTTTAAGAATACCAACTTTTCCGGCCTAACTAAAAGGGGATTATTATACATTGAATAGAAAAACTTCAACACTTTCATCTGCGAGACTCCATTGGCGTGATGTAGAACAAAAATAGAAAGTAAAGAAATTTAAGAAAAATAATTTGAACAAAACATAGCTATCAATGCATAAATCACAATATCACTTCCAAGCCTCAAAATTAACAAAAGAATTGAATACATTGAGTGGATTAAAAGGGGTTCATTTGTAAGCAAATCAAAGAATAAACCTTTTGACTTCTCAATTTGAGACATAACCCAACAACAGCGAAAGTAGAAAGCTTTGGTATTCGAACAGTTACACAAAAAACATAAAACTCTCAAACAAAAAAGAACCCACCCACCCCACCACCCAAAAAAAAAAAAAAAAACCTGGAGTCTGAACTCAGGAGAAGACAACATTTCCTAGACAAACCATTCATTGCTAAAGGATTCAAAGAACCCAAAAACCAAACCCAACACACCAAATTAAATAACCAATAATGGAACCCCAAACACCCAGAACACCAAAATGGATAAGCTTCGAAGCATTATCATAATGGAAACTGAAATGCCAGAGGAAACCAGAAATGCAAGAAAAGATAAACGTAAGGGAGCCAAAAGAAGGACTTACCAAACTGGGAATGGGCAAAGAAAGAAGAAAAAGGTAAAGTGGGTATATATGTGAGAGAAATGCAAAGAGAAGGTGCACAAGGAAGGAGGAAGAGGGGGGAGGAAGAAGAGGGGGAGAGTTGGGGTTTAAATAGGCACAAACCGTTGCCTGTCGCCAAGGCCTCTTTGGTTTAAAATTAATAAATTTAGATAGTTGCAATAAACACGTTTAATTAATTCAAAACAAAAATGATTAAGAAAACGACCGGAAGGCAACAGGAAGGCCACTGTTTTCAATGGTCAGAACTCTGAAGTAAAATCCCGTGTACTTTTGTGGACAATTTTGCCCAGCCAAACCAAACCACTTCGTTGGCCTCTACTGTACTCCGAAGGTCCCAGATTTTTGTTTTCTGGCCTGAACTTAAATTGTCCAGACATTTTTTTTCCTTCAGAATTCCGGAACTGCCCCTCTAGGGTTTGGCTCATGAAATTGGACACAACCAAATTGATTAGTATTTGGGAAGTATACATATTTGGAATTAAGCATAAAGGGGATTAGAGGTCAGAGGAGGTATATGCGTGTGGATGTGGTGTACATCTATCGAATAACATGCGGTTGAGTGAGAAAATGGATGAGTCTGTTTGAAAAATAAGTTAGGATCCCTTTGAACTTTGAATATGGTTATTGATTTTTTAGTAATTTTATTTTGTCAAAATTACTAATAATTTGAGTAATATATATCTCAAAATTTATTTGGGTAGGCAGGTGTTATCTCACAATATACTGCTTCAAACACTAGCAATTATGTTTCGACATAAAAATATTTTTAGGAAAAAAGTTTTTCTTCTTTTTCTGTGTTTTGTACTACTAAAACTTTTGGTCAAACTAAAAATGTTTTCTTAATTTCCGTAAATGATTGAGTTTGAACTTTTTGTTTTGGGAAATGTTTGGTATTTTTATAGTCATAGGTGAATATTATTTTTTAAAAATATGGTGAGAGAAATAAGTGTTTTTTTTTTTAAAAAAAATAATAATAATATCCACCTAAAACCAGAAAACACAACATTTCCCTTTTATTCTTGACCCATATTATCTTGTTGAGGAATAATCTCATATTTTTTGTGGACAAGATTTTAAACATGTTTATAAGGAATGAACAATATTTTCTTATTGACTTGGTTTTATGAAATGAGTTAGACCCACAAATTTTTTAATGGTATCAGGTTTTATCACGGGACGAATGAAGCCTACATTACTTACCTCGTGACAAAGACCCATAAAAAAGATCTTAGGCTTCTTTTGTAAAGAATAGACAACCTTTTCTTATTGAACTAATTTTATAAGATAAGTTAGGCCATAAATTTTTTTCATATTTGACGTCCTTGTACACAATTTCTCGCAATTCATTCTTTGTTTCTGTGTTGCCACTTGTACAAGTCGTCGCTGTTACAGATTTTTCATACGAGTCAAAAAGTGAAAAATGTTTTCAGCCGAAACTTTTTTTGGAAAATATATTTTACATAAAAGTAAATAACTTTAGACAAAAATAAATAAATAAATAAAAACTTTAAAATCTCAAATTTCAATCAGAATGGATAGGGCCGGGGAAAGCTAGTTGATTCCACACCACGCCACACGGAACCAAACCAAACACCTGGACACTTCTGTACACTTCTGGACACATGGTACATCTAGATCAAAGATGGGGATCTAGCATGATTTTTTAGTGCTTTAAAGGACAAAAAACAGCATTAATGCACCCGATCGAGGAGGGGTGGGCTTTTGATTGAGCAAGACAACAAATAAACAAACAAAAATAAAACAAGAAATGAATGATTGAACTTAGGAACGTGTCAAAATTGAATATGCTTTTAGAATACTTTACAACCAATTTGGAACCCTAAAATAATTAGATAATAAAAATGTAAGCCTAAAAAGATATCTCGTATATATTAATGTTATCAATCCATAAAGTTGTTAAATTATATATATATATATATATATTTCCTTTCTCTTTTGATAAATTCAAGAGGGGCTCATGATCAAAATATATATGAGTTTGTCTTCTTTTTCTTTGGCATGACTCTTCGTTTTCGCTTTCTGTTCTTTTGGGTTGTGTGTTTGAATCATTTTCTTACCAACGAAAGGAATATACTAATATCGAAGCTTAATTATAAAATTTGACGACTTATTGATTTTGTTATAATTGTTGTATAAATTTACGTGACGGTTCTTTTGAGTGCCACGTTGGGTTATATGCTTAAAAAGTTAAGCAATAACATCTAACAAGTAAATTTAATTAATAAGTGTCACAAGTAAATTTAATTAATAAGTGTCACGTAAACTTCAAGACTCATATATAGTAAAGGAAAATGTATGGGATATAACTTGTTTACTATTATGGAATGATTTGTTCACGTTAGGGTGGGAATCCAAAAGGAAACAAATCAACCCCATTAGAGCATTCACAATGCATGAACCACATTTTTATGTAAAATGGCTCTTTAAAATTCACTTTATCTGATTTAACTAATGAATTTTTAAAGGCCCCCTATATCCGATTAGTTATATTTTTATCTATATCATTTAAATATTATTTTTTTACTCTTTATTAGGAAAAAGTTATTGTAGCATTTGGCTCCTTTATTGTGAATGCTCTTAGCCAGTTTATAAGTATCAATGCACATTTTCTCTTTGCAATCTCTATAGAAATTATTCCTTTTCATGGAGTTAATAAAGTGCGGGGATCACGCTTTATGAAGCGAAAGTCACTAGTTCAAATCTCCATCTCCCCTCTTGTGCGGACATGTCAATAAAATCAAATAAAATAAAACAATAAAAAAAAATTAAGTGCGGGGATGACTACAATAATATATTATGGTGTGATCATCCACGCACATTAATTAATTTACAATAAAAATATATAATACCCATGACCTCACTCATATAAAAACTAATTAAGCTCTGAAAGCATCTCTAGCAATAAGAGGTATTCTATCTAGTTAAAAAGTACAATTTTTTATTTTAGTTATCCATTTTTTAATGTCAACTCCAATATATTTTCTATTCCACTAGCTATTTGATTTAAAATATTATTTCTCATTTTTTTATTATATTATTGACAACACTTAATTAAAGGAAAAAACAATCACATATATAGAAATCATTCATAAAAACAAAAATAAACACATATGAGAAATATTTATCTCACATGCTGCCATGCTGGTACTAATTCTTAAAATTAGGAACAAAAATAAATATATGTAATATAACTAATAATTCTTAAGACTGACCATACAAGTAGTAGCTGCAAAAGGAGGAGATCGAATACCCAAAACAAAGAAAAAACAATATTGAAAATAATATTATATTATATTAGAAATAATATTAAATAATATTACATTCAATCTAATGTACTACAATGAATAACTACAAATTGATATTCACTGTAGCAGTTAAGGTATAATAGCTGAAAAAAAAATGGCAAAAATAGTTAAATATAACTAATCTCTCTCTTTTAACTGCACCACTAAAGATGCTATGAAACTTAGTTAAATACATTTTCATTATCAGCATTATTTGCGTTGTCCAGTAAATTATATTGGACATGTTTTTTACTTTTTGAGGGAATAAAAATATCATTCTAATGTAACTAACTGGATATTATCTAGTTCAAATGAAATGGAAAATATCCTAATTCCCTTTAGAATACCGCATCTCGCTCAATAAATATTTAATTAAAATTTAACTAAAAACTACATTTATTTTTTATTTTAGCTCTTTATTTTTTTTTCAAAATATTTAATTTAGCATTCGATTTTTCATTTTAATTATTTACTTTGACTTTTGTGTCTAAAATATTTATTAATATATCTAGAGATTTGTTGAGCTACAATGACGAACACGGTAGCTAGCATTTCAACAAATCTTTAACTATTTTGTTTAGCTGAATGTGATCACATTGAGTCGAATGTGAATGCTCTATATATATATATATATATATATGTAAAAAAATCAAATTGTCTAGTAATAAAAAATAAAAAATAAAAAATTGGCGGTGCATATATATATATACATAGAGGGATAGAGAGAGAGAGAGTTGCATCATCTGAAGGTGTGATGAGTTGTAGGCCAGATCACACAGTGTTGAATCTCCGTTGGTGTAGCTTTCTGAGTCGAGCAACCCCCACTGACGAAGCTATAATCAAAAACTAATTTAAAATAATAATTGTAGGCAGGAATACGATAAAACAAATGTCTTCCTCACAGCCAGCCACCCAAGCCCCCTGGCCTCCATTGTCAGGTGGTTGAAAACTTAAAATAATTGAGAGAAAGAGTTAGAAAATGGCGCTTTCCAACCCCCCACCCCACCACCTCCCCTCCCCTTACGTTTCTTTTTCAAATGCGTAACTCTGTTTCCTATGTAATTAAGAATCAATGAATCCGCTCAACGAGAAACAAATCACGAGTACTAAACAATATTGGGTTATAAATCTACCCTTTTTTCAGTACGTTTTGGTGTTTAAATCGCTTTTTATGGCCTTTGTTGAGACAATCGAATCCTTTTATAACTCATTTTTTACTGTTTACTTGTATTTTTTACGTTGTAATTTTCTTGTTGGATCTGTTGTTATTGAGGTGCCCACTTTTTTTTCTTAGAAAAATAAAAAAGGGGGGGGGGGGGGGTTCTCCATCGTATTCCTTTTTCATATCTACTTCTCTTGTACTTTTGCTCTCTAATCTTGGGCCTCCAATTATTTCCTCCCATCCCACAACATTAAATAATGGACAACCGAGCTGTGCCGTGGTCTACGTTAGGTTAGTTAGTCATTTTCAGTCTAATTGTGGCATCACTGGCTTCAATTATATGTATGTGTTCCTGTTTGTGTTTCTTATAGATATATTATATAGAGAGAGAGAGAGGGAGGCACGAGAGACGCACACACCGTTTACTAAGATATATATATATATAAAAGAATCTGCAACATTTGAAACGCTGATCATGCACATATATTTTATTGATTTCTCGTGGAAGCTATGGCAATATATTATATACTTGATTTCATTGGCAACTACTGGTGTTCATACAATTTTCTATGTTCAACTATTCATATTTTTGACTATTGTATGTAGGGGGTACGGTGGCAAATTCGCCTTTATAGGTCGGTTCATATATATTGTATCAATATATATGTATATTATCATATGATTCATATGGGTTAATTTGAACAAGATTCATTTAATTAAATGAGTCAAACTTTTTGACTATGACACGGCTTATATTGTATAAGATGTTGGATGAGATGTAGTGGGTTGATACATTTTGATAGCTAAATTGTGATTGCTCATGACTCATCAGACATTGTAAGACACGATGATAAGGATAAGATTATGGTGAAATAGATTGAGTTGGAAGAAACTCATAATTAGATTATTTAATATCAAGACTAGAGTTTATTTGAATTTGATTTCGAACCTAAGGTTCTTATCACTTGAGGTATTATCTGCATGTATTTCTATTTAAATGCCATTTTGCTGTTAACGAGAAATCAAATAAAGAATGAGTCCCCAAGAGGTAACTCAATCGGCTGGGACCACGCCTCATAAAGTGGAGGTCACTAGTTCAAATCTCCTCTCCCCCCTCTTATGTAGGGGTGTTAAGTGAGTGAAGAGTCTCACGAGCAAGCTCGGGCTCGGCTCGCATAAGCTCTGCTCGAGCTCGACTCAAATATTAAATGAAACGTTTCGTGAACACGAATCCTAGCTCGAATATTAAACGATGCAAGCTCGGCTTGACTCAGCTAAGCTCGTGAGCAGCTCGTATAAGGCTCGAATTAATAGTTGTTTACATAATTGCTCATATTAATATTAAAAATTGATGATTTTTTTTTTCTCATATGCATCCTTTTATAAAGGGGTTTGCTAGGGGTTCTCCTCGTAGTGTTCTCCTGGCGTTCTCCTAGTCTTACGTAGAACATGATTTAAGAAAAAATAAAATTGTAATACCGTTTTTTTGCTAACAGATTAATTTTTATTAGTTAATAGTTAGGTTCTAATGCTTTAAAACTTATTTTTGGATTTAAAACTAAAACCTAAAGGTGGAAAGTTAACCCTTTAGGGATAGTATCACCTAAAATAAATTTGATCATCCTAAATTTGATGCTAATGCCTCAATTTTGGTGCTAATGCCTCATAAATTTGGTGCTAATGCCTCAAATTTGGTGCTAATGCCTCAACAAACGGTGGTGAAGGTCACTACAATTTTATTTTTTCTTAAATCATGTTTTATGTATGGCTGGAAGAACACCAGGAGAACCTACGGGGAGAACCCCTAGCATTTTCCTTTTATAAAAAGGAGGCATATCATCTATCTTGGAAACTAAATATCTTGCTGTATTGACAAAGGCTCCATACTTGGTTAGCCAGATTAAGCAAATGCTCATATGTAAGCTAACTTCTTGAGCCATTTAAGAGTACTTAAAGTTTAAATTTATAATAAAAAAATTAAATAAATAAATAAAATTAAATATAAAAGTTAGCTCGTGAGCTGGCTCGGCTCGGCTCGACTTATTATGAGCTCGAGCTCGAGCTCGATTTTTTGACTCGTCCTTAAGCTCGGCTCGAGCTCGAGCTCGAGTAAAATTTAAACAAGCCGAGCCCAAACAAGGGAAGCTCGCTCAAGCTCGGCTCGCTTACACCCCTACTCTTGTGTGGACATGTCAAAAAAATAAATAAATAAAGAATGAGTCAAATTGTGATATATTTTTTTGTCTTGAGTGGAGTATTGTGATGTTTTCACCGAGAAAAATAAGATCTTATATATCTTATCGGATTTACACTTGAGGGTTTCGATTTTTTAAGGGTAAAAGTTTTAAAAAAATTAAAAGGGTTAAATATTCTATTAGTCCCTAGGGTTTGAAAACTTTATTTTTTTCTCCCTAGGGTTTGAAAAGTGTCCAAATTAGTTCTTATAGTTTTGAAAAGTGATCAAGTTAGTCATTCCGTCAGTTGACCGTTAGTTGACTTAACGGACTAACACATGGACTAATTAAAAGTTGATACGTGGCCACCTAATTAAATTTTTTTAAAAATATATATATATTTTTTCAAAAAAAAAAAAGAAAAAGAAAAAAGAAAAAAAAACTTGGGGTGGCTACGGCCAACCCCTTGGGGCACCAAGGGCCACCCCTATGGAGCCAAGGGGGTGGTCAAAACCACCCCCAATACCTCTCCCATATGCGTCTCAATTTCTTTCATCTTTCCCTCACCCACCGGTCGAATCTAAGGGGACTATTCCCCTGGTCAACTACCTACTTCTCTCTCGATTTGGTTCGTCGCAAGCAAGCTACCTTAGCACAGCGCTCACACCTGAATATCTCGTACCGAACTGGCTGAACTAGCTATGACCTGAGCTAGCTTGGATTGATAGTTCATTCCTGGCTAGAATCAATGTATCATTTTCTTTTTCTTCGTAAGGAGGATCCCCCTTCTATACTATCTTTTGGTGGTCTGTATAAATGGTAATGCTATCGAACCCTGAGCATCTTCTTTTTTATATGCAAATGGAAAAAGGAGTGGTCTCCTCCTATTACAGAAGAAAGTCTTTCTCTAAAGTTGCAACCTAGGATCCAGCTATGAAAGGAGCCGGCTTTACAAGCTAAAAGTGAATAAACATCTCTTCTAATTGGGATACCCAGGAGTGCCTATGGGGTGGCTTGGTTTTTTCTCTCTTTTTTTTTGAAAATTTTTGAAAATTTTTTTATGAATTTTTTTTTAAAAAAAAATAAAAAATTTAATTAGGTGGTCACGTGTCAACTTCTAATTGGTCCACGTGTCAGTCTGTTAAGTCAACTAACGATCAACTGACGGAATGACTAACTTGGTCACTTTTCAAAACCACAAGAACTAATTTGGTCACTTTCCAAACCTTATGGAGGAAAAAAATAAAGTTTCCAAACACTAGGGACTAATGAGGTATTTAACCCAAATTAAAATTATACAGGTTATGTAGATCACTCTTGAGTTAAGTGGGTTGACCTAAAACTGACCTTTTATTAATTCTGTCTAATTGGGCTAACCCAAATTTTATTTTATTAAAACCTAACTTGTTAATTTCATGCTAAATTCGTGTTGAGTTCGTGAGTTGTATAAAATCTCCCTCCCCTTTTGTGCAGACATTAATATAGTGTAAATTTCTTATTCTTTTTAGGGGTAATTATTTTTTGCACCCATAGACTACAAAGTTTTAACACTTTTCCCCCCCATGAACTATCAACTGTGACACTTGACCCCATCAAACTACCATATTATGACAAAAAACCCCCATTATGTCGGTCAAATGGGTTAAAATTGACAGTCAACGGTCATGTGCAAGTCATATACCATTTTAATTTTTTTCTTCCACTTTTGTCCTCACTTCAGACTGTGAAAATGATGCTTATACCCTCTTAAACCATAATCCAACACATGAAAGTAATTTTAAAGTGAGGACAAAAGTGGAAGAAAAAAAAATTAAAATGGCACATGACTTGCACATGACCGTTGACCGTCAATTTTAACCTATTTGACTGATGAAAATGGTTTTGCCATAAGATGGTAGTTTGATAGAGTCAGGTGTCAAAGCATTGTAGTTTATGAGGGAAAAAAGTAATTACTCCTTATTTTTATTATAAATGGAATTATTATATCAATTTGTAAAAATAAAAATAAAAATTATAATAAAAGCAACAGTAATCTAATATTCGCTGTACCTCACAATTTCTTTTTTCTTACTTTGCTGAGTGTGTTAGGCTGGAAAGAGACGATGAAAAAAGTAGAACTAAACAGACGCAATTTGTCCTTTTCGATATATTAATCAAAGCATTGACTGAAAAAAAAAAAAAAAAACTCACGAGATCCTTGAGAAAAAGTTATTCGCATATTTGTTGTATATGCCTTTCACTTGAATAATTAATTTTAAATTTCAAATTAAAATAAATGCAGTAATGTAAAGAGCAATATATATATATAGTGAGAGATATATCCAAGTCGTGGGCAAATAATTTTATCCTTTATATGTGAATATTTTGAATTTTGTGTTATATCTTAAACTTGTTTACTATACTGAGTTTTATATAGATATTTGATTAAATAAAGGTCAATTAAACATGAAAAAACCGATAGAAAAGGACAGTATTCCCACTTATTTTAATTCACTAATCATGGTTTAACAGAAGTATCATCAACAAATTAATTAAAAAGTTCGTTTGGTTTAACATAATATCAAATGTATTTATTGTTAACGAAGTAGATGAGAAATGTGTACAAAAAAAGGGTATATACCATTCTCTTTTAAATTATATATATAGTTTTTTCTTTATGTAAAACTTATTTAGCATTCAAGTTTTGTTTACGTATTACCTAAGATATAAAAAAAAAACTCTTTGATTAAACAAAGGTGAACTAAATCTGAAAACCCAGCAGAAAAGGACAACTCCACTAATTTAATCCACTAATCATGGACCATAAGGGGGTGGTTAGTGGCCTCAAAGTAATCCTCATGTGGTTAGGTAAAGTTTGACTCCCTCAATGAAAATTATCGTGCTTAATTGATGTAAATTGTATTGGGTCTCACTGATATCCTAATAAGACTAGCTCAGGCGATAGCTTAACCGGACTTGAGGGAGTTGCAGACTTTCATCGTTTAGGCTCCTCTTGTCATTGATTTCTAGTAAACACAGGTGTTACTATAGTTTTCCCATATTGAATAGCCATTTTGGACGAAGAAAAAAGAATCTACTAATCATGGTTAACATAAGTATGATTAACAACTTTGAAAGTTGGTTTAACATAATATTAAATGTGTTGTAGAATGCAGACCGCAAGACATTCTCCCATGGGCTTTCACCAATCTAAGACACGCAACTCCACCCTTCCCCTTATTTTTCTCCTTGCTTGCCACTCAAAACACATAATGACTTCAAATTCGGCACAACTAGAAACCTCCACAAATGAATATGAAATAAATTACTGGTTTTGAAGATTATCTTCATATGTTTGCCTTCCTTGTAGGAGGCCAATAATGCTTGGATTAATGGGCATTGGGCTGGCTTTTACTCTCCAAAGCAATTATAGTTGGTCTAGAATGATTTCCAGCGCACCGATTTCCATTATAAATCTCTCCTGCCTAAAAAACAGGAAGTCCCATCAGGCCACCATCATTGTTCATAAATAACTTGTCACATATGGAGTCAGCTTCCATCCAATTTTAGTGTTCTTAAAAGAAATGCAGCTTTGGCCCCTTATAATGAATAGCAAATTGCATTGGATAATCTGCTTTAGAGCTTAAAAAGAGTAACAAAAAAAAAAAAAAAAAAAGTAAAAGAAGGACAAAACTAGCCTGGCACATTATTTGTATAGATCCGAGTGGTCAGATTCAATGACCCAACAACTATTTGGAGGAGATGTGGCTTGTAAAATCCACTGTGCCACGTCCTGACCTAAACTTCATTTGCAGCCTCCCATGAGGAGGAGGATATATTATCATTATCATTAATTATCATGGAGATTTAAATGGGTAAGTTGTACATTTGAACGCCACGAATTACATTATCAGGTTGATGAAGTATGGATTTTGTTGTGTTGTGCAGAAAATCTCAGCCTTTCTAAGCCCTTTTGTCCGATAAGACCCTTCTGGAATATTAAGGCACACCACACATTTGCTTCAACAATATTAATTAAAACCTCATTTGAGCGGTCAATGTGAATTTAATGAATGCACTCAGTACTTGGTAGTGACCTTAAAATGGGGCTCACAAACATGAATTATGATATGTGACACTAGAGAGCAACAAAAGCCCATGTGGGCAGTGTTCATCCAGTATTAAGAGGAGAAGGCAACAAAAGTCAACAAAATTTAGGCATCACGGTTCCTTTCACACAGACACTGGAAAAGGAATCCACTTGTGTATTCAATATAGAATGAGTCACCATCCAAAATTCAGGAATAGGGTTGGTGCATGTGCATCTAATGATATATATATATATATATATATATATTTATGAAGTTAATATTGACACATCTCTTAAAAAAATTTAGATAATATGAAATCATGTACATCGTCAAATGCACCAAGTTCAAATCCTAACCATGTTGATTTGAATTGGAGAGAATCATTGTGTCCCTAAATTCATAGGCTGTAAGTCGTAACACTTTTCCCTTTGCTTTGATAGGCATCTTCAGAAGCAGTCATGATTGAGAAAAAAGCTTAAACCTTTACAAAGAGCAGACAGAAGATACCTATATCAGAACAAAATATGGAGGAAAGGCGGCACTTCCACTAAACCTTCATAAAGAGCAGGCCAGAAGCTCGGAGCCTGCACATCCAGCAGGGTAGATCATATCAGCTACATCCATAACTATAATATTAGGGCAGAAATTCAAAGATTAAAAGCAGCATTCCAGAACGAAGACATTTTAATTCCATAGGAAATTTTTTTTTTTTTACAAGTTAGTTCAAATACAGGAGATGGCTAATGAATAAATTAGCTTCAAAAAAATTTTATTTATACAACCATAAACCTTGCCAACACTATGCAGGCACAACATCTGGTTCCAAGGGTGGTGACTTCCCATCCTCCACTGTCCCACCCTCTGTGCTCTTTTTAGTCCCTTTCTCTTCTTCTTGGAACCCTTGTTTAAACCTATCATAATTTGTGGGCTCGCTTGACTTGAACGGACGCTCTCCCAATACTCGGACCAAGTCATCTTGATGAAGGACCTCCTTTTCAAGCAACAACTCGGCAATCTGTGCCACATGCTCCTTGTGTTCCTCTATCAGCTGAACAGTGCGGTCGTAGGCCTTCGCCACCCATTCCCTAACTTCACTATCTATAATTGCACCAGTCTTGCTGCTGTAGGGCTTGGTCATCTCAAATGCATCCTCCCTCTGAGGAAAGGAAAGAAGACCCACCTTGTCGCTGAAACCATAGACTGCAACTTGGGCATAGGTCATCTTGGTCACTTTCTCCAAGTCATTCTGGGCTCCAGTTGAGATCTTCCCCACCAAAACCTGATTGAAGGAAACAAAAGAGTTCCACATTTAATTGACTCGACCAGAAGTCTATCTATCATGGCCAAACATAACATAGTTTTCTAGGCTCAAGAAGCAAGCCAATCAGGCAGACCGGCATGAGCCCCCCATTAAACTGCTTCTCTCTTAAGTGATGAAAAACCCAGAATTTTGGCTCAAGATTTGAAGCACTTCAAATGCTCTTAGATGGTAAATAGTTCCCCAAAAATGCATTATACTATGCGGACTTAAAACACTCAACACCTATTAGAAATGTTGTGACAATCATGAAATTTCTGACCTCCCTGTGTAAGTACCATTTACAAGCTATCCACGTAATGGATAATATATACACATCAATTAAGGAAAAGAAATGCTGTTTCCTTCCCTCCCTTCTGCAAGCAACAATCTGCTCGAAAAAACATGTAATATCTTCAAATGAGAGAGTGAGGGATCAGGTATTTACATTGCCTAATGTTCAGATGTAAAACTCGAGGCCCGAGTCTTCAGTATCATGATCCATCATCATCTGACTGGCAAACTAATTGTAAAAGAATATCCATTTAAGACCAAATAATTGTTTGTATCTACAGACTATTCAAACATCAACACGTTGTTGAGAGAGAGGGAAGAGGGGAAGAGGGAGCAGCTCTGCGGTCAATGGTTAGGGAATAGTCAGGATAACAACTTTGTGCTAGTGGTTTCATCAACTTTCTATACACAAATATGAACTTGTATGCTCTGTTTATTGTTAAGATGTCACTAGGAAAGAGGAGGTTAGAATATTACATAATTTTCAGCATTTGAAGTTCACATTCCTTAGAGCTTCTAAGCAATGAAAATGATCATCATCTATCAATGTATAAAAGCCATAAGAAATAATTCACAATAACAAAACATATTTAGTGAAAAAGAATGGAGTATATTATGTGCAGCCGATCAATGAATTATGAACATCACAGTCCAAACCTGCACCTCATGGCTCATTTTATTGTCCATTGAAGAAGAGTTGAAGCTAAACCCACCTTGAAAATCTCAATTAAGAGAAATTCTTTTTTTCTTTTTTAAATGTATATAAGCACTTTCATAATAGATCAATATTTCCACTTCTAAACAAGTCCATATTAACACATCCAGCAAAATGTGGAAAGAAGGGAGAGAGGAACAGTAAAATTACCTGCTCAGCAGCTCGACCACCAAGGGTCATGCAAGTCATATCAAAGAGCTGCTCTTTGGTCATTAATAGATTTTCATTGGGAACATACTGAGCAAACCCCAGTGCTGCAGTACCACGAGGAACAATAGTGACTTTAAGCAATGGTTCCGCATGTTCCAAGAACCAACCAGCAACAGCATGACCTGACTCATGGTAAGCAACAGTACGCCGCTCTAGCTTGCTTATTACCTGTGGAAAGAGTAATGGTTTACATGTCTTGATACATGAACTTAGGAATGGCTCTATTGTTAGAGGTTTAGATCCGTCTTCAAATTAATGATGATGCCATCACCAATCAAAAGTCAATCACCAAATTAACTGATACCATAAGCAGTTATCAAAATTATTTTATATTAAAAAATTCATGGAAACTGTCTTTTAGTGCTCAACCGTTACTCTCCAAAAATTCCAACACTGGGAGGGACAGTCTCACAGAGAGACAAACGGGCCATCTCATTTACATATAAGTAAACATCAACCAACCAACTTATTGATGGGTGGAAAACACTAGCATTCAGGACTATAGGCTAGAGTTTATTCAATAAAAACTTTCCTTTTTTCAGCCTAAATAGCAAAAGTCAATATAAATGACGTCTTTTCATCCTTGGCATCTAATTTCCAAATCTGACAAAATATATAAACCAATCATGAATAAAAGGTTTTCTTTTTGAACTTTTAAAATCTAACTCTTTCTACAGTATAGAGTTGGTAAAAAATGTACAAGAAACCACCATCATTTATTGGTCATAGTTTGGTCATATGCATAAATTTAAAGAAGATAAGTGGAACAAAGCGATAGAGGCTATGTTTGTCAGTGTATTTAGGTAAGTTTTTTTTGTTTGAAAAAAGTTTTGATGTCACATAGTGAGTAGTGTTTTTAAAGTATTTTTTTGGTGGGGTCCACATTTAAGATTTGTTTGTGTGTGTGTGAGTGTGTGTAGGTTACACCTGCTTATTTTGTGGGGCCACCCTTAACCTATTGTGGTAGCCGTGCACCACCTATGACCAGGAAACAGATGGTCATGCGACCACCCCTCTTCTCCGTTAAGGGTGGCCACTCTTTTTCCTCTTTTAGTTTTTCTTTCTTTCTTTCTTTCTTCTTCATGACCAGGAAAGAGATGGTCATGCGACCACCCCTCTTCTCCGCTAAGGGTGGCCACTCTTTTTCCTCTTTTAGTTTTTCTTTCTTTCTTTCTTCTTCTTTTTCTTTTTTTTTTTTAATAATAAGTTAGTGTTTATTAATGTTTTCACTTTTTAAACTCAAAAGTTAGAGCATTCACAATGGAAGAGCTAAATGTCATTTTTATCTAAAATAGCTCTTTAAATTGATAAAATACCCTCTACATTGGATAAGCTAAAAAAAATGTAGAATAAATTTTTTGTTAAATGAGCTAAAAAAAAAGCTACATGTAGCAGCAATATTGAAAGAGCTATTTTCCTACATTTTCTCTTACGTCTGTTTTTTTCTCCAGATATGTCTCCCAAAATTTCCTTCCCATGTTTTTTCTTCTTTTTCACTCTCCCGCCATCTCTCCCGCTATATCTCTCCCAAAACCTCTCCAGCTCTGTCTTCTTCCCACCTCTCAAGCTCTCTATCTCTCGGCGGATCGGTAAGCTCCTGTCTCTTGCTCTTTCTCTTTCTCTTTCTCTCTCTCTCTCGCTCTCCCCTGTTTTCCCATCTTGTAGGCGAGATGGATATGGGTGAGGCTGAGAGTGAAGATTTTGTGTGTGTGTGTGTGTGTGTTTTTTTTTTTTTTTCTAATTAAAAATTGTTGGGCCGGAAGCAACTCTATTTAATGAAGATTTTGGCTTGATTGTTTGTAGATTGAGTATGAGTTTGAGGGTTTTCCACTCAGATTTCGAGTTTGGGGGTTTTCCATAACTTTCTCTCCCTCTTCGTGAAAGCCGATCGCCCAAAGGTACATCCCAATTGCTTCTTTTTATTTTTTCTTGACGATTTCGAATCAAAATAAGACCAAATTGCTTAGATTCGGATTCTGTGTTGGGGTATTCTTTGGGGTTCTCTGTGTTAAGTTTGTGGTGTTATTTAGGGTGTTCTGTGACTGTGGAGTGTTCTGTGTATTTTAGCATTGGTGGAAACATTGCTTCTTCTTTTCAGTTCCTTTGTTTGTATTTGTTTATTCCAATTTTGACAAAACCGATGTCGATAATCTAAAACCAGGTCCTAAGCACATGACCCCCTAGTGTCAGACTCGCTGATTCCTTCTCACACCAGCACCTCCTCTCTCATTTTTAGCTTTCTTTCTCTCTTATTTTTTTTAGCCCTTGTTCTTTGCAAGAAGTTACCAATATCCCTCTGCTTTATCCTCTGCCTTTTGTTTTCCTCTCTCTCACTCTCTGATAAAACCCTGCTTTATTCCCTTTGAACTCACCCCTAAAAAGAGGACGATCCTCCCTCAATCCTCCTTGTGTTCACAAACAACATCCCCACCTTAATCATCATCAATTTTGGATCCAACAATGACATCCCAAGTCCTTAAAGCTCTAATTCTGATTCTGAATCGAAATGAATGACTATCTAACAAATATATATCCGAACTATGCAATTAACTACAAAAATTCAAGATCTGGGTCACAATCCAATAAGCTAACCTTTATCCACAGACTCCAAAATTTCCAACTTCAATTCATTCTTTTAATCTAAAAAACATGCTTGTATGCCCATGGATTCGAATGTGTCTAAACTTTTTTTTAAAACTTTAGACTGTTTTCCATGCTATTTAACATCTAGGTATCCAAATGCTTATCTGCTTGTTGGATGCGGTTACTAACTCTAGAGTACATATTATAGGTTTTTAATTTAAAAATGAAGGATGGATTTGCATGATGATCCCTTTCTCGACCCTCTCATACATGAGACAAATTATGATTACAATCATATAGGCCAGCTCCTTTATATGAGACCATTGATTCCCAAGACGCTCAACCTCAAATTGAATCCACCACTAAAAGAGTTCAACGGAAAGGAAACTTTACTGTAGAAGAAGACAACGTATTAGTATCAGCTTGGCTCACTATTAGTATGGATCCAATTGGTACCGATCAAAAAGGCTCGACATTTTGGGGTAGAGTTCACGCGCACTATGAGAAATATAAGAAGCCTAATTGTTGTGTATGTTCAATGAACTCTTTATTGAATCAGTGGCAAATGATCCTAAAAGCTGTTAACAAGTTTAATGCCAAGGTAGTTCAAATTGAAGCAAAACGCCCAAGTGGTGTTACCGAGCTAGACAAGGTATGGATGGATTGTTATATCTTAATTATTGAATTATTGAGCCAATGACTAATTAGTATCAGGATTTCATTTATGAATATATGTTAATTTTTCAGATTGCGGAGGCTAAGATTTTGTATCATGAGCTCCATGGCAGCCGCTTTCATTTTGAACATTGCTGGAATACAATGAGATATCACCCAAAATGGAAAACCTTGGTGGCCGAAGGAGACAAAAAAGCGAAAAAAAAAAATCATTTTCACAAGAATCTTCTTCTACTCCAAAGTCGGTAAATTTAGGGGAAGACAATGTGCCTCCAGCAACGGTTGTAAACTTGGATAGGCCAATTGGCCAGAAAGCCCAAAAAGAGAGAGAGAAAACACGAAGGAGGCAAGATCATATGTCTTCACATCTTGCAGAGGTAATTAATGATATAAAGGAAGACAAGAAGAAATCTCACGAAAAGAGAATGGAAGAACGACAAGAGATTATTTGTCTTACAAAAGAAAGGCTTGTGTTTGACCAAGAGAGAAAGGAAAGTGACAAGGAGGCTAATCTTCTTAAGAGGCAAAGGCTTGAGATGGAAATTATGAGTATGGATACAAGCAACATGTCTCCTATTAAAAAAGAATATTTCCGCTCATGTCAAATGGAAATCATTGAAAAACGTAGAGTCATTACCGAACATTGATTCACTAAATGTTTTTCCATGCATGTGTTTGATGTATTTTGTGGACTGAATTTTTAGTTTGTGAACATGGTCTAATATTGGAATGTATTTTGTGCAATGTCTATTTTGTCTCTTGTTTTTATCCCTTAAAGCTAATTTTTATTATTAATATTTTTTTTTTTTGAAATTAGAAATTACAAGCTACGAATAAAACATTACAATAAAGGGTAACATAACATAAAGAGTAACATTACATGAAACTAGAAATTATAAGTTGCTAAGACTGGCTATGTATTTGAAAAGTAATTATCGTTGAAAAATGATTGTGCTAAACAAATTACTATTGAAAAAATAAAGAGTGAAATACGAATTTTAGAAAAGAAATAAAGATAGAATCAATAAAGAGTAAAAAAATAAAAATTAAATGATATAGATAAAAATATAACTAATCGGATGTAGGAGGCCCTTAAAAAGTCATTAGCTAAACTAGATAAATTGAGTTTTGAGGAGCTATTTTACATAAAAAATTACCTCTTCCATTGTGAATGCCCTTAAGCAGTTATTTTGTCAAAACATGTTATTCAGAACAATTAGCTTTACCAAGTGACAGTTTAAAGGAGAAATATTTTCTTACATATAAATTAAAAATTGTGAATGCCCTTAAGCAGTTATTTTGTCAAAACATGTTATTCAGAACAATTAGCTTTACCAAGTGACAGTTTAAAGGAGAAATATTTTCTTACATATAAATTAAAAATGAAATTGAATTGGTTAGAAATATAGCTCTAGAGATTAGTGAAAAATTCAAACCCAGAGCCAACTGTTCTTTCATACAGAGTACATCAATCATACCAAGTATATGCAAACAACAATAGTACGAAGTTCTAAATAAAGAAGTGCATGACTGAGATAAAGTGTACCTTGTTCTTCTTCTCCAAACCACCTATAACCCTGTCTATAGCTGCCTCAAAATGTTCCATAGTGATCACTGCACTCTCATTCCTTGCAGCAATCAAAGCAGCTTCATTACAAACATTTGCAATGTCTGCTCCAGCAAATCCAGGAGTAAGAGCAGCAAGTCTTTGAGAGTAAAACGATGGCTCATGATCGAGTTTTAGCTTCTTCAGGTAAATTTCAAAAATCTGACTACGACCTTTGATGTCAGGTTTATCAAGAGTAATTTGACGATCAAACCGACCAGGCCTCAACAGGGCTTTGTCTAAAATGTCAGGCCTATTTGTGCCAGCAAGTACAACAACTCCTGAAGTGGTTCCAAAACCATCCATTTCTACAAGCAATTGATTGAGAGTACTTTCACGCTCATCATTGCCACCTGACAAACCTCCACGCCCCCTAGCCCGACCAATTGCATCTATCTCATCAATAAATATTATACTGGGTGCACATTGTCTTGCCTCTTGAAATAAGCTTCTAACCCTTGATGGTCCAACACCAACAAACATTTCCATAAAATCTGACCCAGATATAGATAAAAAAGGGACACCAGATTCACCAGCAGTTGCCTTTGCAAGAAGTGTCTTCCCAGTGCCAGGAGGGCCGACAAGAAGCGCACCTTTTGGAATCTTGGCTCCTAACTCCTCATATTTCTTTGGATTCTTGAGGAAGTGAACAAACTCCATGATTTCCTGCTTTGCCTCATCACAACCAGCTACATCTTTAAAATATATCTGTACACCATACAAGACATCAAAAGGGATGGTCATGCTGATTAACCCTCTTGAATTTCATTTTGCTATGATCATGCAAAAAAAAAAAGAAGGTAAAGCAGTATGATAACACAGAGTAGAGTAATGAAACTAGGCTAACCTTGTTTTTTGCATTCTTGTCCATTTTTGTAATGTGAGCTTTTCCTATGTTGAATATTCCACGGCCGCCTTTTCCACCAGTACCACCAACACCGAATCCACTTTGCATTCTTCGCCCCATGAACCAAATGAATCCTAAAAGCAATGCTGTTGGTGCAAACCTCAACAATTCTTGGTACCAAATCACTTGACTTACATATGTTACAGGAACATAATCATGAGGGTCAATTCCTAATGCTTCCTGTGCTTCCTCCAGCTTCTCCTCAAAAGACTCAACACTTCCAATGTTAAAATAGTATTTATACTGGCTTGCATTTCCTGTTGTAGGGGCACCATTGACAGGGCCCTGGATAGCATCATCATTGGTTTCATTTTTAACACGTGGTGAGCTCCTCACATACACTTTTGCAACTGATTTGTTTTCAACAACAATGCGATCCACCAGACCAGGTTCAAGTAGCTTGTTCTTGAACTCTTGGAAACTAATCTGAGGAATACATCAATCAGTTAAAAAAAAAAATGTTTTAAGAACACAACAATGAAGTACAATCAAATGCACATCAGAAGCTATTAGAACTTATCCATATTTAGGGGGTAGGGACCAACAATATTCAAGAAAATAAAGTTTTTATCTTGATCCAATAAAAAAAGATCACAATATTCAAGACCATAAAGCTTAAAAGAGTTTACTCATTTCATGCTGCAATAATGCAATAAAGACTAATTATTAATCAGTAATATGCAGAAGCTGGACCCCAAATGTATAGCAACATCATCATACCAAGGTAAAAATGGTGCAATAATAGTTATTAGCAGCCACAGGAAGGATGGATGGAGGCATCAACACCCCGAGTGTTACAAAGTGCAAAGAAGTTAATGCAATATAAATTGCCGATTACTATTGCAATCTATTTGAAATATGGTAAGTCACCAAAGGCAATGACTTAGACCACCTACATATCTATTAGAAACCAAAAAACTGACTGAAAGAGTACTGAAAAACTATGACCTGCTTCTGATCATGAGGACCGACAAAACTTGGCGAAAATATAAAGGCAAGGAACAGTAATGGAGCAATTAAATTTTGGAACTGCTTCACCAAGTTCTCCTGGGAATTCCCATGATCACCAGAATTCGAGTCCCCTGGAACAGTACAAAAAATATGAACATAATAAGACCAAAAATGAGACTTTAGCATCCAAAAAGAAAAGACCAAAGGCAAATAAAGAACATGCCACTGTAAATCCAACGAACAATGAAAGTGCAACTGTAGCACAAAGTAATGAAAACTATGAGGCTGTACATTGAATTGTCAGTCTTAACATCATATTTAGCTACCAACAGTGTCATCCATAGGATAATACCCGTGGCACGGCTTCAGTTCATCACATCAAATAAGTGAAAACAACGAAGTAGCCATTTATATACGAATAAAACTTGATTAGTTGTAGCCAAAAATCACTAATACACCCTGGTAGATGAGATGATTGATGGAAAATTTTTGTACAATCTAAAAAAACTAATTCTAATGGCCAGTCTTCGGTCACCGTAAACTACAGGACTCCGGTTGATATTAGTCTCCAACATAAATCTCTACTTATTCTCTATGAATAATCACCTCTCAAATGTCGGCAGCGTAAAAAAAAATATAACCATAAATCCAAACTTGCACATTATAATTGATCCAATTCCAACAAAAATTAACATATGACACAAAGCACTAGAACTAACAAAAACGTACCTTTGGACTCAGATTTCTGCTCATTCGCTTTGGGAATTTCCTTCTTGTCCTTCGGGTAGTAATTCTCATAGTCTACATTGACCATATATATATACACACACACACAAAAAGTTAAAGCATTAAAAATGATCAAACACCAACCCCCCCCCCCC
>CM017327.1:14138707-14162997 GCA_006937295.1 Carpinus fangiana | reverse complement strand
CCCCCCCCCCCCCCCCCCCCCCCAAAAAAAAAAAGCTCATTATCCACTTACTCTTCTTCTTGGGCGCCTGGCTCGAAAAATAGCGCCGAATCCTAGGGTTTGCTAGAACGGAGCTGAAATTCGATAAGTGCGAATTCGAAACGAGCTGCTTCCCGGCTCCAACAGATGTGACATAGCCCCTCACAAGCCCTAGCCCACCATCGGTGCGTGAAAAGCACGCATTGCCGGTCGAGGGCAAGAACGATTCATTCCCTAACACAGCCCTCTCGGCATAGTTACCGGAAATTACATTCTATACAGCCAAACAAAAAATATATATATTCATCTGAAAGGGCATAAAAAAAATTGGATAAAAAAAGAAGAAGAAATGAATAAGGTGTTACTCTGTGGAAAAAGGAGCGAGCCGTGCGAAACAAAGAGCGTCCAATTCTTGAGAAAATCATTGCGTCTACGATCGGGACATGAATTTTTTGATGCTTGTGAAGCGCGCGAGAGAGTATTGAAGCTGTTTGGTTGCTGAGAAAATTTCTGGGAGCCCGGATATTGAAATATTGATGGGTTTGTTGTGAGGACTGAAACGGAGAAAATAGAAAAAGAACATTTGATGGTGAACCGGAATTAGAGACCGCCTTCTTTTCAATGTTTTGACTCAGATTACGTAAGTACCCTTGTGTGGGTTAGTTTCGTTATTTTGGTAATTTTATCCTTCACTCACTTGCTGGTACGCTGGTCTTGATCAAAGAAATAAATCAAGATTTTAAGTAAATGGGCCGGGGAACTAAATTGCTTTAATGGGTTTCTTGACCACCTTAGTTTCTCAGTACAGCCCAGTTTTATTGGGACCTTACATGTAAGTATTTGAACCCATTAGAGCATTTTCAATGGATAAGCCCAAGGTTAGCTAGAAAACACAGGTAAAAAGACGGTTTCAGTTAATCGTTGATTAAAACTACTACCAGCAATTGCCTAGGTGGTTAATAAAGAGTAATATTATAAGGCTTCCTAGAATCATTCCAAATGTGGCGTGACTTTTAAAATTACTGTTGAATTTGAGATGTGATTTATTGACTTTTGATCTATTGGTGATTTTAAATGTCATATCACATTTGAGATGACTTTAGAAAGACTCTAAAAAGACTTATAGCATTATTCGTTAATAAAATCAAATTTCAGCCCTAATTTTTGCTATTTTAGCCAGTCACTTGTAATAGATAAAAACGAAACTAATATGGATATTTGCAACATTTTTTTTCTTTTATTATACCCATTTTCCGAAAAAGACAAGTAATAATGAATGTTTTGCAACTCAATCTGCATGCAAAACAATTTTCAAACTTTTGGATTGTGTTACTACATGATTTAATCAGTGCAAATTTTGATATAATATGTCGTGTTGGAATATCATTTGATTTAAAATCTTAAACAAAGAAAAATGTTTAAGGTACTAACACTTTTATTACAAGTTCCTTACAAACTCGCGAGGCGCTCCATATTTTATGAAAGATAGGTTTTACATAGACGGTCTACATCATAGTGGCTAGGGATGTTCAAGTGATTATTGGTTATAACTGCTAACCGCAACTGCCTAGACAGTTAGTGGTTATTCAATCCAATAGTCGATGGTTTTATAATTGTTTTTTTTATATGGGCTTTTAAAGTATTTTGGGCCTATTTTTTAAGCTTATTTTAATCGTTTTGGGCTAAAGTTTTCCTCTAAAACGACACCAATCATTTTGAATGTTATATTCTAATTAACATTCTAATTATTATTACTGTATATATATATATAAGGGTAGGCGGTTAGCAATTTTTAATAATCGTTTACCAAAGTGGTTAGCGGTTAGTTGAGCAATTATTGAACATCCCTAAATTAGTGACTAACATGGTAAATGAAATATATGTAAATTGTTGTCATTTGTAGTTAAAACTGTAATATCCCCTAACAAATCAATGAATTTGATTTATTTTGACTAAACTTTTTACCAACAACTTTCTTTCTTCTTCTTTTGCCTCAACAGGTTGTGAGTTTGAATGGGTTTATTTTTACGAAACTTTTTACCAACCCTTTACAAAGAACAAACTGATAGAAATAATTGAGTACTTTTACTTAATAGTGCTTGGGATTATTCTTACACAAGAGTCAAAGACCCTCTAAATTTTACAAGTTGCTCAAAGATAAAAATAAACTGAATATAAATTAAAAGATTAATTGTCCCTTGCTTTATACTAAACCACTTTAAAATCTATACTTTTAATCTTAACATACTATCACGCTCTTGGACCGAATTATTCAATCCCGATTATCCTAAGAAACCCCACGAAGGTTTTATATTGCTAGATGCCTATGTCAAAACACGTGGCGGAATAACTAGTACACCATGACAGAGAGGAAGGTGAAGTAGGAGGCGAGCGGTAAGATGAGCAAGAAGAGGAGTTTGAGAATGTGTTGTTGGTAGGGTTTCTGATCATCAAAGGCACCACATCTTCAAGCAACCCTTGTGAGCCCATAATTCCTTCTCGATCTTCGGGCGGGCTTAATGCCGGCCCGGTAGTAAGATTTGTTGTTGGGCTTTCTTGGGCTTCTCGAGTTTCATGGGCTTGGGCCTGTGAGATAGTCGTCTTGGGCTTCTTGATTGCTGGATCCACATTCTCGTTTTGGTCGTGTAAAAAGTATGGGTAAGCATAGTGTAGGTGGAGCCCTTCATAGGTGATGATGAGTGTCTCTGGGTCCTCACTCGACCTTTCCACCTGCTTCTTTGCACTGCACCTTGTGTTTGTACACCTGTAATAGCTCCTGTTTCCCATCAAAATCACAAATAAATATGAGATTATAAAAAAAAAAACAACAACAACATTTACTAAACTACGTGGAAAATTTAATAGAATTTTTTCAATCCAATTTATCATTAATTAATATATCCCTTCTTAAGGTTCAAGAGGTCTGCTTGGCTGCCATATTTGGACATATGTCTGTATTATCTACCACCACTGAGCTAAGAAAAAAAGAAAATGCAGGCGCATTAATTTTCTATGAAAAAGACGGTATATAATTAGTATTTAGTAGCCCTTTGTACAAGCCAATTTAAATTAATTATTATTGCAGAAGAATTTCTAAGGCATCACATGAAAAAGTGTTCGATATTACATCACATGTTTTTCATGGTAGAAGCAGAATTATACCACAATGTCCATTTGCAGAACTCAGAAAACATATGCAGATTGGGCCTTGTCGGCCATGGTGTTCTATATACCATCTCTCAAAAATATGGTCACTACCCAAGACCAAGTTGATCACAAGAATTATTTAGTAGACTGGTATATAATTGTCATTAATTGAAACGTTATAACAATAAAAATCAACATTTAGATCATTATAAATTTTTATTATTACATCATTTTAGCTGTATAATAATTATATAACAGTCAATGTCATCATGTCAAGCTCAACTGCTCGATCGTGAAATTTAAGATGATTAAAACCCCATAAGAATGTTATAAATGGACAGGAAAAAAGATAGAGAAAAAAAGGTTACCGGGGATTTGGACTGTTCTTAATAGACTTCTGCCCGTACTTCCTCCATTTATATCCATCATCAGCCATCACATTGCCAAAGCTCTTGATTTTCAGAGTGTACTTATGCTCTACCTTATTTAAACCGCTTTCTAATATAGAAATTCTGCAAAAACAGATTATATTTTTTAGTATCATGATCAATTAACAAGGTTTAATTATATATAAGGCCGGATCGAGCTAGAGCCCATTTAACTTTACAAACCTGCTGGCTTGTGAAAGTTCTTGGAGTTGGTCGTTCTTCCGGGGGGTCACCGACAATGCAGAATCAATATCTCCAATTGTAGGGCCGGAATAGACGGCGGAGATGAGCCGGTTAATGGCCTCTTCATCCAAACCACTTGTCTTGTCCGGTTCAGTGGTCTTCTCCGGCAACACAAAGAAAGGAGAATGATTGTCCAGAAGCTCTCTCACGAGCTCGTCTTCCGACGACCCATCTGACCAAGCAGCCATTAATTCCTCCATTGAAGAAGAAAAAGGAGAGGAAGAAGACAATGATCATAAATCTAAGAGAAGGGCTTTGAAAAACAAAGAGCTAGGAAGACGATGAGTGGAGCAGATGAAGAGGAAGTTGTGATGTCTACGTGTTTGCCTCACGACTTTTAAAGTAAAAAGAGTTGCTGCTTTGCTACTTTGTACGTATTCGACTTTGACTTCTCCCCCCAAGAGTTTCATCCGTGTCAAACGGTGACATCTTCTGTAAACTTCAAAGCATCTTCTATATTGTTTTTGTTTTTTATTATTTAGTCTTGGATATGATTTTGATGCTAGCTAGCTGAATTAATATTATAGACACATATATTGTCACTTGTTTTGAACAGTAGTTATCTCTTAATAACTTTGTTGGATTCTCTGTATTTTCATTTAGTGTGTCTTTGTCTTGTTATATTGTTGTGATGGTATAGATGCATTAAGGTGGACCAAAGCTACCTGACCCATCACAAGAGTTCAACCAAAGCAAAGGTCAACCACTAAAGAAATAATAAAATAATTCCTTCATATATCTATATATATATATATATATTGATTCTTCTCACGGGTATCAATCCACCCTTTGCATTATTTGCTAGATGAGAAGTGTTTTTTTATAGAAGTGTTGAATCTTGTAAACAACCTCTTGACATTCATTCTATTATTTTTATTTTTATTATCAAGTTTAGTGTATTAATAATTCAAACTATAATAAGTTGTTAAAACTTGAGCCATATTATATAAATTTACTATAATAAGGTTGCATTAAAAAAAAAAATGTTGGAAAAATATCAAAGCTTCTTCTATGAAAGAAACTATGGTCATCAACACAAACTCTCTATATATGGCATCAAACTAAATGAAAAGAACAATAAAGAAAATCCATGGAATATATGCTTGAATTAGCAAGATAAACACGTACGGATTAATTCGCATCCCAGAAGTCCTACATTTTTCTGTAAATGGAATTAGAATTTGAAAGTATTTCATTAAATATCCTTGACAGTTGAAAACACTGCACTAACCACCAACCCAGTTGATTAAAAAAGATTATATTTAGCCTATCACAACCAAAAATCTACCCTTAATTAGCTCTTAAGTATGCAACCACCCCGACCATTTAGAATTCTATCTTCAACACAAGATCGACGATCGATGATCATCCTCCGATCCGGGTCGTTGCTTCGAAGTAAGGGCACTTCCTAATTAGCTTCTGTCGTATGTCGCTTTGACTTTGTGAATCCTAGAAAAGCACCGCACTGCATGCGACCCTACTACGTAAGGATAGGTCGGGTTGACTGTCAGAGTGGGCTTAGGTTAGCTGCTGTGGTCGCCAAGTTGATGGCTCAGAATCTTTTGGGTTTTTGTTATTCAAAAGGATGGAGTCCATACGTTCGTGATCTGAATTATAGAGACCTTGTCGCATTCTCTGTATTTTCATTTAGTGTGGTTTTTGTCTTGTTATATTGTTTTGATGGTATAGATGCATTAAGGTGGACCAAGGCTACCTGACCCATCACAAGAGTTCAACCAAGCCGAAGGTCAACCACTAAAGATCGAGTTAATAAAATAATTCCATCAGACTATTAATTTTCTTTTTCTTTTTTTTTTTTGATTGTTCTAACGGGCATAGAAAAAAGTCAACCCCCATTCCATGTGGGTGACACGTGTGCAACGACGTCCCACTCGTGTCTAGGATCACGTGTGGAGAATTGTGGGGCGGTTTGAGTTGTCCATGTCCTAGCGCCAAGCCTTGTACATGAGAAGTGACGGTGTTACAAATCTAGTCTCTAGCTAAAACAAAAGAGGGCAAACTTTCACCTAATTTTGTCTTTCGGTGTCTTCGAAAATAGACTACAAATTAAATTCTTCTCTTTCTTTCTAAAGAAATGTTAGAAGTCGTCGGTCCCTATCTCCATAGGATTGTCTATCTATGCGTCGGTGATTGAATAATATTATTTAGTAATAAGATCGGGATTATGTAATAGTAAAAATTAATTTTTAAATCAATAAGACGGCATTTTCATTATCTTAATAATTATATCACTATCATATACAAATTATACTAAAAAGCAATATTTATCCTAATTACATTTATTGTTGTAGATGCTAATAAAAGTTTTCGTGTTTTTCATCACCTTTTCATTTTTTTAGTTTAAATTGCGGGTCAATGACCTCTTGACCATGTAAGTAAGAAGTGTTATGATGTCCAGTTGGCCACGTTCCATCATGGGTAAATGGATATATAGGATCTTAATTGAGATCAATCATTGCCGATACCTAGCCCTTTTCTTTTTCAAATCAAGTTTTTATTTATTTATTTATTATTTTTTTTAGAGGCTAGAATTGTTTCGAAACATTATCGAAAAGAGGGAGAGAAATGGGTTATACTACATTTCTATTACACCCCTATTATACCGAAATAATGTGATAGTATTTATGGGTAATTTCACTCTAAATATTTGAATTGTCACGCTATTTGATAAGCCATTTTTCAAACTTCAAAACTTATCAATTTGAATCCTTAAACTTTCAATTGCAATTAATTTAAACACTTTCGTCAGATTTTAAATGTTAAAAGTAAGACAATGACGTTTATATTCTTGATTTTTTTATAAAATTTCAAATTTATCCTTAATTTCAAATTAAAAAAAATAAAAAAGTAATTTTTTTTAAAAAAAATCATTGATATTTTGGTCTTTTTAGGTATTGGCATTAGAAGTTAACTGCCATATCTGACGAATGGGTTCAAATTGATTTCAATGAAAAGTTCAATGGCTCAGATTGAGAGATTTTGAAGTTTGGGAAAAAACTTATCAAATCGCGTGATAATTCAGAGGTTTAAAATAAAGTTACCCCTAGTATTTATTAGTTTTTATTTTATTTTTCAAAATTTTTCAATGATTGATTTAAGGGCTGCTACGTGCACCATCACGTTAGCCTAGTGAGATGCGAGTACAATAAAAATATAGGATATAGAATTATTTAAAGAGCAGTAGTGTTATATAGAATTGCATTTTGCCAGACCCAGACACACCGCCTTGAGTGCACCCGGATGATCAAAGAAGCGAAGATGGGCTCATTTGATAAAATCGAAGTCCAACAAACTTTCATACTCCATGGGTCCTCTTATTACATTCTAGCCCAAACACTTGGGCCGAAAAAGGCATTTGATTTTTATATGGGCTTTAAATCACTTGACGACTAGGCCCGTAAATGTCTGTCCGCCCAGACGAATTGCAGATTCAAACCTAACAGTTTCCCGCGCAAACACGGTGTCAAGTTGGCGCCGCCCCATTTGAAAAACGATTAAAACGCGGTTCAACGTGGGCCACGTGTAAGAACACATATTGCTTATTAGGTTTAGTGCCCTGTGGCAAACGAACACGTCGGTGACACCTCCACTCATTCTTAGCTGTCATCTATCCCCACCGCACGATCAAACCGACTCAGCTTCCACCAATTTTCCTCTCTCTCTCTCTGCCAACCGCCTTCGGAGCCACGATTCGAATTTCAAATATTTTCAAAACTTTATTTGTATATAATCGTTGCTCTTCTCTATATTCCCATTTTCCAGTCAGAGAGAGGCTAGCAAAGGGCTGATACCTTGATCGGACGGCTGAGAATGGAGGTGGACGAGAGATCTGAGGACGGGTGCACGACGCCGAAACGGAGTGACTCCCAGATCCCGGCAACGTCCGTTTGCCCGCCGCCGCCGAAGAAAAAAGCGGTAAGTGGAAGGATTCGGGACCCACCGAAGAACGGGTATTTCCAACCGCCTGATCTAGACGCTCTGTTCACTGTGTTTGCTTCCTAGAAGACAAGTCTGGGCTTAGCCGAAGGGTATTTGATTATGTATATACATGTGGTATTTGTTAGAACATGAAATTCCTTGTTTTGTTGCAGATTGTTTTCTCAGATTGTTTCACTAAATGATTTATTCGTTTCTTTTCCATGGTAAATGCTATGCGATTTTATGTTTTCCCATGTTTATTCCCTTCCTTTGTTTGCTGCGACTTTGTGAATTTTGAGCGATTTTTTTTTGGGGTGGTTATGAGAGTGGGAGAGGTTTTTGTTGGGGAAAGTGATGACTCAACGTGTTGGTTGGGTGATAGGTTAATTTCCATTAAAATAAGGTAGCAGGAATGTCTGTGTATCATCATCATCGGTGCATGGAACCTGAGTGGAATTAGCTTGCACGCACTTAAAAGTTCCCGATTTACCAAATATATAATTCTTATTGGTCACTGCTTGGGAGTCAAGGACTTGGTTTTTTGACCAAACGACATGCCATTTGTTTTGCTAGTTGTTGGGAAAGGGAAAGGGAGGCCAGGGACGGCCTGGATTGAGATATCCTTCAATTTGCAGGGGTTGCGTCATAAAAAGGCTGCTAGGATGGGCGACTGTTCAGAAGGGTGGGCCGACATACCGCTCGCCTTGAAAGAGTAGTCGGGGCGGTCGATGGCTCACCACCTCCAAAAACATGTTAGTATGGTCGTGTTCAGATTGTCTAAACATCCTCAAATGATTGGCCGACCACATTTTTACCTTGACAAAATAATCATTTGAAGGTAGTCGAACCATCTCAAAACAAGCATTTGAGAACGGTTCGAGAGAAGCACATTATACGAATAACTCAAATCGAGCAAATAACAATTTTATGAAATCCTTAAGAATTACAAAAGGATCTCAATCCAAGACTGCATAGGAATTATTTGAGTTTACCAACTTGGCTATTAAATAACTAGATGAAGGATGGCATGATGATGCTGAAATTGTGTGCTCGTTGTGTATTGAATTCCTCATTTGGGCCATATGTACGAATGTAATATAATGCAGCCAATTGTATATAGATATGATTGGGCTAAGCCCAGAATACCATCCTTTTCACCCCCAGTTTGGAAATTTGGGCATACAGTAGCTTTGTTTACCTAATCTAGTCAGGTAACTACAAAGCTATATATAATAAATGTTGCGTATTTTCTAGAAGAGAGATCATCTGATCATGTCACAAGAATAGCTGTTACTCGGATTTTACTCTTCAATATACTCTTTTTTTTATTATTTTTCTTTTTCTTGGGTCCTCGATCTGTGGTTTCCTGATCACCCAAGCATTATATATAATTTATTAGGTGCACTTGAGCTTTTCCTAATCACTAACTCTTTCATTGCACGGCGACCGGTACACTTATCTTTCTATATTCTAAGGTTTTCTGATCACCAAATATGACAAGCTTTGACCAATCAATTCACGCATTCCCCCAAGCAGTAGGTGGGCATTAGCTTTTCTGTTCACATGCTTTTTCATTTGCATGGGTCTACGGGATGACATCTCAACCCTTGGCTGCGCCCTTTATGAGCGGCAGATGTATATCATTTTCGTCAAGTGCCAAGATCGGGTGGCGCATCACTCTCTTCCAACGAGCTGCCACTTGCCACTAATGTATTGACCACCTCGACCAACACATCCAACGGCTGTCTTTTAGTTTCGTCGACGTCTATTTTCAACCTTGGATTCAACCCGGACGGTGGATTTCCCCGGTGAAATATCCTTTTCTTTATTGCTGAGCTCCATCTCTTTAAATAGCCGTAATTTTTTTTTTTGAAGGTATGGCAACTTCATGTACCTATTTTTATTAGGTAAATTTTAGAGCCGCGCACAGGGCTTTTTGACTTTATTGGCGAGCTGAATCCAAAAAATTATTTGCACTCAAGAAGATTTGAATCTTAGTTTGTTTTGAGTCTGTTGTTAAGGAGCCCGGCCACCCAATTTTTGTTTTTAGGACCTAATGGATGAAGAAATTCATGGACTTAAACTCATTTAAGAAAATCGATTCAGTAAGTCAGGATTATTTATTCCTTATAAACATGTCTAAGGTTTTATCCACAAGTAATGTGAGATTATTTCTCAACATCTTTTCTCACGTGCATGCTAGTATTTTTCATGGCATTGTTACAGGTAACTAAGTAATACTGTTGACCCCATTCATTCAGTGGTAAGCTTTGATACTATGATGAAATTTATGGGCTTAACTCATCTCATAAAACCGATTCAATGGGGCTGAACAATGAGAATACCACCAAAACCCAAACTCTTATTACTTGAGAGAATCCTTAGAAATCACTGTAAGTCTCTTTGCACCAACACATAAATTGAAGTGACGAAAGATGGCGACAAGCCTAAAGTGTTACATATATTTTTGCTTTGGTGAAACTCTTATCAGATGGTGTTATAGCTAGCTAAAAGAATCTATTCCTTAGTTTCCAAGGTAGCACAGTTGTTCAGAGGCCCGTGGATTTAAACTGAAGGGAAGTAGGAAATACTCATACCTTGGGAATACGGTGCAACTGCCCAGCTCCTTTAATAAGCTACAATCTCATAATTAATTAATTAAGCCATAACCAATTACTTACTGGAATTTCAATTCGAATATATGATTAAGAATTAACTATTAGGGAAAACTTTAGAAAGCCCCCTGAACTTCTATTCTTTTTGAAATACCCCACATAAACTTCAAAAACTCTCAATTTACCCCCTGGCCTGAACTTTCAATTACTCTTAATTTGGATCTGTCCGTCAATTTTAGCCGTTAAAATATTTAAAAAAGACCAAAATATCATTGATTTTCATTTTTTAAAAAAATAAAAAAAAAAACGTTTTGAAAGTTGAAATTTTATACAAAAGTTAGGGATATAAACGTCATTTAATGTTTAAAATTTGACGGAGAGGTCTAAATTGAGAGCAATTGAAAGTTCAGGTTGGTAAATTGAGAGTTTTTGAAGTTTAGAAAAAGTATTTCATAAAAGGTAAAAGTTCAAGGGGGCTTTCTAAAGTTTTCCCTAGCTACTAATAAGATATATATATATATATATAATGCCTGTAAGCTTTATTTCTCCTTTCTTTTCAAATTTGGTGGTACTAGGTTGGCATGGGCATTTTTTCTTTTCTTCTCGTGGGCTTGTATCAATTTTGCATTGTAGGTAAATGAATCTAGAAGGCATTGACATATATTGACAAATCTAGGGCACAATTCATTCTAGAGAGTGATTAATCAGAATACAAACAAAGCTGCGAAAAGAAGATAACTAGGTGTGACTAACTCTTTCTCCGACAATTAGACACCTAGAATGTCAGTAACGATTGTACACTAGTACTAGCTTAATTGACTTTTTAACTACATAATCAAGACAATTTCTTAATTATTAGTTGCCAAATTTCGTTTATAATTAAGTTCAGCCAATGAGGAAAAGGTCATTGTGGTAATCAAATTTATTGTAGAAGTCACACGAAAATTAAATTTTACTTCATCAACACTCTAAAATTCAGCTCGACCAACATCTATTTACCAGAGAGAAGGTAAGGTCCATGACAATATATAGCATGAAGTCCCCACCATGAAATCGCCACCTAATTTCTCTAGCTATATAAACCCTCGCAGCCTATCCCCAACACAGTACCCTTACAAGAGAGAAAGAAGAGATCATAATGAGTTCCTCCAATGCTCCTTCGTTTGCTTCAATGGCTGCTCTGCTACTTGGTTTTTGTGTGTTGTCGTCATTGCCGGAACTTGCTATGGGGATAACGAGGCACTACACATTCAATGTACATTACCATACATTTTACTTTCTTTCTTATTAAAATTAATTTTTCTTTTTTCCCTTAATCTGGGTTTGTAATTACTTTTCCTTAAATATTTTAAGATCAACAACCTCACCGTGACGAGGCTGTGCCATACGAGGAGCGTTCTGAGTGTCAACGGACAGTTTCCGGGGCCTCCGTTGGTGGCTAGGGAAGGCGACCGAGTAATTGTTAAGGTGGTTAATCATGTTACGAACAATGTCACAATTCATTGGTACGTATATAAAACACGTGAATGAAGTAATTATATATATATATAGTAAGTAATATCTAATGTGTTTATTTTGTATGAGATTATATAATGCAGGCATGGAGTTCGGCAGCTTGGAAGTGGGTGGGCTGACGGGCCAGCTTACGTTACGCAGTGTCCCATACAAACCGGACAGTCATACAACTACAACTTCACCGTCACTGGACAAAGAGGAACGCTCTTATGGCATGCTCACATCTCGTGGCTGAGATCCTCCATTTATGGACCCATCATCATCCTCCCAAGGCGAAATGAATCTTACCCTTTTCAGAAACCCTACGCGGAAAAGACAATCATTTTTGGTAATTTAAATTAACCAGCTAGCTAGCTACCATGCATGTGATCATTTTTGGTAATTAGCAAGTTTTTAATATTAATTTGCGTGGTTTTGGGATTACACAGGAGAGTGGTTTAACGTAGATCCAGAGGCTGTGATTGCCCAGGCTCTCCAGACTGGATCAGGGCCCAACGTTTCTGATGCTTACACCATCAATGGCCTCCCGGGGCCATTGTACAACTGCTCTACTAAAGGTATAACTATATATATATATTAAGAGTATTGCGTTTTTAAAACTCAAATAAAAATGAGCAAGATTTTTTATTTTTGATTTTTTTTTGCAGACACATACAATCTAAAGGTCAAGCCAGGGAAGACATATCTGCTACGCTTGATCAACGCTGCACTCAACGACGAGCTTTTCTTCAGTATCGCCGGCCACAACCTCACGATCGTTGAGGCAGACGCGGTGTACGTTAAACCTTTCGAAACGGACATCCTCCTCATCGCCCCAGGCCAAACCACAAACGTTCTACTCAAAACCAAGCCCTACTACCCCAACGCCACTTTCCTTATGGCCGCCAGGCCCTACTTCACCGGCCAAGGCACCATTGACAACACCACCGTCGCCGGAATCCTCAAATACACCCACCCATCACATAAATCTTCCCCTGAAAACCTTACTCTTCTCAAACCAACCCTCCCAGCCATCAATGCCACAAACTTCGTCACAAATTTCTCCAAAAAATTCCGTAGCTTGGCCAATCCCATCTACACCGCCACCGTTCCACAAACCGTGGACAAGAAATTTTTCTTCGTTATCGGGCTCGGGACTTTCCCTTGTCCTGCAAACACCACGTGTCAAGGACCCACCAACACCACAAAATTCGCCGCTTCGGTTAACAACGTGTCTTTTATCCTCCCCTCGGTGGCTTTACTCCAAGCCCACTTTTTTGGACAGTCTAACGGCGTTTACACTACTGATTTTCCGGTGACGCCACTGGTGACGTTTAACTATACGGGAACGCCGCCCAATAACACTAACGTGAGCAACGGCACGCGTGCTTTGGTGTTGCCGTTCAACGCGAGCGTGGAGGTGGTACTGCAGGGCACCAGCATTCTTGGTGCTGAGAGCCACCCTCTCCATCTTCACGGTTTCAATTTCTTTGTTGTCGGACAAGGTTTCGGAAACTATGATCCCAACAAGGACCCTGCTAGCTTCAATCTAGTCGACCCGGTTGAGAGGAACACAGCCGGCGTTCCGGCCGGCGGCTGGATCGCTATTCGCTTCTTGGCTGACAACCCAGGTGTATTTCTGAGAGCAGAATTGAAATTTTTTAGCTTTTTTTTTTTTTTTGGTGAATATATACATGCATCAACTCTGATCATATGCTTAAGCATCGTTAACTATACGTATCTCATACTAATAAAAATTGTACAAATAACATTTTTTTAATAATGGAATTAGCATAATAGATAATATAGGGTACGGAAATAACAGGTGCTCTCCTAATTTTCTCCTTGTGTCCTTCTCGTTCTAAGTGTAAATTATTTTATACAAACCAAGTGAGAGAAATAAGAGAAACTTTATTATTATTTTTTTATATAAAATAATTTTCACATAGAAGCAGGAAGACACGAGAAGAACACCAGAAGAACATATAGTATTACTTGATATAATACGTATAATATCCTTAATTAAGGAAAAAACTTTCGTTTTTCTATATTTGGTGGTGTACCTAAAGCTATCTTGTAGGATTTTTTTTTTTTTTACATAAAAATGTGAGCACAATTAGCTTCTTCTGGTCGTTTAAAAAGAATAATATTATAAATTACATTTTTATTTTATTATTATCTAATAAGGTTGATAGGATTGTCTTAACTGATTTTTTTTTTTATATATATTTTTTAATAAATGTTGATCCAAGGGATGATTCGAACTGCTATGTTAACATTGTGGGATAAAAATATAGTTTCTAACATTACTTAATTAAAAAGCCATCTTACTTGATGTTTAAGTTGATATATAAAAATATATAAAAATACTAAATATTATAATTTTATTTAATATTTATTCAAAGATGAGGCACTCCTAACTAACATTAATTAATTTGAAATTATACGCCAACATTAATTATTTAACTATTGTAAAATAAAAATATATATATTACTTGAGAAAACTAAAAAAATGGGTAGTAACTTATTTACCTGAAGAGTATAATAAGGAGAGAAACGACATTTGATTTGATTCTCTTAACAAAAGAAACTCTATTATTGAATGTTATGATCATTAATTAGGGCTTCTTTTTTTTTCTCTTGACGTGTCAACAGGGGCGTGGTTTATGCATTGCCATCTAGATGTCCACACGAGCTGGGGGCTAAAGATGGCGTGGATTGTATTGGATGGGCCAGAGCCAAATCAGAAGTTACCACCGCCACCGTCCGATCTCCCACAGTGCTAACTGGACCGATCGTCGGTCCGGATAGGCGGATATCAATTGTATTTTTTTTTTTTTCTCCGAGTGATTTTGTTTTATTGTTCAATTTTATTTTAAGTTAATAATTGTTCTTTGATGAAGCAAAGTTGTTTTTCACCTTTGGTTGAGGGAGAAAGAAAAGGGGCTTTCAAGAGATTCGTTCATTATATCAATTAATGATCTTCTTTTTACTGTCCCTTTTTAACTTAATAATTTTGATTATTCATTTATAACCAAATCCTTTCCCATTTTTTATCAATTTTGGTTGAGAGAGGAGGAACTCATGTGTAGTCATGGGAATGGTTAATTATATATTCCAACTAATATGCAGCTTTCAATGTTAACTTCAACTACTAAAGTACTAGTCAGGATGGTGGTTAAGTAGGCTCAAGACAATCTCTATATGATTAGGTAAATATTTATGCTGGTAAAATAGGTACCTAATTAGGGGTGTCAATGCGGGCGGTTAACCGCCAACCGTTATAACCGTCAACCGCCTAACCGCCTAACAGTTATAGGGTTTACTAACTGTAACCGCTAACCGTTTTTTATATACTATATTTTTATAATTATAATTATAATAATATTTATACATATAACATAATCAATTTACTGTTAATGATTAAATCATTTTTTTGTTTTAGATAATTAAATCACAATTTGAGTATTAATATATTATTACTATAATTTATATGATTATATTACATAATCAATTAATCATAAAATCATTTCATTATATAATGACAAATTATATATACATATTCATAAATCATAAGTTATAAGTATGCAAGTTCATACTAATACAACAATGAACAATTAAATATCTAGAGACTTAGTTCCAATGTATGCTATCAACTTATAAGTCTATATATGTTATAAATTATAATTATACATTATATATATATGCAATTATGCAAATTAAATAATATAAATATAAAATATCAATACTTAATCATATGATTCAATAACAATTTAAATACTTATTAAAGTTAATAATATTATTAATGTACAATGATAATGTGATTCGTATAATATCAAATTAATTAATTGGCATTGGATTAAACAATGTGTTACTTATAACCACAATTAAAGTATTAATGTATTATCACTATAATTTATATGATTATATAATAACAAATTATACATATATAATATTTATATATGATGTGTTCGTAACTTTGTAGTAATATATGATATGTTAGCAATAAGTAACATAAACTACATAAGTAACATAATTATTAATTAGTTTGTAGTTACATATTAACTAGCTTTGTAAGTACTAATATCATACATTCTTATTCTAATATTTTGTAATTTAGTATATATTAAGTATTTATACATATATGCAATTATGCATATTGAATAATATAAATGTATAAGATCAATACTTAATCATATGATTCAATGACAATTCAAATATTTTATTCAAGTTAATCACATTATTAATGTACAATGATAATGTGATTCGTATAATATTAAATTCAGTAATTAATATTGGATTCATTAAACAATGTGTTACTTATAATTACAATTGAATCAAAGCATTATTAGATACTTTATACTTATAAAACACATATTACATTATCTTAGATTTTTAGATCTAAAATAATTTTTTTATATTAATATGAATTGTGATTTGTGAGATAATATAATCATATAATTTAAGTATGGGTGTATGACTATTATAAAACATTTTGTTTTTTTTCCTCTTATCTTTTTCTTTAACCCGCTTGTCCCAAGCCTGCTGGGCTTCTCAATAGCTGTTGTCTTTTCCTTTCTCTTTTATTTTCTAGAGAGTTGAAATGCATACTCTTCTCTTTTCCTTTCTTTTGTGCAATTGTCTCTTTCTCTTGAAGCTGTCATTCCACCTAATGTCTTACGAAATTACCTTTCTTAATTCCTCAAATTACAAAAGCACCCCTTATCTTATTGTCAATTTTGTCTTTTTGTTGTCTAGTACAATTATCAAGATAAATCGCCAAATTACAAATTAAACCCTATAATACCATAAAAAATCAAAACCAATAATTATCTCCTCACTAGCAAATCCGAATATTATAAAATAAAACCACCAATTAAAACTCATTATAACAAATGTCGAATTATCCTTAAATAATCATTTCCTCCAAAATATGAAATAATTTCGGGGTATTACATTTCAAAAGTTTTATGATGAATGCAATGCTTTGAGAATTTTACGCCATCATAATCTCCTTAAGATTATCACTACTTTTTTCACTGCTTGCTCAAGCATTGATCATCAAGAGAACAAATTTAAGAGTCTAGTTTTTGAGTTCACGTCTAATGGAAGAGGATGAACAACATTGATGCAAAAGATTAAGTTTTATTCAGAGAATGAACATAGCCATAAATGTTGCTTATGCATTGGAATATCTTCATCTCCATTGTGAAACACCGATTGTTCATTGTGATGTAAAGCCAATCAATGTCCTCTGCAATGAAGATATGGTAGCCCGCATTGGCGACTTTGGATTAACAAAGTTCTTTTTGAAGCATCACATAATCCCTCCAAAAATCAAACCATGTCATATTGCTTGTTAGTTGCGTTGAAGGGTTATATTGGTTACATTCCTCCAGGTATCTTTTCAAACCTTCAGCAACTTAGCTCAAGTTTGACACAACAAACATATACGAGAGGTCAAGCCTAATTTTGATAGGACCAAGTCTAATAAATATTTATAAGGGAAAATTTCAATACCAAGGGCCATGGGAAATTAGTGCTTCTTTTTCTTTCATAAAAAAATATATATAAAAAAAAACAAAATTGTTAAATAGTAGTAAAATTGCATTAGTGGATAAATTCTTAAGTTTAGGAGACTATAGTACCTTAGTGATCATGTATTATCCTTATCCAAGTCACTCAGGGCCTCAGGCCCATAATCAACAACTGGAATTAGAGATTTGCTGGATTATATATGTCATTTTGATACCTGCTTGAATTTCTGACGTGTGAAGGGAATTATTTGGTGTAGGTTCTTTATAGGGAACTTGGGTCTCTCAACAAGTAACTTATTGATAAAAATTCTCCAAAATGCTTTATTGATTTTCATTGAATCTATAAATAGATTTTCAAATAAAACTGAGGAAAATGCTAGAGGTTCTCCCCATAGTGTTCTCTGAGGTTCTCCCAGATTTACGTAAAACATGATTTAAGAAAAAAAATAAAATTATAGTGGCCTCCACCACCGGTTTTTTTAGGTATTAGCACCAAATTTGAGGCATTATGCCAAANTGTTAAATAGTAGTAAAATTGCATTAGTGGATAAATTCTTAAGTTTAGGAGACTATAGTACCTTAGTGATCATGTATTATCCTTATCCAAGTCACTCAGGGCCTCAGGCCCATAATCAACAACTGGAATTAGAGATTTGCTGGATTATATATGTCATTTTGATACCTGCTTGAATTTCTGACGTGTGAAGGGAATTATTTGGTGTAGGTTCTTTATAGGGAACTTGGGTCTCTCAACAAGTAAATTATTGATAAAAATTCTCCAAAATGCTTTATTGATTTTCATTGAATCTATAAATAGATTTTCAAATAAAATTGAGGAAAATGTTAGAGGTTCTCCCCATAGTGTTCTCTTGGGTTCTCCCAAACTTACGTAAAACATGATTTAAGAAAAAAAATAAAATTATAGTGGCCTCCACCACCGGTTTTTTTAGGTATTAGCACCAAATTTGAGGTATTGTGTCAAATTTGAGGCATTAGCACCAAAATTGAGGCATTAGTACTAAATTTAGAATGATGAAATCCATTTTTTGTGATATTATCCCTAAAGGGTTAACCTTTCACCCTTAGGTTTTAGTTTTGAATCCAAAAACAAGTTTTAAAGCATTAGAACCTAAATATTAACTCATAAAAATTAATCTATTAGCAAAAAAACAGTACTACAATTTTATTTTTTTTTTAAATCATGTTTTACATAAGTTTAGGAGAACCCAAGAGAACACTATGGGGGAGAACCCCTAGCAAACCCCTAAAACTAATCATACTTGCTAAAATAAATTATCTTTAGAATTTATATTACCAATATAAGATAAAATAAAATAACTTATATTACCAATCTACTAGTTAAAAATGGAAAACTGGACAATCTAAGATAAAACAAAAATAATTTTTTCTAAATTATCAAAGCCCCTATAGGTATTTTATTGTTTACCGATTCCTTATTTTACGATAGTAGAATGGTCATTTTATTTTATTTTTGGATCATTCTACCCTTATAGAAAGGAAGACTGTCTCCCCTCTATTTCCTTTATTTGAAATAGAGAGGATCCTTCTCTTTTTTTTTTTTGAATCAGAGAGGATCCTTCTCTGAGTAGGTGGCATGGCGTGGGTGAGCGAAGAAAGAGGAAGAGAAAAAGAAAGAAAAGGATGGGGGACAATGGCGTGAAATGAGAAAGAAAATAAGTAAAAAGAAAGAAGAAAGAGAAAAGAGAAAAACCAAGTGGTAGGAAAAAGCAAGTGGAGGAAGAAAAGAAATGAAAACCTGCGTGGGACAAAGCATTAAACTCACCGTTTAACCAAAAAATTGGATACTTGGCTATTGTATATATAATGATAATGAAAATGCCTGCAAAATGACGAACTAACATGTGATAAAATCACTTATTCTTTATCAAATTAACTTGAGTCAATAAATCAATTAAGAGCAACAAATTCATTTTATCAATCAAATAAAATTACTGCTCTCGTGTGCATAGCCTCTTTTCTATATATAGAAAATATGTCGCCCATTTCCTTTAAAAATTAGTCATTAAAATTTTTGAGACTCATCACATGAAAGATTCATACAAATGTAATAGTTAATTTGCCAAAAGAAGAAGAAGAAGAAGAAAGGAAGCATTTCTCTTATTTTATTTGATTGAAAGTTAACTTGTTTAAGTTTTTTAATGTTGTCCTTAGGGCTGTTCAAACGGGGCGGTTATAATCGGTCTGCTAACCGCTAACTGACTAGGGTAGTTGCGGTTAGCAATTTTAGGGGGTAAGGCAAAGCGGTTATAACCGCTAATTGCCTTCATTTACATATAATAATATAAATATATATTAAATATTTTATATTAATTTTTTAATGGACAAAGTTTTCCTCTAAACTAGATTGGACGAATTTCTTTCAGCCTAGTCTATAAAAGTGACATATGTCTATTTTTTTAATAACATGTGAAATGCACATGAGTTTTTAATAAAATTTATTCAAACTGTCTCTGCTATTAAAAAAACATGTGTATCTCACATGTTAAAGGGACCCAAATAACTTTTATAGAGTAGGTTGAAGGAAATTCCTCAAACCCAATTTGGAGGAAAACTTTGTCATTTTTTCATTTGTATTTGGATTAATAGATTTGAGCTATTTATGATTATGTATGTGAAATATATAATGTGGTATGTGATATTTTGGGCAAAATCTTATTCAAAAACATTGGCTGGCCTAAAAAACAGCATATTTTTTTTTTCTATGTTTTTTAGAACATNATCTCACATGTTAAAGGGACACAAATAACTTTTATAGAGTAGGTTGGAGGAAATTCCTCAAACCCAATTTGGAGGAAAACTTTGTCATTTTTTCATTTGTATTTGGATTAATAGATTTGAGCTATTTATGATTATGTATGTGAAATATATAATGTGGTATGTGATATTTTGGGCCAAATCTTATTCAAAAACATTGGCTGGCCTAAAAAACAGCATTTTTTTTTTCTATCTTTTTTAGAACATTTTGGCATTGAACCCTTAAAATAAGCCAAAAAAATAGGTCAATATCATAAAATAAGCCAAAAAAAATTATGCCAATTAAAGGTCCAAAACACTTAAAAAACCCAAAAACCCATATAAAAAAAAAAGTGGTTATAAAACCCGCCAGTTATTGGATTGAATAACTACTAACCGCAAGTTATAAAATAACAGCTAACCGCTTAGACGGTTGTGGTTATTAAAAATCGATAACCACCTAAGGCAATTGTAGTTGCAATTATAGCCAATAACCACTAATTACAACCGTTTGAATATCCCTAATTGTCCTTGCACTCGGAGAGCCACACATTGGCTTGGTCTTTATTATATTCACATCTCATCTTTCTTTTCTCCAATATTTTTTACTCTCAAAGAACAAAATAGAGAAAGGGTTTAAATGAGATTTAAGGTCATCTTTAAATTGATGTACAATACTTACAATAATAATAATAAAATTAATCTACAAATCTCAAACTCAAGTTGGTGAGTTTAATTTGGTTCTTCATCGTACCCAGGTGGCCCACCTGACATGGATGCTCACGTGCCTTATGGCAGGGTCAGCTTTAGCTTTACGTAGAGTAATTATTGTATGTAGTGTGAATGTGTGATGAATTTTATATCTCATGGGTGTATATATATATAATAATAATAATTTCCTTTAAATCAATACGAAAAAAATAGAAAATGTTAGGGGTTCTTTCTGTAGGTTTTCTTGGCATTTTTTTAGTCTTACATAAAATATGATTTAAAAAAAAAAAAAATTGTAATGGCCTTCACCACTGATTTTTTTAGGCATTAGTACGAAATTTGTGAGGTATTAGCACCGAAATTGGGGCATTAGCATCAAATTTAGGATGGACAAATCCATTTTGGGTGATACCATCCCTAAAGGGTTAACCTTTCTCCCTTAGGTTTTAGTTTTAAATCCAAAAACAAGTTTTAAAGCATTAGAACCTAACTATTAACTCATAAAAATTAATATATTAGCAAAAAAACGGTACTACAATTTTATTTTTTCTTAAATCATGTTCTACGTAAGACTGAAAAAATGCCAGGAGAACATTACATTTTTGCTCTTTGGTCCCGGACTCTCTGCCCCTAGTGTGCATGGTAAATACAAAAAGTTGGGAAAGCTCAAAACTATGGGACAACTTTACTTGGCTGCAGCCTGCAGGGGATATTTATTGAAGATTAATTTGCATAATTTGGTCATCATATATATGTTGATAGGGACAATGATGTTATGTTATAATCCAATTATCCAAAACTCTTCTTTTATTAACATTAAAATAGTCTCGATTATATAAAGCTTATCCCTTTAACTCGTAGACAATCCAAAAGTTTTCGTGCACGAAACATGCACCATGCAAAAGAAAAGCTAAGACTACCTTCGTTGGATGTATCTTATAATTGCTTGGTAGGTGAGGTGATATTCAAGAAAGGGACAGAGGGAATCCACTTTCTGTGACAGATTGTGCGCTCTGTCTTCAAGTGAAATGACGAGTTTTCCTATTTCCCTAGTTAGACTGATAGGATCCCTTCATGAGAGAGGGTACTTAGAGTCAATTTTGGCAAAGGCTAAAAAAAAAATTAATTATTTTAATTATTTAACATTTTTTTATTTTTAATATTACAGTAATAATTTTTTTATTACTCTTCAAATAAAAAAATCACTGTAAAATAAAAATTTTTATTTTTCTATATTAAACATTCTTACTTCTTTTCACACCAATCAATTTTTGCTACAGTATTAAATAGAAACAAAAACGAAATTGTTTACCAAACCAACCCTGATACTTCTATTGCTATTGGATTGTTATGCTTTGCAACATCACGTCAATAATTAAGATGGCATCCACCCAAATGCATGGTCAAGCTGAAGTTGAATTCCTTCAATTATGAAGTAGTAGATATGTGTTAGAACTAGTGACTCATATTAAAATATTAGCGAAAGACCAAGTAAACAAGAGTGAAGTGAATGTCTCAACTCTTTCTTTCCAATTCTATATTATTCATTATTATTATTCACGGTAACAACAATGTGCATGTTAAGTGTTTCACAGTTATCATTTGTTTTTTTATCTTCTATTTTTCTTATCGAATAAGTGGTAGAACCGATTATTTCATCCATATGATTATTTTATTCACTCAAACCTAAACATTATTGATTTTGCCATAATAATGCTACTAGTACCTATGCCTAAACTCACTCATCATGTTTGGGCTTAACGGAACCATGGGTCCATGAGTTGGGGACATTCATACCGATGACGGAAGCAATCAACATGTATATGGTTGCAAAATATTGGCTCTCTTTCGGGTTTTTTATTTTGTTTTTTTTGGAAAATTACACGTTACTCTTATGAAATATTCACCGATTTGTACTTTTACCTTTTAAGTTTCAAATGTGACACTTTACCCTCCCAAAGTTTCAAATTGTGACAATTCGATCACTTTGACTTTTTTTTCCCAAAATGCCCCTATCACATATTTTATTTTATTTTTAAAAAAATCCAAAAAAAAGAAAGAAAAAGAAATATGCTGGGATGGTTCGGCCACCCCAGCATATTTCTTTTTTTTTTTCAAAAAAATAAAAAAATATATATGTAATAGGGGCATTTTGAAAAAAAAAAAATGTCAAAGTGGTCGAATTGCCAAAATTTAAAAGTTTAAAAGGATAAAGTGTCACATTTAAAATTTTGAAAACAAAAGTACAAATCGATGGATACTTCAGGGGGTAAAGTGTAATCCCCCAATTTTTTTTTTTTTTAAGTCATTTTGATACCTGCTTGAATATCAGGCGTGTGAAGGAAATTATTTGGTGTAGGTTCTTTATAGGGAACTTGGGTCTCTCACTTCCTTATTTATAAAAATTCTCCAAAATGCTTTATTGATTTTCATTGAATCTATAAATAGATTTACAAATACAAAAGAGATAAAGCTAACCATACTGGTTAAAATAAGGAAAAATATAAAAGGTTAAGTTAAACTATCAACTATTTACAAGTTAGCCCCTTCGATGTTCAAAATGTAATAAAATAGTTCCACAACCACAAGGTTTCAAAAAATATCAAACTGGCCACTTCATTAGTCAAATTGGATGAAAAATGTAGTACGGCATTTTTTTAAGGTTAAGTTACTAAAATACCTAAAAAAAATCAATTTTAAAAAGGCTCTCTTGAAAACAAAAAAAAAAAACAAAACCTTACGCTTACCAAAACGACACCGTTATGTGCTGTCCGGTGTTCACACAAAACATGAGTTTTGTTCCTTCCATTAAAAGGTTGACACCTCACCTAATATACCTTCGTAAAATAAAACCAAAACACCAAATAATAACCAAATCCTCTAAAAATTAAAAAATCAACCCACTGCTCACCGCTGGACCTCACCACGCCGGAGAGAGAGATTACCTGCTGGAGAGAGACAATTTGCCGTGAGAGAGATTACCTGCCGGCGCGGCCCAGCCCCTAACCCGCGCTAGGTCGTGGCCAGACCCAGCTGTGGGTCTGTCTACTGACCCACGCGGGATCACGGCCGCAACCCGCCGTGACCCACGGCACCCAGCCCTCTGCAACCATCCATTTTCTGTCCCTGTGACGATGATTCGAAGACATTATTTGTTTGCTTTTCAAACTTTTGCATAATTACTTCTTATTTTTGGAGATCCGGACAATTTTGATGTTTTGGATGCCTCTAGCTCATGGGTCTTCATATTTTATCATGCTCTTATCATGATGATGTGATTTTGAAGACTTTATGGCGTTTGCTGTTGTGAAGTCTTGATCTACTTTGCTACGGTGATTCTCTCTGGTGATTCTGAGAGAGACAGAGAGAGAGAAAGAGAGAGA
>CM017327.1:13974230-14128663 GCA_006937295.1 Carpinus fangiana | reverse complement strand
GTGGTAGACCGGTTGCTAGTTCGTCTAACTGCCCTTTAAAAAACTTCATTGATCTTTTTGGTATGGTTGATTTGGGTTTCTCTGGAAATCCTTATACTTGGTGTAATAACAGAAGTGGTCTTGCTACTATTAAAGAAAGATTAGACAGGGGCTTGGCTTCTCCTCAATGGGTCCATCTCCATCTAGCATATTCTCTTCTTCACATTCCAGCTTTTTCTTCGGATCATAACCCAATTTCCCTCAATACTGCTGGCTCTTCTATTTTCATTCCAAGACCGTTCAAGTTTGAGGAGTTTTGGACAAGAGACCCCACTTGTGAACATGTGATTGCCGCAGCTTGGAAACTTATTGTCTCGGGCAGCCCTGCTCTTTGTCTGGAAAATAAACTCAAGAATACTACAGTGGCTCTGAGCAAATGGAACCATCTCCATTTTGGGAATATTCAGAATAAGATAAAAGCCACTATGAGAAGAATTGATCAAGTTCAAGGTTCCCCCCCTTCTCAGTCAGCTTTCTCCCTTGAGCTCAATTTGAAAGCTGAATTGGAAGACCTTCTTTTGAAAGAGGAAATTCTTTGGCGCTCAAAGTCTAGAGAATCTTGGCTCACTTGTAAGGATCTCAACACAAAATACTTTCATACCTCCACTCTCATTCGAAGAAGGTCTAATGCTGTAGATTTCCTTAAGTTGGATTCTGGGGCTTGGTTTTCTGATAGGCCTTCCATTGGAGGTGCTTTTGTCTCTCATTTTTCCTCTCTGTTCACTTCCACTTCCCCCCCCTTAGAAGATGACCTCCTTAGTCTTTTCCATCCTACCATTACTGATGAGGAAAACTTTGCTCTTTGCTCTGTCCCGTCTGAACAGGAGGTGTTCACAACCCTTTCTAGCATAGGTTCTACAAAAGCTCCAGGGCCAGATGGCTTCACAGCCCTGTTTTATAAAAAGAACTGGTCCGTTGTCAAAAAAGTTGTGTTGAATTGTGTCTGGAATTTTTTCCAAAACAGCTACCTTTTGCCAGAACAAAATCACACCCATATTGCTCTTGTCCCAAAACAAACAGGTTCCCATACAGTGCACCAATTCCGCCCTATTAGTCTTTGTAACATTGTTTACAAACTCATCTCAAAAATTTTAGCTAATAGGTTGAAGCTTCTCCTTCCCAAAATCATCTCACCTTTCCAATCTGCTTTTGTTCCTTGTAGGAACATCCAAGACAACACTATCCTTGCTCATGAGCTTTTGCACTCTTTCAAAAACAAAAAAGGCAAGGGTGGCTTTATGTTTCTTAAATTGGACATGGAAAAAGCCTTTGATAAGATGGAATGGAGCTTTCTTCTAGCCATTTTGGAAAAACTTGGGTTTCATGCCACTTGGGTTAACTGGATCCGGCTCTGCATCTCCACTCCTTCATTTTCCATTTTACTAAATGGCAGCCCCTTTGGTTTGTTCTATCCTGAGAGAGGTTTGAGACAAGGGGATCCTCTTTCCCCTTTCCTTTTTATTCTTGGCTCTGAAGTTCTTTCAAGGTTGCTATTCAGAGAAGAATTGGTTGGGAATTTGAAAGGTATTCAGATTGCAAGACATTGCCCTGCCATTCATCATTTGCTTTTTGCTGATGATCTTTTGATTTTTGGGAAAGCTTCTTGGAAGGAGGCTTGCAGCATTAAATCCTGCTTGGACAGGTATTGCAATTGGTCTGGACAGTCCATAAATAGCAGCAAATCCTCTTTACGGTTTAGTAGGAATACCCTTCCTAGCTCTATTTCTTCCATTTGCAACATCCTGCCCTTTGCTTCAAACAATTTGCACTCTTTATATCTTGGTCTTCCCATTTTAATGGGCAGCTCCAAGAAAGAAGCTTTTCAAGGGATCTTGGACAAGGTTCAAAGAAGAATAGATGGGTGGAGAGCTAAAACACTTTCTTAGGCAGGCAGGTTGGTCCTCATTAAATCTGTTGCAGCTGCCCTTCCATCTTATGCAATGAGCTCATTCATGCTCCCTGCTAGTGTTTGCAACAGCTTAGACAAGTCTTTCAAGAACTTCTCGTGGGGATTTTCCCCTAGCAAATCCAGAAATTTATCTCTTAAATCTTGGGATTCTTTGTGTTTGCCTAAAGCTGTTGGAGGGTTGGGTTTAAGGAGAATGAAAGAAGTCAACTTAGCTCTTATTGCTAAACTCGGATGGAAGCTGCACTCCTCTTCAGACTGTCTATGGGTGTCCCAACTGCGAGGTAAGTATCTCCAATCTGGTTCTTTTCTTTTCCCCCCATCCCATTCTTCAGCCTCTTGGCTTTGGAAAGGCATTTTGAAAACTCAAAGCCTTATTGCCCAAGGAGCTTGTCACAGAATCAGCTCATCCTCTTCCTTTTCTATTTGGACAGCTCCTTGGATTCCTTCTATCCCTGCTTTTACTCCTACACCTATCAACCTTAGCCATATCACTCACCCTTTGCTTTCCATCCGAGACATCCTCCATCCAGATAACACTTGGAACATCCCTTTCATGCTTTCCATTTTTGACTCCTCTTCCATTAGAGAAATCCTGAAGCTGAAGGTTGGCCCTTTCTCTATCCCAAATTTTATTTGGTCCCCTTCCACTAATGGTCTCTTCTCTACCAAGTCTGCCTTCAACCATATTACTCTTCCTAGAGTTAATTCAACCTTCTCCCCTCTTAACCCGTCTGCTTGGAAAAAATTATGGAAACTTCAACTTAATGATAGGTTGAAGCTTTTTCTTTGGAAAATTGCTTGGGATATCATCCATACAAAATCCAAGCTAAACCAATTTCTTCACTTTTCCCCCTCTGATCTCCTATGCCCTCTTTGCAAGTCAGAGACAGATTCCCTTCCCCATCTTTTTTTCCGGTGTGTCTTCTCTAGAGTAGCTTGGAGATCATCTTTTTGGCCTTTAAACTCTCTTGTCTGGGACAACCTTTCCCCTTCTCAATGGATTGAAGGCATCCTCTTCCCCCATTCTTTTTTTGGTATTCCACTGGCCGATTCTCACCTATTTCAGATTTTTGCTAGTGTCCTTTGTGATCTTATGTGGTTTAACAGGAACAAAGCTCTTCATGATGGTTTAACTCCAAATGTTTTGGTTCTGGCTAACTCCATAAAAAAAATAGCCCTGGAACATCACAATGCCTGGCGTGCAACTTCCTCTCCAGTCAAAGAAAAATGGTCCCCTCCAGCTGCTGGCTCTTTCAAAATAAATTTTGATACTGCAATCAGGGACCATCTTTCTGCACAAGCTGCTGTTTGCCGTGATTCTAATGGTAAAATCATCAAGGCTGTCTCACAAATCAACCCTCCCTGTGATCCAAATTATGGCGAGGCTTTGGCAGCCCACCTTGCTTCCTCCTTGGCATCCAATTTAAACCTCCAGAATTTTACTATTGAAGGGGACTCACAAGTGGTTATCATGGCCTTACAAAACCCCTCAATTGTTCAAGACTGGAAAATTGATGCCCTCATTTCAGACTCCATCTCCCTCTTGCCAGCATCCTCCTCTTGGATGGCTCGAAAAATTCACCGAAGTGCAAACTTCTGTGCTCACCATGTAGCTTATTGGGCCGCGGCTAGAGCTCACTCTGGCTGCATTCCCACTTTTTTTAGTCCTTTTCCCTGTTCCCCCTTATGTAGTGGACTGGTTCCACCTTCCCCTTAGTTTTTGTTTTTCTCTATTGTTCTGTATGCGTCTATTTTTTATGAAAGTGTTCTCACAAAAAAAAGAATATAATTAGATCATCTCAAAGCATGTGGCATAGTTGGAAAAACCACGCCACGTGACTAGCACCCCATGAGCTAGGTACAATACTACAATGTCCCATGCGTTGGGTTTTTTATTTTTATTTTTATTTTTTTTAATTTATTTATTTATTTAAATTGAATAAGAAAAAAGGGTTACGGGAGATTTTTTTCATTTCTAATCCGAATGGAAAAGAGAATAAAGGATCCCGTGAGAATGCAAAAGTTTGTATAGAGAGGAGGAATAGTAAGGTTTTTCCTGGTCTTATTTTAATCTTACATGAAAATTGTTTATATATATAAAATAAAAAGAGGTCCCTTTTATCTTATATATATAAAATCTATATAAGATTAAAAAAAAAATTACAAAAAATAAAAAGAAAAGCCGTAGCATTTCTCCGGGGAAAGAGGGGGGTTGTCCCTGTTGTCACACACGGTGTGATACTGTGATATAGGATATACATAGGATTCAAATTAAATGGAAGGCTGACAAAAGAGATTATGCAGCACAACTTAGGCTCGCCTTTGAGTAACCGAATTCTATAACCATTCACTGCACATTCTGCCATTAACTGATCCTAGCACTCGTGAGGCCACCATTGCCCACAATTAGATTATGACCAGGAGAATGAGCAAAACTTAACTGGGTAAAAAGAATGACATTGAAATTAAGTACAACACAAATTTGTTTATTTTGTCCCGTTACAAGGATTACAACTCTAGGTCACATGGACACTTCCAATCATTTCGCAGACACATAAGATCTCTACATGAGACTTTTTGACTCTGATTCCCACTTTATACAAGCTTTTATCAGTTGAGAACCTCGTCTCTGTTATAACTCTACATGATCCAAAAGTAGGGGAAGAAAACAAGAAAAAATGAAAAAGAAAAAACCTGTGTATGTCTGGTGAGGGAAAGACCAGTTCAGCTTTAGCTATTAACAAGGGCCATCATACTCAAAACCCTTCAGGCAAATCACCTAGCAAACAGCTTTTTGCATCTTCTAGACTCTGGTTAATCTGGATGAGAAATTGAACAAGGACCTTTTCTCCTTCCTGAACTACCCCATACATGCTGGGACTCCTACAAGCAGCCCACCCCAGTCATCATCACAAGATCAGCACTCATCCATCACTTCACAGTTTAACTGAAAGAAGTTCTGATACGACCAGAGTAATCCCAAAATCAGCCAACGATCAACTTCATTTGGATGTTAATGCACCGGTTAAATTATCATAGGCAGTCCTGAAGCGAAGACCAGAACCAATATGTCTTGATGTGGGGCACACCCAGCTGAGGATATTTGGACCCAGAACCTGAAGCAGGGAAACATAACAATTCATGTGACAGGTATGGAGAATTTGACCAGTGTCTATGTATTAATAGACACATGTTGCACAGTTTTGCATTCCCGATTTGGGCTAGAGAGAGGGAAAGAGTCCCACCCTTCACAACAATTTCCCCCACCCAAAAAAAATCCCAACCAAAAAAAAAAAAAACCCAGAAGCACCATCTCAAGACCGGTCAATCTGGTGAAGTCGCATTGAACATGGTAATCAAGACGGAACAGATGACCATATTAGAATGGTATTTGTACCAACCCTAATGTTGCTTCAGTCTGAGTTGATCTACCAGCCTGCTAGGTGACCATAATGGCTAAATAGAGCATTTATAGACATAAACTGCACTGGAGACATGCAGAAGATTCAAGTTAAGGCTAATATCTGAAGAGTGGAGCCTTCTTAAATCTATACATTTATACACGTTCAGTGTGGCTGAGAAGAGAAGCCATAAACTCAGGGCCAAAGACCCGTATTGAAGCTTTCCAGTGTTCATCAAAGGGCAGATATTAAATTTGTCATAAAGGAGAAGGGAAGGGAGGCATGCCAATGTGCACTAGCACAAAATGGCACCTCCTTCCCCCTAAGAATGACGGGGAGGTTGTGATTATGGGTTCAAGATACACCTGGGTGCATAACTTACTAATCAAAAAAAGGGAGGGAGGCATAGCTCTTACCATAGTCAGGTTTTCATAGGCACCAAGATCGTATGGATGTGAATAGACATTCCCTCCTTTCTCCGCAAGCCACATAGCTCTAACTCCTTCATGGTACTGCCAGAAGTACAAAATAATCAGTGCTGATCAGATTGACCATCAAACATAGGAGTTATGAACTAAATTAATTTGTTGATTTTTTTAAGTACCTCAATCGTGGTCTTGTTATGCAAAATCAGGTAAATATGCCAACCTAAAAGAACGCTTAGGGCCACACATAAGGGGACAAGAAACAGCGCAGAAATGACCTGTAAATAAGTAATTGATGAACAAAATGACTAACATGCTGAGTTGTGATTAAACCAAACAGATCTTGTAAATAATAGCATATTACATATGCCGTTCTGAAAGAGTCTCCACTTTGCTGCTCATCATTTGGGGAATCAACAGTTAGACTACCCGCAAGCAAGACCTGAAAGGTTTAGAAGGGAGGAGGGGGGGAAGAAACAAAGAATGTTATGTTCTTGGAACTATCTCCATTTGGTCATTACAAAGAGATCAATCAAGTCCATCTCCCCAATTATGAAAAAAAACTGGTTATAAAAGCCAAGCAGTCAATTCATGCCACTACAACATGAAGAAAAGCAGTTTTGAAAGCATAATGAAAACTGTCAAAATCTTGGACATAAATAAGTTCAACGTACCAGGGAATAGATGCACGCAATTACAGCAAACACGACGAAAACGAAAAACACCTTATAGTTTGCATGCCCAACGCAATTATTTATCCAAATGCAATGGTGATCCTTTACAATCAAGAGGTAAAACTTTAGCACATTATCCAGGACATTAGGGATATCCATGAATGAGAACATAGATCATGCATACCATGCGCAAAACACATCTTCTGCAAACACGGCAATGATGCGCACGAGGAGGCTTATTTTGAGAACACTTTTGGCAGTACCTTAAATCCCCACCCTGCAAAAACATTCCACAAAAAGTCACACCGTAGCATTCCTGGTTCAAGTTGTGCTATGTATTAGATAATTGCTTTATTTTAAATATTATTGCAATCTAAGATATTTAAAAGGAAGTGGTGTTCAGACCGCCAGATGGAGAGGAGTTCCAGATCATTGAAGCATGAGTACGAGCTCTTCCGCCCCTCATATAGAAAAAATGGTATATGTGGCACCACCATGCAAGTCTAGTGGGGCACGCATCAATAATAGACAAAGGCATTATATGGACAACAAAGTGAAACTCAGGAGCTGAAATCTCCAATGGATTAGCTGGCTAAGCAAACTCAACCCGAGGATGCAACATCAAAGTATGCTATCTATGGAAAGATTACATTTTAAACACAAACAATTAGGAGTAATATCTTGAACAAGTTGGGAATTTCAAAGAGATTAGTTTCCGATTCGGCTTATTATTTTACTTATGAAAAAGCTTCCAATTGATACAAATTATTCATTGACTTCTGTGCATCTAACAAAGACATTCTCTGGTGATTACTATAGTTGGAGCATATAGTTGGGTGATGATTTGACCTCAATTTGTAGGTGACTCCCATTGTCAAGTTGTCTACACACAGATACAAAAGATACTCTTCCCACATGACAAAAATAAGATTCGCTTGACGAATTCCAACAAGCATTGAGAGCTAGGTGAACCAACCTTGGTAGTTGAAATTAACACTATGACCAATGAACTTATTGTGCTTTTGGGGCAATCTGTCCAGAAAAGGAAACGACAATATTGAATTGGGACAACCGACACGCTCTATGAACCCGAAAACGACAATAAAAGTAATAAAGGTAAGAATCACCAGTATGCATTTCCTTGATTCGGATCCTGGGAAGGCAATAAAATGGCCTTTGCCATCAATGTAAGCTTTGTATCAAATCAAGAATTTCAAAAAACAAGTAAATCATATATCCAACCCTCAAGACTAGTTAGCTTACGGTGCATAGAGTTCCTCCATGTGATTTACTTTCCTTTTAGTCTACTACAAATCATTTTCCTTTACTCATACATTCGAATGTTAGCATTTAACAACTTCCTATATGTATCACATTGCCCACCCATCTTTCAACTATTCCAATTCCGCCGGTCAGTAACTAACAAACCAAATCCCAATTACTTAAAATAATTAAAAGAAATAAAATAAAATCAAAAGTTGCAAACTTTTTCCAAAGAAACCCTAAAAGATTACCAAGAAACTGAAAAAAGACAGCACCTTACGCTTGATCTCGTGGATAGGGTTTTCGGCGTCTTCGATGTCGGGCGCGTAGTCGGAGGGGACTCGACCCGGATCCGTGAATACGGCAACGGCGTAGGTGAAGACGCACATGAGAGCGATGGCGGTGAAAACCAAGGCGTTGAAGATTCCCGGGGAGGACAAGAGGCCGAACCACCGGTCAATGAAAATGAATATCGTGGAGAAGTATATGTAAGAGATGGCTAAAACGACGAAGGTTACCGGCAGAGAGAAGCCGACGCCTCGCTTCATTTTCGGGGAACAGGTGTCGGAGGCACCGGCGTCGTAAACGACGGCGTCTCCGGTTAGGTTTTGCAGAGGAAATGTGAGAGAGTTTGGAGGTTGGTGACGACTCTGTGAATCTAGACGGTGCCGTTGTCTATCATTTTACTTATTTGCCCCTACCTTCTTCTTTACTAAAGATACCCTTCCTGAATTTAAAAATTCCAGAATGTAATTTGGGTTTTTGATAAACCTCACTCACCAACCCAACCCAACCAAGAACTACCTGCTGCCTGCTGGTGAGTGAGGTTTATCCAAAATATCATATTAATATTTTAAAGTATTAACTTAACTATTAATATTATGTTTATCTTTGAAATATTTGTACAGATATAAACAAAATATAATAAAAATAAATAAAAATTTCGAAGAATCAAACTGAAATTGATTGTTATCTATGTCACAAAATATCATGTTAATCAAATAATCAAACATTTCACGTCAGGGACGGAGCCAGGAAATTTTATGGGAGGGGGCCAGCCAAATTTTTTTTCTTTTTTTAGTTCTTTATAATTTTTGTATTAAAAAAAATTATTTTGGTTGCTTTTTATAAACTAAAGACCACAATATGTGCCAAAAAAAGTGAGCATTTGAAAATAAGGGCTAAAAATCAAAAAACTTAAGAGTATGATTGATTTTAAAGATGTCCTACTAATTAACCAAACTCTTACTATTAATTAATTAAAACGATGGATTATATGGTTACCTAACCCTCGGCTTCACTGTTCACCTTGCCGAACTGAATTGTGTTATTAAGTTTTGATTTAATGTTCTAAAACACGCAACAAAAGATAAAATGGTAATTAACAAAGAAGATGAAACTCAATATGGTTTGACAATGACATAGAAAACGATTGATAATTGTAGTGGATGGACATAATATATTCTCCCACTTGAATACTTACTTTTTCCTACTTCATAAAGTAAATTAAGTTAAGCATGCATGTTATGTTAATTTCCATGGGCCTTTATTAGGGCCGCACTAACTTAAGTGAACTATCTTNGCTTCACTGTTCACCTTCCCGAACTGAATTGTGTTATTAAATTTTGATTTAATGTTCTAAAACACGCAACAAAAGATAAAATGGTAATTAACAAAGAAGATGAAACTCAATATGATTTGACAATGACATAGAAAACGATTGATAATTGTAGTGGATGGACATAATATTTTCTCCCACTTGAATACTTACTTTTTCCTACTTCATAAAGTAAATTAAGTGAAGCATGCATGTTATGTTCATTTCAATGGGCCTTTATTAGGGCTGCACTAACTTAAGTGAACTATCTTATGCTCATTTTTAGTGACCTTGATCATTAGGCATACCTTGTTACCACATCCCAAAGTGGGCTGCTTTCTTTATGTTTTGTTTAGTAGCTTTTGCAGTTGTGTTTCTAGAAGAAGACTTTATGGATATTTCAGGATTTTTCTCAAACTGTTATTTAATTTATAATGTCTCTTCAAACTTTAAATTAAGACAATATTATCTGTCTAAACTATAAAAAATTGTCAATACTATCCTACAACGATAAAATATCCTTAAGCACATCAAGCAAGTATACACGAGAATCCCATGTTTGTTTTGTCGCACCCTAAGAAAAAGGATAGGGCGTGTGATGAAAATTAGGCTGGCCAGTCCATATAATCCTTTTTTTCTTGATATGAGATGGACATATATTATACCAGGAAGCTCTCGTGGCTCACATCTGTCAACCTCTGTAATCTCCACGCCACAAAAGCTTTTACTGAACACTTTGGGTGGTGGCAAACCCAGCAAATTAAAATCATGATCAGGAAGAACTACTTCCATTGTGATCATCAACATGTCTTCCACGGAAAAAGATTGGGTTTTTTTTTTTTTTTTAATTTTTTCTCTTTTTTTTTTTCAAATTAATTTATAAAGGTATTATTAAAAATTTGTTGGAGTTATTTTTATATTTGAGGGCTTTTGGAAAAATATTGACAATTTTTTATAATTTAAAAGGACGTTGTCAATTAAATGTTTGTTTGATTAGTTAGTGCCAAGTGGCATAGTGCTTTCTCACTCACCATAGCAAGCTTAGGATTTATTGATTTGATTTTTTTCTTAATAATTGTATTAAAATATTGTTCTACTATATATATACATACCATATGAGTAATGCTAGAGACCATCTTTTTATCCTTCTAAAGTTGATATGGCTTTCAAAATCACAATTTGATCAAAATCCATATATGATTCATCTAAAATTTCATGGTGATTTTAAAAGTCACACTAACTTTAGGAGGATAAAAAGATGGTCATAGCATTTCTTTATATCGTAACCTTGCAAGCAATGCAGCTTTACAGTGCTTCAAGACCTTTGGAAAATAATGAAGCAAAAACTTCAATTTCATGTTTCTTCAAAAGTTTGATAGAGAGGGACCGAGATATAACTTTTTTTTGTAAAATTTGTTGGGGCAAGCCAATGGCCTGTAATTTTTTTTTTTAGGACTTGGGGAGTAGCCAGGGCCATCCCTGCCCCCCTATAGATCCATCATTGTTTCGCGTATTAATTGTGTATTATTTTTGCTAATCCCTCCTTATTTTTCTAATTTTCTAATTTTGAATTTAGTTTATAGTTTGAAATAATGATGCACATGATTTTGGTTTAAGTTGTACAAAAGGCAACTGGCTATCCTATATCATAGGATGGATTATTGTCTAATTAGGAGGGATTTAATAGTGGACCCATGTGAACAAATTGTACCAAAAATGATTGAGAATTTGAATAATCAAATCCTATGGACATTTCAAATAACCCACATGTCAAATTTTTCCATTAGGATTATTATTTTCTTTTTCTTTCTTCAATTTACTTAACAGCTAACAAGAGAAAGGGAAGAAGAAACAAAAACTATAGGGAAAAATATAAAATGGCCCCTCAAACTACCAACCATTTGTAATTTAGCTCATTAAAGTTTTAATTAGTATAAAGTAGCCTTCTAAAATATCAACCCCTTACAATATGACCCCCTTTGTTAGTGAGGATTGTTAAAATGGATGGAATAAGCAAAACGACGTCGTTTTGGGACTATAGAGTTACTAAAATGCACTCTTTAGAAGAAAAAATCAAATTAAAAAAAAAAACGATCGAAACGGTGTGTTTCGTTCCCAAATGAAAACCCCCCATCTTCCCGTGAAGAACCACGGAAGAAGTTACAAGATGAAGACTTCTTTTTCTGCAAGTCAAATTACCCAGAGAAAAAAATGTTGAAGAACAGTACTGCAAAGTCATAGTTGTTGAGTTAGAAATCTGGGATCGGATAATTATGTGAACCTGTAAACAATGACGGAAGCTGCAAAAAGGACGAGGACGGCGAGGGCGTTTGAGTAAACAACAAAAACAAAGTTACTCATCCCTCTGCCCATGGCAGCTTTTAATATAGTGTTCATGCCCACTTCAACGAACTGTGTCACCACCATTGCTCCTATCACTCCTAAGCCCCTCATCTCTCTCTCTCTCTCCCTCTTTGCAATGCCGCTAGTTTTCAGTTTTCATGCGCAGTGATGAGACTTACAGTACGGTCAATTTTATTTTATTTTATTTTTAAATACCAGACATGGTCACAAGCACCTCCGGCTTTGACTTGTCCAAGAAGCACCTTCTTACTCAAATCTGGGTTTTATGGTTCTTCGTTGGGCTTCGTGGTTCTACACAGGAAGAAGGGAGGTTTTGATTTGGGAACGAAACGACACCGTTTAGATGTGTGTGTGTTTTTTTTTTTTAATTTGATTTTTTTCCTTTAAAGAGGGCATTTTAGTAATTTTGCTGTCCAAAACGATGTCATTTTGTCTATTCCATCCATTTTAACGGTCCTCCCTAACAGAGGGGGTCAAATTATAAGGGGTTGATTGTTTAGGGAGTTACTTTATACCAATTGAAACATTAAGGAGTTAAATTACAAATAACTGATAGTTTAGGAGGTCATTTTATATTTTTCCCAAAACTATAATAATAATAATAATAATAATAATAATGATTTCATTGAAAATAATAGGTGACAAAATTCCCACAAATTTCCTTTTATGAAGTGGGTACATAAGAATGGAAACAATTTTGATAAACTATGAGCCTAGGGATCCTTTTTCATCCCTCTTATCTTATCTAGGCATTTGCTGGAAAAAGAATATGTAGTAATTAAGTACAATTTCAACTTATTTGATAAAAAAAAAAAAGAAAAAAAGAAAAAAAAAGGAGTACAATTTCAACATTTGGGAAGATCGGACGGTGGAGGTTGCAGCTTTTGCTTGGGTCCTTTTCCATCCATGACAACCCACGCCATCTTCAACCCCCAGCTCGTGTGTACTTCCAGGTGGCAATGCATAAACCAAACGCCTGCAATTTCATCATTGTTTTGTCATCTAATTTATCCTTAATTAATTTCATTATTGTTATTATTACTATTATTATCTGAGATTGATTCTGTATATACCCACCTGGATTGTCTGCGAGAAAGCGAATTGCAACCCACCCGGCAGCTGGCACGCTGACGGTGTTCCTCTCAGCCGGGTCAACGAGGTTGAACTTGGGGGGGTCTTTCTTGGGGTCGAAGTTTCCAAAACCCTGGCCTACCACGAAGAAGTTAAAGCCATGGAGGTGAAGCGGATGGCTCTCTGCCGCAATGATGCTCGTGTCCTGCAAAACCAGCTCCACAGTAGTATTAAATGGAAGCGCCACCACCTTAGTCCCCGCACTCACCATAATGTTGGTAGGCGGAGTGCCGGAATAGTTAAATTTGAATGGTGGATTGGAAGGGAAATCCGTGGTGTAAACGCCCTTGGATTTGTTGAAGAAGTGGGCTTGGAGTAAGGCCGTGTTTGGCTGCACAAAAGACACATTGTTGACCGCAGCAGTCAGCATGGTGTTGTTGGGGCCTTGGCATGTCTGGTTTTGCGGGCAGGGGCGAAGTCCTAGTCCGACAGTGAAGAAAAAGCGTCTGTTAACGGTTTGAGGAACATTTGCTGGGAATTTCGCGGTGGCCAAGCTACGGATTTTCTTTACGTAATTGGTGGCGAAGGAAGTGTCGTTGAGCCGTGGAAGAACCGGTCTGAGAAGAGGTAGCTTATTCTTGTTCTTGATCTTGTTTTTGACTTTGGAGCTTGACTCGTATTCGAGCAATCCGGTGGCGGTGGTGTTGTCGAAGGCAGCCGGGCCGGAGACATAAGGTCTAGCGGCGATGACGAAAGTGGCGTTAGGCGATTTGGATTTGGTCCTGAGAAGGGCATTGGTGGTTTGCCCTGGGGTGAGGAGGAGAGTTTTGGTTTTGAAGGGCTTCACGTAGACTGCATCAGCTTCGACGACAGTGAGGAAGTGGTTGGCGATGCTGAAGAAGAGCTCGTTGTTGAGTGCGGCATTGATCAAACGGAGGAGATAGGTTTTTCCAGGCTTCACCTTGAGCTTGAATGTATCTGCATGGAATTTATAATTTGTTTCATTTCCGCCCCTCCCCAAAAAAAAACATAAAATGTAGTACCATAATGCCTTTGTAATTAAGAAAGGATTACCTTTGACTGAGCAGTTGTATAAGGGTCCTGGAAGGCCATTAATGGTGTAGGCATCAGAGATATTCGGTGGCAACCCTGTTTGCGTGGCTTGGTTGATAACTGTCTCTGTGTCTGCTTTCCACCATTCTCCTGCAAGTGGAGGAAAAGCTCATGAGTTTCTTTTTTTTCTTTTTTTTTGCTTTCATTTTCTAGCAAGTAATCTTGAATTACCAAAAATGATGGGAACTTCTTTGAAGGGTTGGGGGAATGGGTAGGGCACATGTCGTTTTGGAAGAATGACAATTGGTCCATAGACAGTTGCTCTGAGCCATGAGATGTGAGCATGCCAAAACAGAGTCCCTCTCTGCCCAGTAATGGTGAAGTTGTACACAAAGGCCTGCCCTGTCTGAATCGGGCACTGTGTGATGTAGGCAGGTCCATCTGCCCATCCGCTTCTCAGTTGCCGCACTCCATGCCTGCCCCGAAAAAACAAAAAAAAAAAGCATCAGATTTCAAATACATGCAACGACAACAAATAAACAGATCGAACGCCACCGGTCTCATATATACCAATGCAGGGTGATATTGTTCTGGACATGGTTAACCACTTTGATCAAGACCCGGTCGCCTTCCCTTGCTATGATTCGAGGCCCAGGGAACTGCCCATTAACGGTCACAATGCTCTTTGTTTGGCAGAGCCTCGTAACGTTTTGCAACTTTATCTGCAAAATATTGACAAAACAGAGCAATTTGTTGTGCTTATAATAAGACTAAGAGGTTAGAAATGTCGTAAAGGGAGTGTAATACGTACATCAAACTTGTAGTGCCTGGTTATGCCAGCATGCTTTGCAGTCACCAGCTGAGGAAAAACCCAGAAAGCACTCAAAGCGAAAAAGATGGCACCCAAAAAGGCAGAGGATGGAGGAAGCCCAGAACCCATCTCTCTCTCTCTTTTTCTTTTGATGGAGAAGAAGATGATGACAATGTGTGAGAGTAGGGTGGGTTTAAATAGCAGCGCAGAAGATCGAGAAAGGCCATGGAATGGTTTTTGGATGATTAGGTGATTGAGAATGAGATTACTCTACAGACAGCCCATGCCTTCAGCAACAAATTGCCCGTTTGATTGGACCAGCTGCTGCTGGTCAAGCTTTACTTTAGAGTGATTTACAAGCCAGATTCTAATATCAGAATGTTTGTGTTTCTAACGGTGTAACTGAAAATCTCCGAATTGCCCTTAGAGATTCAACCCAATTCACCATCAGTCAAACTAGAGTAACTAACAACATTGTTAGCGACAGGAGGACATATATGTCAAAATAACTGGAAGCCATATCCAAAGTTTTTGAGTAAAAAACAAATAAAACTTCATTTTCAGCAAGAAAGGGAGTGATTTTTAATTTATTTTTAATTTTAAAAATCTAGGGCTAAATGGGCGTGGTTGACTGGTACCATTCAACCTCCAACCGTTAACACTTGCTAATCAAGCCAAAAAGAGGAAGGTGTTGCACCATCTTGGTAGTTGTCAGTGTCCAAGGCAGTGGAGGGGGTCCAACGTAATCTTCGAGTGCCGATAGTAGGTATTGTGTCGGATGACATGCTTACTGGCAAGTTAAGGGCGCTACCAGGTTTTCCGGCCAAGAATAATGGAGTAGGTCGGATGACATCGGAGGACAGTTATCATTTGCGTTACAGTCTCGGGCGTTGCTTAAGCAACTGGCTCGTTAGCTTTTATGGCCCAATCAAGGCTCGTGGTTTGGGCTAGATTGCCACTGCCCAACCCGTGGGCTTTTTGGCCCACATTCTCAACTTGGGCTATTCGGGTGGACATTTGGTATATATAAATTTTCAACGAAAAAAATATGTTCATATGTAAAAAGAGAAATTTTCAAATGATTAAATTGTATTAAATCTAGCTAGGAGCAATCAAAATTTTAAGTCTGAAGTGAATAAATTAGGAACTAATAAGAAATCATGCCGACATGCTTTTTGTTTGTGTAATTAAGAAATTTTTCACAATAAACATGTTTGTTGGAATTTATTAATGAATTTGAGTTTAGGGTTAAAATGCATTAATTTTTTTTTTACCCATTATGCAAACAAATTTACCCATTTTATTAAATCTTGTCAAATTTTATTTTATATAATTAATTCAATCAAATATATTTTCCATATTACTCTTTTTGAGCCACTATATATATTTTGTCCACATGTTATTACGAATTTTATAATCTAATATAATGTCACTACTAAACTTGTCTATTCACATATTTACGGTTTTATCCTATCCTTAATTTCTTGTGGGTGCCTATGCAAATTTCACTTTGTAATATGACTTGATTTTTTTTTTTTCCCTTCTAAAACACTTATTATAAAGTATCAAATTAATAATTGTAAAAACTTATAATCTTAACCACGAGTCATTGCTTGAACTATCATATTTCTGTCAAAAGAATGGCTCTTTGCTAACAAGATTAATAAGATGCTTGTGTATTGATTCAAAATTTTTACATATATATTGAGAAAAATATAAAAAAAACCCCTCAAATTAACAACCGTTTTGCGATAGAGCCCCACAATGTTCAAAATGTACTAAAGTTGCCCATTAAACTACCAAAATATCTCAAAAAAGTCACTTATTTTTTTATATTCCTATAATGCTCCTATTCTTTTAACAAATAAAATAATAAAATAATTGTAAAAAAACACAAACAATTTTTTAAAAATACAAAAAAAAACCTATTGACCAATAAAAACAATTTTTTTAACAGAATTTGACTCTATGGAATAAATTGTTTTTTTTTTTTGGAATATCTTAAGAAACTATGATTTTTAACAGAATTTGACTCCATGGACGAAATTGTATTTATTCGCCCATTTTTTTTTTATTTTAAAAAAATTGTTTGTTTTTTTTTTTTCAATTATTTTATTATTTTATTTCCTCATGTTAAACCTTGACTATTCTATAGGACTAATTCTATAGAGGCCTTTCGTGTCTTTATAGCATGGTTGCAATTATATTATTCTTTTGACATGTCCACACAAGGGTAGGAGGAAGGGGGATTCGAACTTGTGACCTCCGCTTCATAAGGCGTGGTTCACAGCCGATTGAGTTACCACTTGGGGATGCAATTATATTATTCTTATTAAAGTGGCAATGTCCGCATTTCCTATATTCATTCTTGAACATTTAAATAAATAAAAAAAGGAGAAATTATAATTTTATCTTTTCACGCTTATTGGTTGTAAGTTTGTAACATCACCTCTTAATCAACTAGTTGAAAAACAAATTGCATGACTTTAACCAAAAGACAAAAGACACAAAATAAAAAATAATAATAATAAAACCTACAAGTAAAACTTATCTATTTGGCCACGTAAATTGTTGTTCTCTTCTGATGCTATAAAATTGTGGTTTAATACAAGACTTCCAAACAACAAAAAAGGACAAAGGAGATATGGTCGCTATGGTTAAGAATGTTATGAAAGGACTTTTTTTTGATGATGATGGTAGCATTGGCAATGGCCGTCCTTATTCAAGTTGTAGCTAGTGCAAGCTAGCGGACAACCCTTCACTTCTAATCTTTCTCTCATTAATCATCCCCTTCACTCACTCGTTTTCTACATTCTCCTCCCATTTATCTCCCTTTCTCCATATAGTGATGCTAGATTTGGAGGGATTAATGATCCAAAGAGAGAAAATACTCCCAAGGAAAAAGAAAGCACTACGTCAAATTCAGAAGAAGCAAGAAGAGAGAGTGTAGTAAAGAGTGTTCGAAAGACTCCCAAAGGAGGAGAAAATATTCACGTCGTTTAATTTCAACGGGACATGGAGGAATATAAAAAGTGCTTCAAAGACTGCATGCAAAGAAAAATGCAACTACCTGAAGATTTTGAATTCGGTACAAATTTCTAGCGTATTAGTGATCATATATATATAGTGTCTTAAATTCCAATTATCTTGTGTTCCATTTTAATTTAAATTGAATAAACTCTTAAGGAATCCATGCTACTGCAACGATGGCCCAAAATCCATAAGGAAAGCTGCTAGGATTTCATCGCTAACTCTTCTAAAAAACCTTACAACGTAAGGACAGTCCAATGATGAAGTTTTCTTGATGTCCTCTGGAATCATCAGCGTCAATACAGCCTGGTTGATAGAGAACCTGCCTCCACAGAAACTCAAGCCCGTGACTACAGCAATCAAACTCCAACTCCAGCTCATGACTACAGCAATCAAACTCCAGCTCACAGCATTCATTCCAAAGATCATAGAACCAGACAGCTCAACGCACATCATGCCAAGATTATGCAATCCATTCCTTAGCAGATTATGTGCACAAACAAGATCACAAGAATCAAGCTCAACCTTCCTTTCCTAGAGATACTGCATTACTCTCTCTGTCCACATATGGAAACATCACTATCTTCTTTATCTGTAATTCCTTATACAGAATTTGGTTTTAATTCTTTCCTTGTATAAACCTTGTAACATTCCTGTATATAATGCTTTAAGCATTTCTTTGTAATTATTGAGAAAGATAATAAAACTTTCTTAGTCTTTTCATGGTATCAGAGCTGTAAGGCAAACGCCACATACAAACACTCCTTTTTTTTTTTTTTTTTCCTGTTCTACTCTCAATGGCCGCATCATCTTCAATTGTTCCACTTGTCCTTCCTAACTACAATCAAATGGGAGGAGTGAAACTAGAAGGGCCTGGCAGCTACCTTCAATGGCTATCCATATTCATGCCTATCCTACACAACAATGAGCTAGTAGGCATGATCGATGGGACTGAAGAATGTCCCCCAAAGACTCTGACCAATGAGAAAGGTGAGTCCACTCCTAATCCAGAATATTCCATCTGGATCAAGAAGGACCAGCATTTACTAAGCTGGATCAATGCCTCTCTCTCTGAGAAAGTGCTGTCCACTGTGTATGGACTTAATACCTCCAAGAAGGTATGGGCTGCACTAGCCAAAAGATTTGCTAATCAATCTTGATCCCACATCTCCACCATCAAGCAACAACTGCAGAACCTGCGTCAAGGCTCCAAATCTTGCTCAGATTACCTACAATCTGCCAAAAGTCTGGCTGATCAATTAGCTGTAATTGGTAAACCATTGGATGATGAAGATCTGATTTCTTCTATCATCAATGGCCTCAATCCGAGTTTCATTAATTTTGTGACTAACTTTGCTTTTGCAACTAGGGAAAAATCCCTCAGTTTTGACGAATTTGAGGATATGTTGCTGAATCATGAAATGCTACTTAACAAAGTAGCTACTCCTGATGTTTCAACCTTTGTCTTGTTTGCTCAAAAGGCAGGCCCTCGCAATTTCAATCAGAAACCTAGAGGATCACATCAACTCAACAGACAGCAGCCACATCATTACTCCAAGCCAAATGGATACCCTGCATTCAGATCACAACAGCAAAGAAGTCACCCTTCTGGGTTTTCCAGATTCAGCAATTCATCCCCGGCATTCCCTAGTAACAGAAATATGCAGCAGCAACAGCAGCCTCAACATACCACATCCAATCTTTCCACCTCAACTCGTGCTCCCTGTCAAATTTGTGGAAAATCAAGCCATCAAGCACTTGATTGTTTCCACAGGATGAACTACTCTTATCAGGGAAGACACCCTCCACCTCAGCTAGCAGCAATGGCAGCCCAAACAAATGCTCTCTATGATGAAGATCAGGAATGGTTGGCTGATAGTGGTGCAAATGCACATATCACCAATGAATTGGAAAATCTCACTGTGCAGCAACCATTTGATGGTAATGAAATGGTTGCTGTGGGAAATGGAGCTAGACTCAAGATTAATAATGCTGGTGCAACCTTTCTCCATAACCCTAACTCATCATCTAAATTCCATCTTAAGAATGTTCTTCATTGCCCAAATGCTTCTACTAACCTATTATCCATTCAAAAATTTTGCACTGATAATGATTGCCACTTTATACTCACTTCATCTCATTTTTTTTGTGAAGGACAATCTCACCAAAGCAACTCTCCTGGAAGGCAAGAGTGAGAATGGACTATATCCTCTTCGGTTCAAAGGAAACTCACACAAATCCAGTCGTGCATTTGTAGCTTTGTTAGGAATAAGAACTTCAGCCTTGATTTGGCATTCCAGATTAGGACATCCTGCTAATGATATTGTATCCAAAGTTGTTAAAGCCTTTGATCTCCCTGTTTCTTCTCAGAATTTGAATAAAATTGGTATGTGTGATTCTTGTCAATTGGGAAAGAGCAAAAAGCAGCCCTTTACATCCTCCACTAGACAAACTTCTTGTCCATTACATTTAATTCACACAGATGTATGGACTTCTCCCATTACCTCCAATAGTGGATTTAAGTACTATGTCATCTTCATTGATGATCACTCAAGATATACATGGCTCTATCCTCTTCACACCAAATCTGAAGTGTATGAATGTTTCATCAAATTCAAATTGTTGGTTGAGAAACAATTTTCCTCTTCCATAAAACAACTCCAATCCGATGGAGGAGGTGAATATACCTCACTCCATTTCCAAGCCTTTCTCACAAAACATGGTATCCTTCACCGAAAATCCTGCCCTTATACATCCCAACAGAATGGTCTAGCAGAAAGGAAACTTAGACACATTCTAGAAACAGGACTTACTCTACTTGCTCACTCTCACCTTTCCAATTCCTATTGGGTTGATGCCTTCCTCACAGCCACTCATCTTATTAATAGACTTCCCACACCAACCTTAAACAATGTGTCTCCTTACTTCCAACTATACCACAAAGAACCAGAATATCACAAACTCAAGGTCTTTGGATGTAAATGTTATCCTCTCCTGCGCCCTCTTGGTCTACACAAGCTTGAATATCGCTCAAAACCCTGCATTTTTCTTGGCTATAGCTTTGCTGGATACAAGTGCCTAGATCCTATTACTAACAAAGTTTATTTGTCACGACATGTGGTTTTTGATGAGCAGACTTTTTCAGCAAAGGATTCAACCTTCTCCCACTTGCCTTCCAAGATTAATGCTGCTGGTGATTCCTCCTTCACACTGCCTGTAAGTCTTCTTCCTCCACCTTCTCCTTTTTCTACTAATTCTGGTTCCAATAACTCTCATTTTGTCTCAAACAGTACCTCTATTTCTCAATCATCCATCTCTGCCTCATCTTCACCACCTACACCTTCCTCGCCATCCCCACAATTATCTCCCAACCTGCCCTCAACTGCAGCAACCTTCAGCCACTCCCCTGCCACTACTCCTCTCACCATAGAACCTATATCTTCACCTCCAAGTCCTATTCCACCATCTAACTCTATACATCCTATGCTCACCCGCTCCCAAACCAGAACCATCTCCACAACTACTAACCCCAATCCTCCTCCTCCACCACCAACAACCCTACATCCTATGGTTACTAGATCCCAAACAGGTTCCATCAAACCTAAACAATTTTCTGATTTTCAAGCCCACCACACACCTAAATACCCTCTGCAAATGCTTCACATTACCCTTTCTCCCTCTGCACCATCATGTTATCGAAAGGCAGCTTCTAATCCTAAGTGGGTTGAAGCCATGACAGAAGAATTTGAGGCACTCTTGAACAACAAAACCTGGACCCTCTGTCCTCGTCCACCTCATCACAATATAATCAGCAACAAGTGGGTCTATCGCATCAAACACAAGTCTGATGGCACCATAGAGAGGTTTAAAGCCAGGTTGGTTGCAAAAGGTTTTGAGCAGCAGAATGGCATTGATTACACAGAGACTTTTAGTCCTGTCATCAAGCCTGCTACAATCCGTGTCATCCTCTCCCTAGCTGTTCAGTTTAATTGGTCAATCAGGCAGCTTGACATATCCAATGCTTTCCTCCATGGTCATCTTCTTGAGGATGTCTTTATGGAGCAGCCCAAAGGCTTCATTGACTCTGCTCATCCAGATTATGTGTGCAAGCTTCACAAAGCTCTCTATGGCCTCAAGCAGGCACCTCGAGCTTGGTTCAATCGACTCTCCTCTTTTCTATTGCATATTAGTTTTACTGCCTCCTTGCTGGATTCTTCCTTATTTACTCTCCATTCTGGTTCAACTCACATCTTCATGCTAGTTTATGTAGATGATATCATCCTCACAGGAACTGATGACAAGCTACTGCACTCCAACAAGAATTCCCATTGAAGGACCTTGGCTCTTTGCACTTCTTTTTGGGAATTCATGTCACTCGAACTGATCAAGGCTTACATCTTTGTCAAGCAAAGTACATTGCTGACTTACTTCATCGTACACACATGCAGGATGCTAAACCCTCCAAATCCCCTTCATCCTCAGGTCTGAAACTCTCTAAATATGATGGAGATCCTCTGCCTCATCCTACAGAATACAGGCAGGTGGTTGGTGCTCTACAATACTGCACCTTAACTCGTCCTGAAATTGCCTTCTCAGTTAATCAACTCTGCTAGCATATGCATGCTCTCTCAACCACTCATTGGACAGCTGTGAAACGAGTTCTAAGATACCTCAAAGACTCAGTTAACCATGGTCTTCTCTATACCAAAGGTTCTCTTCATCTCTCTGCTTATTGTGATAGTGATTGGGCTGGCTGCCTTGATGATAGGCGCTCTACCACTGGTTTTGCAGTCTTTCTTGGCCCCAACTTGATCTCTTGGTGTGCCAAGAAGCAATCTGTAGTCTCTAGAAGCAGCACTGAAGCTGAATACAGGGCTCTTGCAATTACCACTGCTGAAGTCTATTGGTTAAGGATGTTGTTTTGTGAAATTCAGTTTGCCCTCAATCATGCTCCTACTATCTGGTGTGACAATATTAGTGCCTTAGCATTAGCTTCCAACCCTGTGTACCATGCTCACACTAAACATATCGAAATTGATTACTACTTTGTCAGGGAAAAAGTACTCAATCAAGATATTCATCTTCAATTCATATCCACCAATGACCAGATTGCTGATATCTTTACCAAAGGCTTGTCCTCTCCTCGGTTTCTTCTTCTAAGGTCCAAGCTAATGGTGGTTTCCTCCCCCATCAGCTTGAGGGGGGCTGATAGAGAACCTGCCTCCACAGAAACTCAAGCCCGTGACTACAGCAATCAAACTCCAACTCCAGCTCATGACTGCAGCAATCAAACTCCAGCTCACAGCATTCATTCCAAAGATCATAGAACCAGACAGCTCAACGCACATCATGCCAAGATTATGCAATCCATTCCTTAGCAGATTATGTGCACAAACAAGATCACAAGAATCAAGCTCAACCTTCCTTTCCTAGAGATACTGCATTACTCTCTCTGTCCACATATGGAAACATCACTATCTTCTTTATCTGTAATTCCTTATACAGAATTTGGTTTTAATTCTTTCCTTGTATAAACCTTGTAACATTCCTGTATATAATGCTTTGTGCATTTCTTTGTAATTATTGAGAAAGATAATAAAACTTTCTTAGTCTTTTCACTAGTGACGGCTCTAGTAACAAAGTTCTGTACGTGGAAGTCCACTAGATCCATGGGCGGAATTAGGATTTATGGAATGTGGGGATGAATTTTTATTTTTATTTTTATACATTAGGAAGACAAACTTTTTATTTTTATTTTTATATATAAACACAAAAGCACATCGATACATATATATAATCTCTATGTATGTGTGTTTGTGCGTATTTATATAAAATAAAAGCATATAAGTCTTAAATTATAACATCACAAACATATATTTATCAAAAAAAAAAAAAAAAATCACAAACATATAATAATATTTGTTCTCAGAGGTAGTTCAATCGGTTGGGATTACACCTAATAAAGCGGAGGTCACTAGTTCGAATCCTCCTCCTCCTCCCTCTTGTGCGGACATGTCAAAAAACTCAAAAAAATAAACAAATTGCAAAATAAACTAAACATGATTTATTGGGTCCAAGAAAAATGTACCCTTGAATATGTAAGGAAACTAAATAAATGGGGGTATTTGAATTTTATTATTATTATTTATAATGTTGAAAAAGAGGGCAAAACTTAAAAAAAATAAACTAAAGAGGGACACAAATATTATTTTGGGGGACAAATGTATAAATATGCATATTAAATACACTTTTTAAAAAAAATTTGGGGGGGACAACCGTTGCCTTGGGTCTACCCCTGACTAGATCGATCCATCACCATAAGGACGACTAGGCGACAACTCTGGTAATGGAGCTCTCTCGAGTCCACTGGAACAACCAACATTGCACGGACCAAGTAACGGTCCAAGTGACGGTGCTCTCGAACCTCCACTAGATCAACCAGCATCTAGTCTTGAGATACTTGAAGAACTCTCCAGCTCAAGGTTTTTTATTTTCTACCAAGTCAAATTTTCATCTTAAAGCTTTTTCAGACTCAGATTGGGCAGGTTGTATGGACACTCGAAGATCCATAATTGGTCTTTGTGTGTTTCTTGGGGATTCATTGGTGTCTTGGAAATCCAAGAAGCAGCAAACAGTATCAAGGTCTTCTGTTGAGGCAGACTATAGAGCTTTAGCCTCTACTTGTTGTGAATTGATGTGGTTGATTACTCTTCTTAAAGATTTTGGAATTCCTCATCCCTAGGTTGCCCTCATCTTTTGTGACAGTCAATCAGCCATTCATATTGTTACAAATCCAGTCTATCATGAAAGAACTAAACATATTGAAATAGATTGCCACATAGTTTGTGAGAAGATTCAACTTGGACTTGTTCGAACACTTCATGTTACTTCTCAAAACCAAATTTGCAGATATCTTCACTAAAAGTCTTGGCTTCAAAGATTTTTTTAGGTTGTTGTCCAAGATGCATGTAAACGATATTTATCATCCTCCACATCCATCTTAAGGGGGGATATCAACACACCTTTTCAGCACACTGTGATCAGGCGCAGATCGATCGCAGTGATCGATTGCTCCATCAGAATGTTTGAGCTTATCTAGAAGAGAAGTGCGATCGAGCGCAGTTCAATCGCAATGATCGATCGCTCTAACAGAGACGCACCATGCCGAGTGCAATCGATCGCACATCGAGCACAGGCATCAGTCGCAGTTACAGAGAGCACCTCCAGATGCCCAGATGCGGGTGAACAATAACTCATCTCTTGTAAACTAATTAACTTTCTTAACTTCATTCCATTTGTAAGTTAGTTAGTTTGCATAGTTAGTTTATGATTGTAAGCTCATACACAAGCTTCAATCTTTTCTTTGTAAAAGACTCACGAGATTAATATTGCAAATGAGGATTTTCTCTTCTTCTCCATTTTCCCTTCTTCCTCTTCTTTGTTTTGGAGATTTTCTTTGCTTTCTTTTATTCTTGACAGTTAACGAGTCCATCACTGCTATTTTGACCGTAATCTCTGTCTCTATCAGTTCTCTCTCTTTCTGTGTGTGTGTTAGTTTGTATGCATGTGTGAGCAAGTGGCTATTTGATTTTTTTTTTTATTAATCTTTTTATTATTATTATTTTGTGTTCATTCAAATAGCAATATGGAAGGTGGGTTAATCTTGTTTTATTCAATCCTGTACGTATTGCCACTGAATGTTCTGTTTGAATAGGGATGCGTGGCTGGAGCCATAATCTTGGTTCTGAGCAAAGGGAAGAATTCTCACATCCTTACATTTAACAAAGAACTGTTCTTCATTTATCTCCTTCCACCTATAATATTTAATGCTGGGTAAGGCCTAAGGGGATCTTATTCTTGAATTGGCATGGATCGATCGATGACTCCATATTTAATAACTTAATTGAATCTGCTATATTTTTATTGCAGATTTCAGGTGAAGAAAAAGCAGTTCTTCCAAAATTTCCTAACCATCATGTTGTTTGGGGTGGTTGGTGTTTTTATTTCATTTATAATTATTACAGCTGGTAACATTTAAATCTATCCTTCATTTCTAGTCAATTGATCTCTGTTACTGTTTTCTGTGGTCATATTTCATGATGAATTCACTTCTGAACCTCTGCATGTTATTGTTGGCCCAGGCAGCTGGTGGTTGTTTCCTAAGCTAGGATTTGTTGGTCTGACTGCACGAGACTATCTTGGTAAGATTCTTGTCTTTGTCACCTTTCATATACATGTTAAATGGAAGATCTATATTGTTTATGGATTTACTTTTTTTTGTATTAACAATCATTATTTGCAAACAATTTTTTGTTGTTCTGATTCAGCTCTAGGGACAATATTTTCATCAACTGATACAGTGTGTACGCTGTAGGTTGGTTGGATTTGTAATTATTCTCTTTGTTTTAGTTGGAGGCCAGCTGCTTTGAGTGTTGGATGTTCTATGCGATACTATATCTACATGTAGGTTCTCCATCAAGATGAAACTCCTCTGGTATACAGCCTAGTTTTTGGGGAAGGAGTTATGAATGATGCAACAACAGTTGTTCTCTTCCATACAATTCAGAAGCTTGATGTTTCAAGGCTAGATAGCAGGACAATACTTCCTGTTGTTGGGGATTTCTTTTACCTTTTCTTGACTAGCACTGCTCTTGGAGTCGTTGTAAGTCATGATGGTTAAAATGGGTATACAAGCATGATCTTTTCAACTGATGACTTGACCTAATACATGCATGGCATTAATATGCCACTCTATGAGTCTACCTGTGACTTAACAATCTTGCTGTCTAATGAATAAAAGCAAGATCTTTTTGAGTTGAATTTGCGTGACTTTACCTATCCCAAAAGCTTAAATTTATAGTGTTACACAAGATTTAAGAATATGAAGGATATAGGAATTAACCAATTAAGGAAAATCATCATTCCGACTGCATTTATTGCAGTGCTTGTTACATTGGGCCTTTTCGTTTATTATGTCACAAGGAGAAAGCTTAGAAGGAAGGGTGAGTAAAGAATGGTTCACAACGTTATTTTAGCAATCTACATATATATATATCCTTAAACCTGTGTTGTTTTAAAATGCAGGGGAGGATTTGTTACTTTTAGATTTGGGCATGACCCAAAAGACAAATAATTCAGAGGATGGAGATAGTAGGAAAAAAGAAGTTCAAATGCCATTATTTAGTTTTGCAAGTGTTTGTGTTGCAATTGATAATTTCTCAGCTACAAATAAGCTCGGAGAAGGTGGCTTTGGACCCGTTTACAAGGTATGCTTCAATGTCCCTAAACACAATGCTCTGGATATGGAATGTATGTACGTAAAAGGTTGACACTTTGCCAGCTAAACCTTTCCATGTTAATAAGCACAAACAGACACATGCCACTTTTGTTGTTGTGTATACTGTGAAGCCACTCAAAATACCAATTCAGATAAACTTTTATTGTGTGAGAGATTTGGAAGATAAAATTTTGTTTAGCTAGTGCTAGTCTTATATGTAATTAGATACTTAATATATGTTTGTCAATTACTTAAGAGTTGATATTGAGTATATACATGTGAGATATCACAAGTTAAGTGGTTTGTATAGTATACATAGTTGTGCTTAAACTCATAGGCTTAAGCTTTTGAGTTGAGTTCTGTCCCAGTATGCTATATTATAGTCTTACTCAAAGACTCTAGAGGTGTCAATGCATTGACTTTTCTAGGCCCAAAGCGGGAATGTTGATCTCTAGTCTTAGCTTAAGGACCAGACATTCCACTACAACAAAATGTTTTGCATCCTATTCTTTTTGCTCAAAATGGATTGTTTGTTTTAGAGTTAAAAAGGTTTTAGTCTTTATCACTGGTAATGGATTTCTTATGAATGTAGCTTACTATTTTTTATTCTTTTTAGTATTTTTCACAACAAAAATTAATTGCAGGGAATATTACTAGCAGGTGACAAGGTAGCTGTAAGAAGACTTTCAAAAAGATCTGGACAAGGTTGGGAGGAGCTTAAAAATGAAGCAATGCTCATAGCCAAGCTTTAACACAAGAATCTTGTTAGACTTTTGGGTTGTTGCATTGAACGAGATGAAAAGATATTAGTTTATGAGTATATGCCCAATAAAAGCTTGGATTTCTTCCTCTTTGGTTTGTAGTATCTCCCATTTTGATATATTTTTTTTTTATTTGATTTTTATGGTCATTTGCATGTGGCTCACTAATTGTGAATTTACTCATAAACGTAAAGAAGATCAAGAGAAGCATAGGATATTAGATTGGAGGACTCGTGTTGGAATCATTGAAGGAATTGCTCAAGGACTTCTTTATCTTCATCAGTATTCCAGGTTAACGATTATTCACAGGTACTTAAAGCCTAGCAATATTTTGTTGAACATCAATATGAATCCCAAAATATCAGATTTCGGAATGGCAAGAATATTTGGAGGAAATGAGTCACAAGCAAATACAAATAGGATTGTTGGCACTTAGTAAGTAATATAAAGGAAACTTTTGAATTGTAAAAATAAACATAATAGTATACATGTGTAGACATACACATAAAACATGCAATTACTAATATATTTATTTAACTTGATGATGGTGTACATCGGTTATATGTCTTCTAAAAATGCTTTGAAAGGCCTATTTTCAATCAAATCCGATGTCTTTAGTTTTGGCGTCATATTGTTAAAGATTGTGAGAGGGAAGAAGAATGCCAATTTTTATCAGAGTGACTATCTCCATCTTATTGGATATGTGAGTATCTTATTTGCATGTGTTTGTTGTAGAAATTTAAAACACTTACTTTGATTCATAGCGGAGAGTGGTTGAACAAATGTGCATTCATCATTAATTACTAAAGCAATATTAGTCATCTGTTCTTGAAATTTTAGAGCACTAAGTAGAGTATAAAAGGTGCTATGTAGTCTCAAAAGCTTAAGCTAATAAAAAATTATGTATTTAATCATTAACCAGCGTTCTAACATCCTCTAATTTTCCTTTTTTCCTTGGATTTGAAGGCATGGGAATTATGGACAAATGATAGGGGATCGGACTTGGTGGATCCACTACTTAATGGTATATCCTCTATGCAGATGGTATTGAGATATGTTAACATAGCTCTGCTTTGTCTTCAAGCAAGTGCAGCGGGTAGACCTACTATGTCTAATGTTGTCTCAATGCTTAGCAATGAAACTACAGTTCTACCTTATCCCAAAGAACCAGCTTTCTTGAATGTGAGTGGTATGGAGATGACAAACTCAATTAACAGTAGGCCACAAATATGTTCTTGGAATGATGCAACTGTTTCAATTATGGAAGGCCAATAACATTTGAAAATCCGGCCATAAGCATGTACTATCCTAGTAAACCATCAAAAAACATTATATATATTTGTCCTGTTTTATCTCGAAACCCACTTAACAGAGTCAGTTGGGCATTGTATATTTTGGGTTATTAGCAAGTGAAGATGAGATGATGAGGTGGAAGTGATGATTCGAAGATGAGCTGGAATCAGTTTTTGATTAAGTTAGAAAGTAGTTTGTTTCTGTTATATCAGTTTGTTGTGCAGCTTGTTAGTTATTCGTATAGTAGCTTTTTAGTTATGCAGTTGTTAGCAGTTGTTAGTTATTCGTATAGCAACTTGTATATGCTACATATACTGCAGAAGTACAAAGAACTACTACTTCAATGCAATATACAGAGATCATTTTCTCCAATTCTCTCTCTGATTTCTCTGTTTTCATACTTTCATTGCATTGTTGATATGGGTCTTTAGCCACATAATGTGGTAGCGCGGTTCTGATATGTATCATGAAAAGATCCACTCCTAGTTGGCATTCAAAGAAGAATGAATCCATTTGTGGTTAGTCTTATTAAATAGTCCGTAGATATTAGTTTTCGTCTCTGTAATGAAATTAGTAGTGTTTATATTATATCACTTGAAAGTTGTAATTAAAACTAATATAGGAACCTCAATTATTTCTGCAACACTTCAGTAGTTGCAACTTGCAACTGAACACACCTTTGGTCCTTGTTACAACACTGACGAACAAATTGAAAGACTTATTTGTAACCGTGACTGGTCAATTTTGCGTTAAGACTAAACAATTTGCAATGATGTTCAAGAAAATGCAGTGAATAAGACTTAATTTGCAGGGAAAAAGTGTCATGATCAAGGATGCAGTAGCCACTTCATATCCAAAATTATTGTTGATTATTCATAAGAGAAATGTTATATTGGCTAATTTGATGTTCACGTCGGAGTCCTCCACAGTTTCTTAATGTAAGAACTCACAAAACTTGTAGGAAAGCTTTAACAGCTGATGTGGTCTACAACACTAAAAAATACTGTTTCAAGTTCTCGAAAGTCGGCACCGTTTGTTGGAAGTAAGGCTGGAAAGGCAGATCTTTTGGATTGTCAGGAATTTTTGTTTGTTTTAATGATACATTGAAGGAATTTGTTTGTTTACTACGCCTCCTGGAAAATTTACTGATAGACGTATGTGTGTAAGTTTTGACGAAAGCGTATAAACTTTTTCTAAGGTGTAACCTTGTCAAATTTTTTCTTCCCACTTGTTTTTGGTACTCTTACAGGACCTCTGTCTTTCACAGTGGTTGTTTTAAGCTCTGTTTTTCACAACACATGCAAAAGAGGTACTATGTCCTCTATTCTGTGGTGGCTTACCTAGCCTCAGGTTTGACGTTGCCATCTTAGAGGATGACATATATATATATTTCTTTTTAGAGCGAAGATGACGTAAGTTTAGATAGAAAATTTGGTCATTTAATGGTTAATGGTTTAGGATATGTTTGAGATTGCAATTTGAAAGCTTAAAAAGTACTTTTAGTACCTAAAATGTTATGACAAACATAAGTTAGTATGTTTGGTAAAAAAATTTAAAAGTGTTTTTTTAATTTTTTGATTTTAAAAATTGTTAAAACCCACTTTTGGTAAAAACTTAAAAATTGAACTTATGCCCAAAAAAAAAAAAAAAAAAAAAAAAAGCTTTTTAATTTAAAGGCTATATTTTTCAAACACAATTTCATACAAGCTTTTCAGCCATATATATACTCAGCGAACATGGCATATTCAATTCACCCTTAAATTTGGAGATTCCCTATAATTCTTTATAAAGTTTAGTTTTACCTAATAACTAAATAATGCAGGATTTAGGGTCTGTTTGAGATTGCGTTTGAAAGGCTAAAAAGTACTTTTAACATTCAAAAAGCCTGTTTGAAAAAAAAGAAAAAAAAGTAGTCGTTTGGTAAAAAAATTAAAAGTACTTTTAAGGGTCTCAAAAGCCTAAAGATGGTCAAAAAGTACTTTTAGCAAAAGCTTAAAAATGAAGTTTTTGCCCAAAGCTCTTTTTGGCTTAAAAACTCTATTTCTCAAACGTAATCCCAAATAGACTCTTAGCTTTCTTGTCTATCTTTATAAACTACACATTCTATATGAGTTATTCCTCATCTTCCGAATATGGGACTATGGTTTGAACATCCATCAAAGTCCTAACAACTTTGTCATGCATTCTTATTCCGATTAATTCTACCATACCAACAATCTTGTAGACTACATCATTTTCATTGAATCACTATTGATTGACTCATAAGTAGTAAATCAATCTCTTTTATGACACATATGGAATATACATGTAGAATTAAGGACCACCTAAGTTCTGAATGATTAGACTTTTCTTTGCCTAACGCTAGTCACAAAAGATGAACTTGGCTTATCATCTTTTCCTTTATTTTTTAACTTTGGACACTCAAACTTTGTAATGCCCATACCTTTTGCAATTGTAATATTTAACTTTCTTCTTTAACTTGGACCGAACCTTGTTGTCGGAACAAAACACACGCCTCCATGCGCCTAAGACTGAAACTATTAACTTTCATACTTTGAATTTCGCAGTAATCATCTTGCAAAAAGAAAGGACTCAAGATCTAATACCAATTTGTTGTGACAATTCTCTCCGTCGTGTTTCACGTTCTCAAAAGTAGGCTTTGTCGAAACTAGAAAGCAAGGTTGATTCCAAAGGCAGATCTCTTCCCAGCTGCCATTGGTCAGGCAAGGTGACAGACAAGGATTCGGGTGGTTTAGTATAAAAGCTCGAAAAGGCGGCATATATGTTCATATTTTTGACTGGGAAGAGGACCATGGAGCATCATTGATTTCTCAAATGATTAACATATAATTAAGCAAAAGTGAGTAAGAGTAATAAATGGTTTGAGGGTGGACAGTCGTTGAAAAGTCAGCTTGACTGGAGACTCCAAATTAATAAAACAACACGGCTAGCTTTTACACTGGAAAGTGGAAACTCTAGCGTTAAAGTAGAAACGGTCCCTGCGTTTTAATTTCATAGGAAAACTAATGTGAAATTGCAGCAGCCTAGTCTGGTCGAACTCTAAACCCAAAACAGGATATCCAACGGTTAACACCATAACATTATATACTTGCCTGTGTTGGGCTGCATTGCATAGCTATAATTAATTAGCTGCCTCATTAATTATCATACAAATATGAGCCGTAGAATTTCCCCTCTTATTGCTTCCCTGCCGCTTTTCTTCTGTCTTGCTTTGCACTTCACCAATGCAACCTTCTGGTCGGATAGTATCAGTGATACTCTCCAACCAGGCCAATCACTAAACACCTCGGAATGGCACGAATATTTGGAAGAAATGAATCACAGGCAAATACAAGTAGGGTTGTTGAACTTGTTGGCACTTAGTAAGTAATATAAAGGCAAACTTCATAATTATATATATTAACATAATAGTATACATGTGTGTAGACATTCATGTAAAACATGCAATTACTAATATTTTTAACTTGATTGTGGTGTAGCGGCTATATGTCCCCTGAATATACTTTGGAAGGCCTCTTTTCAATTAAATCCGATGTCTTTAGTTTTGGAGTCTTATTGTTAGAGATTGTAAGTGGCAAGAAGAGTACTAGCTTTTATCAAAGTGATTGTCTCCATCTTATTGGATATGTGAGTATTTTGTCTACATCTTTTGTTGTAGAAATTGAAAACACTTATTTACTTTGATTCATCGCTAGGAGTTGTTGAACAAATGTGCATTCATTTTTATTAAAAAAAAAAAAAAACAGTCCTTTATTCTTGAAATTTTAGACAGCTAAGTAGAGTATAAAACATACTACTAATCTTAAAAGCTTAAGCTAATAGAAAATTATATATTTAATCGTTTACCATCATTCTAACATCCTCTAATTGTTTCCTTTTTTTATTTTTTATTTCTGAAATTGTAAGGCATGGAATTTATGGACAAGTGATAGGGGATCAGACTTGGTGGATCCACTACTTGATGATATATCTTCTATGCAAATGGTATTGAGATATGTTAACGTAGCTCTCCTCTGTGTTCAAGAAAGAGCAACAAATAGACCTTCCATGTCTGATGTTGTCACAATGCTTAGCAATGAAGCTGTAGCTCTACCTTATCCCCAACAACCTGCTTTCTTGAATGTGAGTGGTACGGCGAAGGCAAACCTTGTTAACAGCAGGCCACAAATTTGTTCTTTGAATGATGCAATAGTTTCAGTTATGAATGGTTGGTAACATTTAAAATTTGGCCATAAGAATCATACTATGGTCCATAACATCATTCAATTGTGTGTTGAATCTTCAGGTATTTAGCCATATAATTTGGTATTACAGTTTCTGATTTGTATCACGAAAAATGGATTTGTAACTGGAATTCTCGTATTGTTTTATCTTCCTTCTCATGTTTTAACTTCATAGTAAAAAATAAGTACAGGATGTAAGTGAGAAATGGAATGCCAAAATTGAATGAACAATACATCTCGTGGGACTTGTTTATAAAGACCCTTATAACTACTAACCAAAACGATCCAGTTGATCTCCCTAATTGACTAATAGAACTCATGGATCCTACAAACTATAATATGGATATGCCCATTTAGAGCCATGGGCCAAAGGCCCATTAAGCAAATTCCCATTACACTTGCACCTTTGTCCTTAGTCTAAGAACTCTTGCTCGTACATGTGCCACTCAACCTATTATTAAGGAGATTGATTCTTTAAGGAGTCGTTGTTATTGTTGGAAAATGGAAGGATTACGATTATGATGAGTTAGCTATTCATTCCGGGTCCCCTTACTTGGAAATTATTGTAACCACTAGTTTCTCTAGACTTTCTCAACGTAGTCGACACTGGAAAACGATGTCGTTGAATGGAAAATTAAGCATTTATATTTATTGCTAGAAAATGAAAATGTGACCCACCAATCAATAATCATATACTTTCGATGACCAGATCTAGGCCACTCGAATATTTTTTTATTAAGGGGAAGGGAGGGTCTTAATTAGGTTTATATATCCTAAGAGAAATGGATGGTATAATGAAGGATTTAGGAGGAAGAATTTAATAATATTATTAGTTCATAAAATAAATAATAAAAAAGGGCATAATTAAGTTTCTTTCAAATTGAGTTGGATGAATTTCTTTCAACTCAATCTATTAAACTGAATGTGTTCAAACTGCATATGAGAATTATATTTATTTTGAACACATGCCAATTAATAAAGTAAGTTGAATGAATTCTTTCAATTTAATTTGGATAAAAACTTTATTCTTAAAAAAATGTGATACTTGGAGAACATTACATTTTTTCAAAATTAGAAGAACTTATATAAATAATACTAACAACTTATACCTTATTATGTTTGTGTAGGAAGAAGAAAGAAAGAAAGTTGAATGGTCAAGAGGAAAAGTGGAACAAAGGGCCCACATACAAATGAAAAGGAGAAAAAAATGCATTTGCCTTTTAAGTGTGTTCTATGTGTTCACTTGAACACATGGATTTTACGCGCCGAAGTGTGTTCCTCACGCTCTGGGCAGTAGCCTCCTTTTGCCGCTCCCCTACTGTCACCACCGTCATCCCAGTTCTCCACCACCCACCATTTGATATGCTTCCAGCATTGCACGTGCTGGAGAGTAAGCTCCACGCGCTTGAGCGTGGACCTCATGCGCCAGTGTGTGTTTCCCTCCCCTTGTATAGTGCATCCCTCTGATCGCTCCTCTACCTTCTTCACCGCCACTGTTGGTTGCTTGGTTTTTTGTTGTATTTTCGCTTGTTGTTTTTACCTTTCTATGTTTTCCTTTGTTTTCATGTATTTCCTGTTGTTTTGTTTGGGTTTTGTGGATTTTAGTCTCCTCCTGGATTTAGAAGTATTTTTGTAGTGGAGACTAGTGCTTTTGGAGACAGTACTCCCTTCCCATCGGTCCCAGATTTAGATCTGACTAGTGCCTTCCCTATATTGGCTTCCTTCGGGTGGTCAATGTTGTTCTTTCTTGGGAGTGCAGATGGGTTTGGACCTCATGGGGTTCTTATACCCATAATTAGGGTTTGTAAACCTCATGAGGTTTATGGCTCTTCCTTGGGAGGACCGGGCTAATTATTTGGCCTATTTCCTACTTTGTTCTGTTTATCTGCACTGTTTATTTATATGTTTGGGTTTATTGTAGGGGAGCCCACCTCTTTTCGGTATTTTGATCACTTGTGCCCTTTCCCAATTTGCTTAAAAAAAAAAAGACAAAAGCTTTCTAGAGATGGGCCCACATGTAATCCAATGGAAGAAAAAAAGGAAGACCAAGTCAACTAAGGAAAATGAGTGAAAAATAAAGATAATAAATAAAAGAAGAAGCCATGCACATCGGTTATATGCCCCATGAATACGCTTTGGAATGTCTCTTTTCAATCAAATATGATGTTTTTAGTTTTGAAGTCTTGTTGTTAGAGATTGTGAGTGATAGTAAGAATATTAGTTTTCGTGAAAGTGACTCTCTCCATCTTATTGGATATGTGGGTATTTTATTTGCATCTTGTGTTGTAGAATTTGAAAACACTTAATTTAGTTTGATTCATAGTTGGGAGTTGTTGAACAATTGTGAATTCATCATTATTAAATATATATATATATATATTAGTCCTCTATTCTTGAAATTTTAAAAAGCTAAGTAGAGTATAGAATGCACTATTGATCTTAAAAGTTTAAGCTAATAGAAAATTATGTATTTAATCATTTACCATCATTCTAACGTCCTCTAATTTTTCCTTTTTTTATTTATTTTTTTTTAGGAATTTTAAGGCATGGGAGTTATGTATAAACCCATTCCAACCCAAGGGCTTTATCCTCAGTCTTAGAACTCTTGCTCGTACATGTGCCACTCAACCATTTATTAAGGAGATTAATTCTTTAAGGAGTCATTATTGTTGGAAAACAAAAGGATTGCAATTGGATATGGATTTTCTTCGGTCCATTTTGGACGGTAGAATATCCAATTAATAGGGAGATCTTGAGGCCATAATGTCCCGTTAATTAAAAATATGTCCCATTAGTTAAGAAAATAATAAAATATTATATATATTTTTAAAATAATAAAAAACTTATTAGTCGTTCCATTTTAATTATTTTTTATTCTTTAATTTTTTTCTAAGAGCATTAGCGTCCACAATTATGGACGCTAATAACACATCAACGGCGTCCACTTTCAGAGTGGACGCTAATAATCACCCATCAGCGTCCACAAAAGTGGACATTGTTGGTCGTTCCATTTTAATTATTTTTTTATTCTTTTATTTTTTCCTAGGAGCATTAGCGTCCGCCATTGTGGACACTAATAACACATCAACGACGTCCACTTTGAGAGTGGACTCTAATAATTATCCATCAACGTCCACTTTTGTAGACGCTGTTGGTCGTTCCATTTTAATTATTTTTTATTTTTTCCTAAGAGCATTAGCGTCAACAATTATGGACGCTAATAACATATCAACGGCGTCCACTTTTAGAGTGGACGCTAATAATCATCCATCCGCGTCCACTTTTGTAGACGCTGTTGGTCGTTCCATTTTAATTATTTTTTATTTTTTCCTAAGAGCATTAGCGTCGACAATTATGGACGCTAATAACATGTCAACGACGTCCACTTTCAAAGTGGACACTAATAAGCATCCATCAGCGTCCACTATTGTGAACGTTGTTAGTCGTTCCATTTTAATTATTTGTTATTCTTTAATTTTTTCCTAAGAGCATTCGCTAATAACAAATCAACGGCGTCCACTTTCAAAGTGGACGCTAATAATCACCCATCAGCGTCCACAAAAGTGGACACTGTTGGTCGTTCCATTTTAATTATTTTTTATTCTTTTATTTTTTCCTAGGAGCATTAGCGTCTGTCATTGTGGACGCTAATAACACATCAACGGCGTCCACTTTGAGAGTGGATGCTAATAATTATCCATCAGCGTCTACAAAACCACTTTTGTAGACGCTGTTGGTCGTTCCATTTTAATTTTTTTTTATTTTTTCCTAAGAGCATTAGTGTCAACAATTATGGACGCTAATAACATATCAACGGCGTCCACTTTTAGAGTGGACACTAATAATCATCCATCCACGTCCACTTTTGTAGACTCTGTTGGTCGTTCCATTTTAATTATTTTTTATTTTTTCCTAAGAGCAGTAGCGTCCACAAATGTGGACGCTAATAACACATCAACGGCGTCCACTTCCAAAGTGGACGCTATTGATGACTATTAATTATTTTTTCTATTTATATATAACTATTAGCGTCCACTAAAAGTGGACTCTGATACTAAACTAGTAGCGTCGATAGATCTTGACGCTAATAGTTATTGCCCCTAATAATTTCCCCGCCTTGGATATAATTTCCGCCAGCGTATTAATGTCTACTTATTAGCGTCGACTTTATTGTGGACGCTAATACTCAACTATTAGGGTCGACTTTCATTGTGGACGCTAATAGTTGAGTATTAGCGTCTACTTTTGGGTCGATGCTAATAAGTCGCCCCTGATGAGTGGATTTCTTGTAGTGATGATTAGCACACCAAGGTGACGGTGCTCTCGGGTTGATGACGGTCTAGGTGATGGATTTGCAATTTACATAAAAAGACTTAGTTTTACACAAAAAAACCGAGTTTTCATTACTGCATAGGGCCAATTTGTAATATCTAACAAGTTTGTACATGTGGATTGTCACGCGAGAGTCCACATTTTAGTGGCTAACGACTAACGTGCATGATAAATACCATATGTAACACTCCAACTTTAAGCCCATAATAGATTTACATGTTAGCCTAGAGAATGTGTTAGAGGTGCAGCCTCGACTTGTTGGGCTTAAGACAGCTTAGTAAAAATGGATCAAAAGCCCAAGAATAAATCAATAAAATTTTATTTGTTATTATAATTTTCAAATATTTTATTTGCTAATTTAATTTTAGATAATTAAAAAAATTTAAAAGATTCCACAAATCAATCAAATCTCACTTAATAAAACACACGTTGGTTTATCAAAACACATACACTTTTTGAAAAGATCTTATCCTCATTATTCACTTATCAAAATACACTCATACGTTCTATCACCCAACCCAAAACCGTAGAGAAATTTCTCTATCAAAGTTCTTGAATCCAAGTAAGTATTATTGGAAATTCTTATTTTCTTTTGTTTTCTTTTTGTTCTTTAGATATACCGGCCAATTAATGTAATTTTGAACATTATTCTTGTTAATCATAGAAAAGTGAAATGTATTAATCATAGAAGAAAATTAGTGTTTTAGAAAATGATTTTAACTCAATAGAAGGCCTGAATGGACAGTTAGGAGGACCATAGACTCATGTCATGAAATATGTTTTTCTTTTATAATAAGTGCACTAGCACGGAGTCTTTGCTATTTGGAATTTTAAACTATGTTGTTAGTTTTCTTTGTTTAGACAAAATGTTTCAGCATTTAAAATTTTAATTTTGAATTCTTGTTATGCTTATTTTAATTTTTTTTTTTTTTAAAAAAAATTAACTAGCATTTAGATAATTACTCTGAAAAGCCTTATAATAGTTTGTGTCTTTGAGAGATCAAGTTAGCAAACTTAACCTTAATTAACGGGTTATGGGCGTTACACCATATGCTAAATTCCTTGATCCTTCTTATCAATGGCACGGAAAATGTAACTAAAGAACATACATAGGCATGATATATATATGATGTTACCAAAAAAAAAAAGCCATGATATAATGATGTCAATAGTTGAGCAGCAGAAGGTAATTAATGGCTTGTATTTTTTCTTCTTCTTTATTCAATTTAAACTTTAAAGTAGGGAAAGGGAAAGGCCAATAATGGAGTAAAAACTGAACAATTTTTTTATTTTTTTTATTTTTGACATGTCTACATAAAGGAAGGAGTAGATAAGTTTTGAACTAGTGATCTCCAATTCATGAGGCATGGTCTACATGAAATAATAACTAGAAAAATAAATGAGAGCGACATAATCACATGACATTGTTAATAATAGTCCAAACCTATAAATTTGAACTTTTAATTAAGCTGGTTTCCAACATATATTTTATGATCTCTTATTCTCTTACGTATGCATTGATGGAATTGAAACTCCAAAGAATTTGTCCTACCAATATATATATATTAAAGAAATTTTATTAACCACATAAAAGAACAATTAATTAAACACTTCAATTTAAATTGACCAAGGCCAATTGCTGAAAAATTAAAGGGCCAATAAGTTGAATAGAAAATTTTATTCCAGTTCACTCATGCAAATAAATATTCTCTTGAGACTTCTTAATCCAGAACTTGTGAAAATCAACATTTGGGAAGATCTGCTGGAGGAGGTGGCAGCTTCTGATTGGGAAACTTTCCATCTTGGACAACCCAAGCCATTCTTAGACCCCAACTCAAGTGGGCATCGTAGTGGCAATGCATTAACCATACCCCTATAATTATTAACACACAAAATAATAAACAACATCATGTCAGCTCCAAAGAATTAGTGAATAAATCAGTTAATTAAATAATTAAAATAGAGTTATATCCCCACATTTTCACTCTTACATCATTAAATTTGTGATAGATTATGATCAATATTCTCACCTGGGTTATCTGCTTGGAACCGAATTGCAACCCAACCGCCAGACGGCACACCCACAGTGTTTCTTTCAACCGGGTCAATAAGATTGAACATTGTCGGGTCGTTGTGTGGATCATAGTTGCCGAAACCTTGTCCCACAACAAAAAAGTTAAATCCATGCAAATGAAAAGGGTGGCTCTCAGCCCCGAGAATGCTCGTGTCCTGCAGCACAATCTCCACGCTAGCGTTGAAAGGGAGAGTCACCACTTTTGTTCCGTTCGTAACTCCAGTATTGTTCGGAGGAGCACCCGTATAGTTAAAAGGATTTAGTGGGTAGCTAGGAAAATCGGTGGTGTAAACGCCGTTCGATTTTCCATAAAAGTGAGTTTGAAGAAGAGCCGTCGCCGGAAGTAGGAAGGAGATGTTGTTGATCGAAGCCGCAAACTTTGTTCCGTTGGGTCCTTGGCACGTTTGGTTTTTCGGGCACGGGTTTGTTCCAAGGCCTATTGTGAAGAAGAAGCGCATGTCGACGGTTTGGGGAACTTTAGCGGGGTATTGAGCGGTTGCTAAGCTTCGGAGTTTGCTTGAATAATTTGCGGCAAATAAAGTGTCGTTGAGAGCGGGTAGAGTTGGTTTGAAGAGTGGAAACTTGCCATTTTTTGTTGAATAAATAGATGGTAATTCATATTCGAGGATACCGGCGACGGTGGAGTTGTCAAAGGTGCCCTGGCCGGTGGCGTATGGCCGTGCAGCCATGAGAAAAGTGGCGTTTGGGAAGTGGGGTTTAGTTTTGAGAAGAACGTTTGCCGTTTGTCCGGGGGTGATGAGTATAATGTCGGTCTCAAAAGGTTTGACATAAACGGCGTCAACTTCAATGACGGTGATTGAGTGGTTTGCAATACTGAAGAAGAGCTCGTCGTTGAGTGCAGCGTTGATCAAACGAAGAAGATAAGTTTCCCCAGCTTTCACCTTCAACGTGAATGTATCTGCCAGCAAGGAGCAAATATGTACTTATATATATATATATATATATACACACACACACACAAAAAAGGATTATATTAGCTTTTGATGATATGATATGATACCTTCGGCGCCAGAGCAATTGTACAGGGGCCCGGGAAGCCCGTTGATGGTGTAGGCATCCGACACGTTAGGGCCTGCACCTGTTTGGAGGGCTTGGCTAATAATTGCCTCTGAATCTACGTTAAACCATTCTCCTGCGATTCACGTTGGTAGAATGCGTTTAAATAGTACGTTTTAAAACGTAAATTCAAACAAACTCTAAATTATCAGTTACGAAAAAAATAAATGGTCAATTAAGAAAAAGTGATTAGTTAATTACCAAAGATGATGGGAATTTCCTTGTAAGGTTTGGGAAATGGATAGGGGAATAATTGGTTGCCACGCTTGGGAAGAATGACTAAAGCTCCATAGACAGTGGCTCTTAGCCATGAGAAATGGGCATGCCAAAAAAGAGTCCCTCTCTGACCCACAATGGTGTAGTTGTAGACATAACTCTGACCAGTTTGAATGGGGCACTGGGTTATGTATCCGGGCCCATCAGCCCACCCACTTCGAAGCTGTCGAACTCCATGCCTGTTTCAAACAAAGAAATGACTCATGTAATTAAGAAAGCAACAAAAAAGAATCTTGCTCTTAAATCTCCCAGCTTATGAGACTCCATATATACATATATATACCAGTGGATAGAGATATTCGTTTTGACATGGTTGACCACTTTGATAAGAAGATTGTCACCCTCCCTCGCCACAATCCGAGGGCCAGGGTACTGCCCATTTACAGTAACCATGCTCTTCGTGTGGCACAGTCGTGTTACATTTTGCAATATGATCTACAAAATCATGCAAAAAATAAAAATAAAAATCAATAGAAATATAAGATATGATCATCTGCATAATTCATATGCATGGGATGTAATATGTACGTACGTTAAACCTGTAGTGCCTGGTTTTGCCGGCAGCAAGTTGAGGAAGAAGAAGAAGAAAGGCTATGAATGGGCAAATAAGAAGAAGCCTCATGTTTGTTGATGATGCACCCATTTCTCTCTTTTGGAGCAGGTGAAGCTAGACGGAGTACATATATAGAGGGTAGGGAGGCAGATTTATATATATATATATATATATGCTAAAAGAAGGTAAATTTGTTGGAGAACAATTTTGGAGTGTTATCAAAGAAATCAAAATCCACGACAATTCATGATGTTCTTTTCCCTGCAGGCAGGCCTTTCCTTGCTCATGAATCATCGATGCATGTCCAAACAAGTAGTAGACATTTTCACAACCAAACTTCCATATCATGCAAAATAACAAGGCGCACCTACTAATTAAAGACGTAATTAATTTTTGAGTGTTATCAAAGAAAATTACATGCAAAAGCTTCTTGACTTCTTGCATGTTTCTACTCGATCGATCGGGTAGTCCTCACTCCAGTTCATAGGTATATAGGTATAGCTAATAAAAAACCAAAATAAAAAGAATGTAAATAGAAATTAATGCATATATATAGGCTATGTTCTGTACTTATCTTAATATGATTTTGTAATAATTTGGTATAATAATTAAGTATTTATATGAGATACAAGGAAATACAACCTCCACGTACGCCTAATTTTTATTTGTTTGGGCTTCAAATGACATCATTATTTATAGATAAAAATATATTGATACTCTTGAAATCTTGTACAAATATAAATTTTTTGACAAAAAAAAAAAATTTAATGTGTTGTAAGAAGCTAGCTAGCTAGCTAGAGGTTGTTTTATTGTTATCAAAGAAAATTACATGCAAAAGCTTCTTGACTTCTTGCATGTTTCTATTCGATCGGGTAGTCCGATCCTCACTCCAGTTCATAGGTATATAGGGTATAGCTAATAAAAAACCAAAATAAAAAGAATGTAAATAGAAATTAATGCATATAGGCTATGTTCTGCACTTATCTTAATATGATTTTGTAATAATTTGGTATAATAATTGAGTATTTATATGAGATACAAGGAAATACAACCTCCACGTACGCCTAATTTTTATTTGTTTGGGCTTCAATTAATGACATAATTATTTATAGATAAAAATACATTGATACTCTTGAAATATTGTACAAATATAATTTTTTTTGAAAAAAAAAAACAATTTAATATGTGTTGTAAGAAGCTAGCTAGCGGTTGTTCTATTGTCCAGCACCGATAAGTTACCAGTAAAAGTTTTTTTTTTTTGGTTGTTAATTAATATAAGGGATAAATGTAAAATTGGTCATTGTGGTTGACCTAAATTACAAATCACTCTTTGTGGTATAAAAAATAATTTATAAGTTCCTATATATAGTTGGCCTAAATTACAAATAACTTATTGTGGTATAAAAAATAATTTATAGGTCCTTAAAATATGCCAAAATAATAGTTTACTATCTGAAATCAAATTTCATTAAGTAAATTAACATCTGCCACTTTGTCACGTCATACAAAAAAAAAAAAAAAAAACGCGACACGTGTTATTGTGAATTTTTCACTTTAAAAAATGACAATTATGATTTTTCACATAATTTTACAACGCCAGCTAATATTATACATCAACTCTCACTCTACGTCATACTATTACAGTAAATTAACCTAATCTCTTATATCTCCAATATTTTATCCTATGTGTAACCCTCTCTCATCTTCATCTTCCTCAATCACTTCACAAAATGCGACCTTCAAATTCTAACAAAATGCTCCCAAATCACAGCTAGGAAGATGAAAATAAGAGAAAGTTATGCACAGAATAAAATTTTTTGGAATAAAAGAAATTGAGTTAATTTACTGTAACACTATGATGTGACAAAGTAACGGATTTTGTTAAGTTACTTCAAGTAAATTGATTTTAGGAAGTAAACTATTATTTTGGCCTATCTTGAGGATCTATAAATTGTTTTTTATACCACAATGAGTATTTTGTAATTTAAGCCAACTACAGGAATTTATAAATTATTTATTATAGCATAGGGAGTTATTTGCAATTTAAGCCAACCATAGGGACTAATTTTGCATTTATCCCTTAATATAAAGAGGCATAGGTTGATTAGTTAAGGAGTTTTTTTTTTTTTTTTTGACATGTCCGCACAAGATGGGGGAGGGAGATTCGAACTAGTGATCTTCGCTTCATTAGGTGTGGATCCGAATCCTCTCTAGTCTATTATGGACTGGAGGGTATCCAATTTATGGCTAAGATTTATTTAAAGAAATTTAAGTGCCATAAGTGTGTCACATGTCATCTTAATAAAAAATAAAAAAAATATTAATTAATATTTAAAAATAAATAAAACTAAAATAATAAAAAAATAAAAATATTTTTAAAAACCTAAGAGTGGCCGGCCACCCTATAAGAGGTGGCCGGACAACCCTGCTGGCCTAGGGGTGGTCCGGCCACCCCCGCTAGGCAACAATTTTTTTTTTTTTAGTTTGGGCCTTGGGGGTGGTTGAACCACCCCCAGTGGCCATGGGGTGGCTTCGGCCGAACCAGACCGGCGCTCTAGGTGGCCGAAGCCGCCCCCATCCCTCAACTGGGGTGGTCTGGCCACCCCCAATGGGTTTACCCAATGGGGTGGTAAACCACCCTTCATCATTTTTTTTTTTAATATAAAATGATATTTTATTATTATTATTTTGGTTAGTGAGATAGATATTTCATTTGTGACTCTAGGATTTTTAAGAAGAAATTCTAGCCATAAATTGGATATTCTCCAGTCTATTTTGGACTGGAGATGATTCTATAGGCATGATTCCAACCGATTGAAGTGGATGGTCATTAATGTATTGTATTAAGGAGTTTCTAAGCAAGCATTAAGAGATGGATGGCCATTAATATGTTGTATCAATCATTAAAAAACACACATGTGAATACCACCTAATAAATAAAGTTACCTTTGACCTATATGTATTAAAAGCATGATTCTAAGTCAATGTTTGGTTAAAATGTAGGGTACGGGGTCCTGGCCAACTAGTCATAAATCTCATGAAGATGTGAAACATACATTAATTTATATACTAGACTTGTAGCTGCACCAACTATGGTTGGTTCTTCTTGTATATCGACCTCTCCCTATCTCTACTTCCGACTACGTAGGACAATCTTTTTCCGTCATTGTCTTCTTTTTTCTCTAGCCTATATGTCTTGAGGATAGGTGATGCAGCGTGACTTAGTGAACTGCAGCGAAAAACAACAATAAAGTAGCGGATAGATAATTCTAGATCTTGAGTCTATCAATAATCTAGAATTCTTCTCAAAATATAGAGTACGTATATCTATTATTTCAAGGAAAATATATAAAAAAAACTCACATATGAGTAATTCTTATTCCACAAAATCAATAATAATCAACAACTGTCTTTTCTGGAGGCTATAAACATATATTTATAGCCCAAAATCCTAAACCTAATAAATATGACATAAATACCCTCAAAACCCTAAACCTAATAAAATAACAAAATAAAGATAATTAAATAAAACATATGCGGCAACATGTTCGGACGGGACATTTGGCCGTTCGGATGGGACTCAAGCAAAACATAAAGAAAGCATAAAAATAACATAACGTCTAGATGGCTAGATCACCATTTGGACAATCTTTGGCTGTTGGACTACCGATCTGCATCATCCTCCCCAGGTTGGAGAGAATTCGTCCTTGAATTCTGCTGATTTTTTCCACGGTCCTTCAGATGCCCAGTCAACTTATTCCACTCGCCCATCCTCAAGACCAAAACAAAACAACATCCCCCAATAAATGCAATGCTCTTCATCATCAGCATACTTCGAGTATTATATTTGAAGTTATTCACACCAATTTCTTCCACCATGCCAACACCAACGTCAAGATTTTGTTTAGGAAAAGTTGATAGAAAAGTTTCAACCCCAAGAAAATCAACATAATTAATTTTCTCAAGACCTCATTTGGACTTTCTTCAAACACAAGGTGAACATCATTCCCTTCAACAATATTTATGGTATCAAGAACTAAATTTACCTCCTCCAATAGACCCTCTTTATCAGGATAAATGTCATAAATTAGTGGAAATGCCCAATCTACCGATAAATCTTCATCAATCAATTTGGTTGCGACCAAAGAAATCCGTCGATCTTCAGGCACCTCCTTGAAGTCGAGAATCTCTCCAGCTGCCGCTACCTGATCCATGAATTCTTTGGGTTGTAGATCCCCTTGGAATTCTAGAATATTGAGTTTGAACTCGTCCACCCACCGAGTGGCATGAGCTTGCGCATAGTGCTGATATCCTTGTGTTCGGCGCTCTGTAGAATGGTTTCTAGATCCATTCCCATTGTGACCACCCATGTTGGATATTTGGGTAGGCGAGGTTTCAAGTTGATCCTCTAATGCCACAAATTGCTCCTCCATGTGTTGTTGAGTTTCAACGATAAATTTGCCTTCTGCCTCCGTAAATCGCGGTATTGGCTAGCGATGACAACCATTCAGCCCACTACCCATGTATCACAAACGAATTGACTGTTGCTCCTTACGTGTTGTCTTCGTGTGCACATACACTTCGTTCATGTCTACAAAGTGATTGCTCCTCCCCATTCATGGAAAGTAACCTGGCTCTGATACCAACTAATGCAGCGCGACTTAATGGGCTGCAGTGAAGAACAACAATAAAGTAACGGATATGTAATTCTAGATCTTGAGTCTATCAATGATCTAGAATTCTTCTCAGAATATAGAGTCTATCTATTATTTCAAGGAAAATATAAAGAAAACTCACATATGAGTAATTTTTATTCAAAAAAATCAATAATAATCAACAACCGTCTTTTCTGGAGGCTATAAACATATATTTATAGCTCAAAACCCTAAACCTAATAAATATGACATAAATACCCCCAAAACCCAAAACCTAATAAAATAAAAAAATAAAGATAATTAAATAAAACATATGCGGCTACGCGTCCGGACGGGACTCAAGCAAAACATAAATAAAGCATAAATATAACATAACGTTCGGACGGCTAGATCACCGTTCGGATGGTCTTCAGCTGTTGGACCGCCGATCTACATCAATAGGTTGACCACTTCCTAATTTGGGCGAGCCACCTTCTTTGGGAACTTGAGGGTGGTGGTTTAATCACACTTTAATAAAGTTTTCACAGGATGGTCCGACCATCTTTCAGTTAGGGAGTAGCTAAGTCGTTTTAAAAAATTACCTAAGAGGATGTGGCCAAACAAAAATCTCCTTTAAGAGTGACCGAAACCTTTCATACAAGTGTGAGGTGGTCTAACTATTAAAGTACTGATTAAATAATTAAATTTACATTTTCTTATCATAAGTTTAAGGGACAAATAGGGATTTAACATGGTATTAAACTAAAACTCACGAGTTTGAATCTTGACTCTGTCATTTACCTCTAATTTTTAATTAAATATTTCACGTGTTAGCCATTTTGCCGACCCTAATTTTGCTTAGCTTGATCACATACTTACCCTATGGACCATCAGATTACACAAAAGGGTTGGGTTGGGTAGGGTGGGAGCAAGGACTTTTAATCCTGATTCATTTTGTCAATCCTGATTTTGCCTAAAAGCAAATACTTAGCCTAAGGACCATCACATTCCCACAAAAGGGATAGGGGAGCCCAATTGTCCCCCCTTCTTTAAATTCCCAACAACTTAGCGTTGAAATTCATTGCACCATCTTGGTCATGTCTAACCATTTTTACAAGATATTGCGCATTGAGCCATAAATGGCTATTATGAGGATATTAGTATATTACCTCCTCGGAAATTGAAATTCATTTATTATTATTATAATTATTTTGTATTTAATGGTTTATATTATACACGACAACTTATTATTAAATTTTTCTCAACAACTAAAAAATTCCATGTACAAAGTGGGGGAAAAATCACCTCCCAATCACTGTCTCTTATTCTTTCTCAACAATTATTAATTTCCGTCCTATCAAATGGCTCACCAGTTATATGATTACACCTCATACAAAGTGGGTGGACAATAGATCGGACGGTAATATGCCCTATGACCACCGCAATAGCATGGCCCCAAGGACTACATAATAATCTACCTACACTTCAGAGTTCAGAGGATTGAGATCCGTTCGTTGAAAAAAAAAAAAAAGTCTAGTTACAAATACAATCTCGTGGGACCTACAGTCCCAAACTAAATCTCTTACCGGCCAAATCACACCGTACTTGAGCCAAACCAATCCTAGATTTTTGGAGATCAAACTCCATCCACACGTCGTGCTGATGGTGATGGCCAATAACGAACGCCTCTACACCCAGCAGATCAGAGTTCCCAAAAGTGAAGCAATACAGCGAATCGTTTCCTCTAACTTCACCCGGTGCCCGGTACAAGACCGAATCGCCCGATACCGTCATTTCGGCCCCCTGAAACACCAAAGTCACCGTTGGTAATCGTGGCAGTGTCGGTTGACTCAGTGGGACCAGGTAGCACAAGTCCATTGCTCCTTGGAACACGAAATTCGGATCATCCAAAACCCTCAAAACCCCAGATGTCTGGTTCAAGAACTCGCTCCTCAACGCGGTGTAAACCGGACCCAGCAAGAACGTGAACTGGGTCCCTGAGTCCACCATGGTCTGACCCGCCCCGGTGTGGTCCGGTACAAACGCTGATTTCGGTAGCGGGAGCAACTTATCGGATACTTTAATTCCTTCAAGCTGAACCGTGTAAGCAACCCGGTCAAAGTAAGGCAACGGCGTGGAGATTTGGATCAACGGCGTGTAATTCAACGGTGCGAGCCACGAGAAGTTGGCGTCGCCGAGTAACAACAGGCCCGAGAAATCGGAACCCGAAATGCAATACGAGAATTTCGGAAACTGCATTTGAGAAACGAAAGAGAGGGACCCACGGTTCATACCCATTAACCCCGTGTTCTTGGAGTCTTCGTCGGAGTTGGAGCTGAAACTCGAAACCATGCACCCGAAAACCATGTCCGGGATCTCGGAGCTTCCCATATAGATCGTATCGGACGCGAGGTTTCCTTCGGAGGAGGACGCGTCAGCATAGCAGAGCGTGGCGTGGCAGAGCTGGTTGGAGTCACACGAAGCGGGTATCGTGAAGTCCCGAGTCCGGTTCGTGCAGGTGGGCGAGGAGCACGGGATGGGCGAGTAGGAGGAGGATCGGGCCGGGTCGAATGTGGTCGGAAAGTTTGGGGTTTTGTTGCAGTGGAGCCAGGAGAGCTCGCTTCCTGTGTCGATGACCATGGTCACGTTCTGAGGAGGTGTGCCCACCGTGAGAGAGACCGTGAGGCTCACGTTGTGGTGAAAGGGAAGCTTGTTTGCTGATCTTGGGACGGAGCCAGTTGGAACCACCTGGGTTTTGAGGGGCAAAACAAGCGTCGGTTCTTGAGAGAAGGAGAGCTCAATGCCAATGGAGCAAAAGGCAGTGCAAAAAACAAGTAAAGAAAGAGTCTTTAGAAATGGGGTTGGGAAGGATTTGCAGTGAATGTAGGTTTTCATGGTGGTTTTGACTAAATTTCAGATAAAACAGTTAGGTGAATTGAATGTATATGAAACAGAGAGACAACTAAATATATATATATTTATATATCTTACTACGGTGCTAGTGAATGAAGCTCAGGTGAGATTTTAGGTGAGTTAAACAAGAATGTGATGGGAATATTGTGTGTAGTGGGCGGGTTGTGATTTCTCAAGGTCTAACTGAGAAACTCTCAGGATCAAAAAGATCTTCAGAGAGTCAGATCTATGAGGAGAGTTAAACGGTGTCGTTGGGATGTCCTTATAGGCAAATACCATGCCTTACCGGACCCGACAACAGACAATGTTGTTTGTTTTGTTTGGTATAAATACGTACGTGTGGTAGATCTTACGCGTTTTTAAGCTTTGACTTACAGCATTCTTCTCCCACTTCCAGAAGCTTTTATGTACAGCAAACACACACACACACATATATATATATATATATATAACTCTCCGGGCGAACCTTAATTTTCTATTAGATATTTTCCTCATCAAGTTTAGCATTTATTTTATATTACAGAGCTAGGTGCATGTACGTGCTTAATTATTTTGGGAATAAATGAGAAATGATGTGATGATGGCACCCTCGTGCTAAAAGCATGGCTTCATGTACAACTTCTGCTACTTGTTTGGATATCCCATGATTTAAGTTAATGTAGAGCAAATGGATTTTTTATTTTCTTTTTCTTTCGTTCAAAATACTCCAATTCTAAGTCTTTCAATGCTCATCAAAGCTTAAAAGAATCCCTCTCCATGGGGGGAAGGCATTGATTCGGAGAAATAATTGAGTTTTAAGATTGCTCTCTTTTTTTAAGGATTTTTTTTTTTTTTTTTTTTTAAGGGAAGGGAATTCGAACTATTGACCTTTGCTTCATTAAGCGTGATCCTACCCGATTGAACTATTTTTTTGCAAACAGAAGGATTGTTTGCTTGAGTACTTTTGTGGGCGAGGTGAAAAAATTTGGTTCATAAATGGAGGAATACAAAGAAGCTTCAGGAAAATACATAGAAAAGTTAATTAAAGCAACAAAAGTTGGGTCTCCTTCAACTACGTCAAGCTAACCTGTACAGTGCATGCCAAAAAGGTTAAGAAATGGATCAAATCCCGATCCAAAATATTCTTGGCTTACAAGCCAAGAAAAGGATTACAGTGATGACCGGTTGTTTTCTAGTGAAGGCAGGTGAATGATTTCTTCAGCTGAACTGCAGGAGATCGATCACCAAGTCTACGGTGAGAAGCAAGTGAAACTTGAGCCATGCAGCAGGGAGAGTTGCATTGGTTAATTAAGGACTTGTCGGATGACCAAAAGAGTAAGATTTTTCAAACAAAAATTTAGTATTTTGATATATATATATTCATGTGCAAGTTTAAATTTTTCGTTAATAAAAGATATTTAAACACATGAAATATTTAATTAAAATGAAGGATAAACTTTGGATTTAAGATTTTAATTCATGACATATGCTAACCATCAGTTTCATGGTATTAGAGCTCTTTTATGCCAACGCCATAGTTGATCCTTTTCTCCAAACATCACATCTTGTAATGGCAGCCAATACCTCACCCTTCATCCCACCCAATACCACCCAAAACGCCCTCCTCAAACTTGATTTTGGCAACTACACCATCTGAGTGACAGATAAATCTTATTCTGCGCACCTATGATCTCATGGGGCATTTGTGGATGGATCATAACCATGTCCTTGATCCACAAGTCATCACTGATGCCAAAGAAAAGGAAGTTCCTAATCCAGAATACACCAACTAGAACAAAAATGATCAATACCTCCTTAGCATCATCACATCTCTCTCCAAAAAAGTTTTAGCCACCGTGTATGGGCTAAATACTTCACATCAGTCTTGGATAGCATTGGCTACTAAATTTGCTTCCAAGTCAAAGTCTCGGATCTCTCACCTCAAAAAGCAACTTCATAACCTATCACAAGGAATTAAAACCTACTCTGATACCATGAAAAAAGTGATAAAAGGTTACAAAATAGCTAGTGTAGTATATATACGCAGCTTAACCTAATACAAAAATCTTCTAGTATAATCAACTATATATTTTCTATATTCTAAGAATATATTCCTTGCTATACAAGTATTGTTTCCTTAGTGAATCTTTCCTTCTTAGAATTGTAAAGGTCACGAGTTCTATTCTTCCTAGAACAGTTTGGAGTTGCTGGCACCAGAGGAGATAGCCTGCGATTCTTTCCATATTGAGTTCCACCGCCGTTGAGTCTGTCTGTGAGCCTTTTTGTGATTGAGATCGAGCGCACCTGACTTGCGCTCGATCGCTTCCCCAGACTACTAGATATATTTTAACATGCTCTAATATAGTATTAGTGCAAAGATCTTTGGTGACCTCAAGTCACATTCTAAGAAGGAGATCCTCTAAAAATAGGGGAGCAACCGTCAAAGGCCTGTCAGTTCAAAAAACCAAGAGCACTCTGATGTTCAAGTTAATAGAAGCCCTCACTCAGAGAGTAAGCTAAATAAAATAAAGCAAGTAGAGGAAAAAGTGTGCGTGTTTATCTGTTTAATTGGGATAGTATCTGAGAGTGAGTGAATTTTCTAGCTAGGAGTAATTGCTTGGCTGATGGAGGACTCTCACCCTCTATATATAGGCTGATGCCTAGGGCTCCAACTAGCCTCCTAGTTGAGGGAATATAGGATCGTTCACTTCAACAACAAAAACCCCATTTTGTTACTTGTGTACAGTACCAATTTTTGAAAACGTCACAAAATGGTGACATTTTCTGTGTAAAACGACACCCAAGTAAAGAGTGTTGTTTGAATAGTGACATGTCACTAATTAGTGAGGTGTGAACAATAACACGACTTTCTATTTAAAAAAAAAAAAAAGAGAAAAAAATAATTAATTAATGATGTTTTACTATTCACATGTCATCAATTGGTGGTGTGTAACTATTAATATTAATTTATCTTGTAGGCCCGTTAACATTTGAGCTCTCTAGTAGGCTGGTATGCATATATTTTAGGGTTCTTTGATCTTTTCTTAAACAGTAGTTGGGTATTTAGAGGCTCGTTAGTACGTAGTAGGTATTCCAAAAACATATACATACTAAATCAGACGAAAAACTCGTGATAGAAAAAGAAAAAGCCTCGTAAAGAGGAGAAAAAACTCCGAGAGAGAGATCGACAGATCATGTCGACCCCAGCAAAAGATTAAAAGACACAGAAATATTGGAACGTACACAGGATCCACTAAATTATGTGTCCCATGCTGCAGAAACAGCTACACAAAATTAAAGCAGCTTTCTTATTTGGGTGGCGAAAAGGCCCCATTCAACAACAATTATAAAACAAATTAATTAAGGCAGCTTGATGACATGTAAGGGGTGTAATTCTCGGTTGAGGTGGCAGTTTGTATTGAATGTTAAAGACATATCATGCACTCTGGTGCATGCACATGCACATGTTATGCTACACTCTTTTATGGGCAATGGATCGTGTGGTTGGGTCCATAAACCAATCAGTGTGGCCCATCACTTTTGATTTCCCATTCCCTTCGATTAGGAGTGTAATTGAGTCTAGTTTAAGCAAGCTTGGCTTGTCTGGGCTCACCTTGTTTATTTTGGGGGTAGACTCGATAGAGTTGGAACCATGTTCGAACTCGAGCTCGAGCTCGTCTATTTTAATCGAGCTCAATCCGACATCAATAGTGTGGATTATATGACTCAATCCGCTTCTTTTCTCTTCTCTACCAAATTTTCATTCTCTTTGGATTATGTGACTCAATCACTTTTTCGTTTCCCCTTCTTCTGTTATTATTGTCTTATTATTATTATTATTATTATTTGGTCCAACATCGTCTTGTTTTTCAACATTGCTAAAAATAAATAAATGAATAAAAAATTGGTCCTTGATAACCGATTTCATGTAGTGTTCATGTAATACTTAATTTGTTAAAAGTGTTGTTGGTTTTCACCTTTTTAGTTTTTTTTATTTACTTTCAAGGAGCCTGAGCTTCGTAATAAGCTTATTACAAAATAAAAAATTATTCTTTTTTTTTTTTTAAGGAAAAAAAAAAAAGCGATACCCTTGGAGGTTCCAAAGGATCACAACACTCTATCTCCCTATAACTTTTGTTGTTTCTCCATTCCCATGGCTTCTCAGGATTCCGTGAATTAAGTCTGAGCTGCTATCCAATACTTAAGGGCAAGCAGGTGGATAATGTGGTCCATTAGGGACACATGATCGATCATGTCTTGATTAAGGTTTTCCTATGTTAAATATTCACTAGTGACCTAATTTTTTGGCTATGATTTTGATCATTCTCATAGATTTCCTCCTTATGACTACTTTTATAATTGTGTGATCAATGCCTAAGCCATTCTCTTTGCTAAACCAAGGAACGGTTCTACCACTAAGAAATAATTATCACAAATTAAAATTATTGTACCATAAAGCACAAAGATATCACAAATCAATGCAAGGACTTTATTGACAAAGTGAAAAACCCTTTGAACACATCAAATGAAAAAACCACTGTCAAAGAAGATCTAGAATAAAGACACAATGTGATGCAGTGTGACTTAGTGGGCTGCAGCGAACAACAACGTCAAGTAGCGGTCGATCTTGATTCTATCATTAATGGATCTAAGAAATACTCTTGAAAAGCTAGATACTATATAGGTTTTTAAGAAAAACAAAGAAGAAACTCAACTAATTCTTATTAAACAAACTTAATAATAATCAAACTCTGCATTTCTAGTATAGTCCCAAGACTCCTAAACCTAATAAAACTATGAATTAGAATCAAAATCGTCTTTCTACGAAGCCTGTGCGGGCGAGGCATACCCCTGTTCGGACATGCACTTAAAACGTACGTGAAAATAAAATAACATAGAGGCGTGTTCGGATAGGCTGGACCCATATCCGACTTCCATAAACCTCCTTTTTAGGCCCCTTGATGTACATCATAGTGAAACTTACAACTTGATGTAAATCCTGGACTCTTTACAACAATAAGCAACACGATTGCCTCCAAGCTCTACAATCTTCTTGTAATACATATCCTTACCAACCCTTCGATTAGATAGTGAATGGCTGTGGTTAGCACAGCAACAGTAGCACTTAAAAAGAGGAAATAACACATCTTGTATTAGAAAATAGAATAGATGAGGAACAAGGAAGCACTCAAATCTTGTCACAGAACCAACGCTATCTATGTGGGGTTGAAGGTGTGAAAGTGGGTGCAAGGTAGGTAGATGAAATGGTCAATTTTTGTCTTCATTAACATTTTTCAATGTTAATAAATATTCAATTGAACAGATGCTGCATCCTCCAATTGTGATAATTAACATTATTCTACTTAGTTTTGATAGATAAAATTCTCAATACTAAATTTCATAAAATTAAACCACATATTTTACGTACATGCATGTTTTTTTCATCAAACAGACAAATTTTTGCTGGACAACTTTTTGTATACCAAAAACACTTTTTAAACTTCTTAACGTAATTTCGAACAAATTGTTTAAGTTCATTTGGTACCCCCACTCATATTAAATTTAAATTTATCCTTCTTATTTTCTTTATTTGTAAAAACAAAAGATGAGTGATATTCATTATTTTCGTAAATCCAAACCCAATTAACTATGATACCCTCATCCAAAAATCCCTTCTAAACCCAATTCGGATTATAACATGAAGTTTTAAGCCCACCTCATGTATTTGGGAAAACCCAAAACCTTATTTTATTGTTATTTTAATTTTAAATTTTATGAAACGTGGCATATTTTGGGAGTGACACATGGCAATGACGTGTAATTCGGTTAATTTAGACTGAAGAAAACTAACGAGGTATCGGATTTACATTTTCCTATGGGTGAGGTATTGCATTTTAGCTGTTTTGAAAATATAGGAGAGGAAAAATAAAAAGGTGTAAACCGAAATACTAATAAAGTAATTAACCCTTCTTTTTATGATGACTCATAAAAAGAACAACGTATTCATTCTTTCCTAGAGACAATTTTCTTGAGAAAAGAACAAAACACGCCCTATGCTCATCTAGCAAGTGAGTCATCATAAAAAATAAAAAAATAAAAAACGACGACTAGCTATAGTTGGGTCCTTGCTAGAACATCCCAAAGAAAAAAAATATTAAGCCCCATAAACTCTATCATGGAACTAAGTCTCAGCAGCAGAAACATTAATATATATCTAACATAATCTAAAATCCATCTAGCTGAAAAGCAAAAGCCATGTCGTTTTGAAAAGCAAAAGCCATGTCACAGAAGGACTTCCTAAAATGGAATGTATTTACTAGGTTGCGTTCATACTTATTTCTCCCTTGCCTTGCTCAATTTTCCGGTTACTCTATACCTTTCGAACGGTATATGCTTCATCACTCAATCCTTGAAATTGAGTTGCGGACACTTTTTCTTGCATCATTATATATAGAATGGTAATCCAGTGAGTAATTCAATTAGTTCAAAAGAAAATGGTAAGCCATGGCAAGGCCCTCTGGCGCCACCCTCAGTTCCTCTTGTGGGTGGCTTTCCTTTTCTTTTTCTTTTTTTCCTTTTTCTTTTTTGAAGTTGAGAGAATTTTTTTTTTCTTTTAAAAAAAAAAAGAAAATTTAGAAAACTTTATCAATTTCCTCATAAATAGTTATTTCTCTCATTTTTTAGAGGAACGGTTATTCCTGTGTATAAGGGATTATTGATTCTTATGGAATAATTATTCCTAAGAATAGACACTTATCAAATAAAAAAATGACTATTCCATAGGAATAGTCATTCAATTCCAGAGGTCTATTCTGCAAATCAAACAGGCCTCTATGGTTTGAATGTTTAACCAACTTATGCCCCAAAAATAATAATCATCCCTAGCCCTAGCTCTACCTCTCCAGAAGGTGCCATTCAATCCATTCTCAATGCAAAATCTAGCAAGATGAACCCACTAAAACACCCCGCACGAAACCCTATTCTTCCCCTCGATTTTTTTTTTTTTTTGTAAAAAAATATATATATATATTTAAAAAATATTTGCCCACAGAGAGAAAAGAAAAGAACAGAAATCAACAAACAGCTCTAATGATAAGAATAAAAACAAGGGAATAGACATGAAAGAACGCTCTCATGATCTACCAATTCACTGGAAAACAATCTATGAATTAACAAGACTAACCCAGAAAATCAGAACAATATTGACGACTTGCGGTCAAAGAAATAAAGGATTTCGACAAGGGTTTATCCCGAATGGAGACACTTAAAAATTGAACGTGTTTTGATATAATTAACAAACAATAATATGTTTTCCAAAAATGTGGCAAAAACACTTACATTCGTTCGTTCGTTCATTCTTCATCCTTGCTAGTACATTCGCAAAGCATAAAATATATATATACATATACATTTATATATGCAGGGAGAAGCGGAGCGGAGCGGATCTGGGCTCAGTTCCGGATGCTGACTAACATAATATACTCTTGCTTACTTATCATGAAAATTGAAGCATCCTCCTCATCCCTCAACATCCTTTTACTTTTACCATGTCCCATGTCCGTGTGGCTTAAGGCTTACATGATAATCCAAATCAAACAAATCTAGATATCTTTTTGATAAACCGAGCCGACTGTCTAAAGATTGTACTCACAAATGATTCTCCTGGGAATGCCTTCTGTGCTCCCTATCTCCATAACTAACCCGACTCATCCTGTGTCCATCTTCGCCCGCCATGTAATCGTGCCTCTTCTTCCCCTCTAACTGTCTCTCCAGTGGACTTCCGCCTTTTCTCTTACGGCTGTTCAAAATAGGTGAAGCCTCATCTAACATCTCTCCCTCTTCTGCATTCTCCACCACTTCCAATCCACTTCCATCTCCAATTTCCTCATTATCTAAATTCTCATATTTTGACCAGCTTTGCCTTCTATCACGCTTGTTTTTCTCATCCTCTACTGCCAATTCAACACCATCTTCTAGTTCCCTCTCAATCAGATCATCCTCGTCCATCACATCTTTCTTCCGTGTGATTTCCCCACGAGACTTCCTTCTTTTCTCAAGCGCTGCCTTAACCTTGTCCTTGTCAATCATCTTTATAGCTTCTTTGGGTGACTGCCCAATAGGGCCATCCCGAAGCTCCAAATTTCGACCAACCATGCTGCTGGACTTGCGTGAGGCACCATCATCCCTCCACTCTCCTGGTTCTGCACTCTCATTTCTCTCGGCATTCCTTTCTTGGTCTTCCCCACCAACTCGCTCTGTCCCAGACTTGAATCGATTGGGAACTTCTCTCATGATCTCCTTTTGAAGCAAATGCTCAGGATGCTGACTATCTTTAATTTCTACATCCACTTTGTGATCAGTAATAACACTACCCATCTCTGCACTCCCATTTTCATTACTTTGGTTTTGAGTACTTCTTGGTGGCATGCTATGATTGTCGGCAGATGAATGATCAGGCACGAGACGAGATGATATCTGCTTTGAAGCTTGTTCCTCATTCACAGCTGGAGGCTTTGATGGGGCCCGATGACTTGGCCCACTGCCAACACTTCCTTCCACCTCACTGCCCTGGGATGGGGGCACTCTGTTTTGCTCATAGAGTTCCAGCATTTGATTGCTAACTTCTGCAAGACAAAATAACCATAATGATTCAAGAAAATCTTTAGATATGTCCACCTAATGACAACACAAAAGGACAGCCCGCCATTCGAACAGGAATAACAATGGCAAATCATTTGGTGTATGGCCAGCTTGTGGCTGAACCAACTTTTGACCTTCATCAGGCGATAGAAGCCATCCATTATCATTCTTTCCAGGCTGCCCACCATTTTCAATTGTTAGGTGCCATCAGAAGGAATGATACATAAACGACAGCTAGAATCATCTGGTTTTGGTCAATTTTCACTATTCCAAAAGGGAAAAATGCTACCGGCAAACAACAGGAAGCATTTGAGCCACAGGGCAGTTAAAGGCTATACCCTTGGGTCCAAAGAATTTCAACTACTAGATGAAGGGAAGGAAGGAGACCAACCCTCCAATTGACGTGGGGTGACATCAAATTCTTGCCACCAGACCTTCTCACCATCCGATGGAAGCTTCACTTTGAGGAACTTGGCAGCAAGGAAAATGGCACCTGCCGCAATATGATGAGGCTTAAATTGCAGGCAGAGCGATGTTCTCAGCCTGCAAGCCATTTTCCAGTGTGTGAACAAAAAAGCAAAAGAAGGAAGAGAAAACATTGAACTGGAATTATTAAAACTAAGAAGAATAAACAACATTGGGTCATACCCGTCATTTACAAAATTCCATGCAACTTGAGCAAGGGCATTCTGAGCAACCTTGAATTTCTTTATCGCTTCAACAAGGGGCTTATATGGGTGGTGAACATTGAGGTCGAAACCCAAAGTGGCAAGTACAACCCTCTCCCCGAGTAAAATTAGCTCCTTTTGTTGTTCATATACTTCCTGAATGATACGTGAGGATCAATGAGACAACTACAAGACCAATAATACAATACCATAAGACATGAAAAGGGAAGGGGGGGTACTTAAAGCAAGGAGATAGTTTACCAATGGTACAGCTGTTGGTGAGAAAAGTGAGGAAGCTGAGCAAGAATTTTATTATTAAAGGAAGGGCAGGGCAAGAAGTTTTCTCATAACTACGTATATTCAGGCACTTTAACAATATCATCTACTGGGTACGATAATTACCAAACAAACAATCTCTTTACAAGTGGACAGAAAAAAGTAGACTCGTGCTCTACATGGCTACCTATATTTACTCTTCAGTGAAAAAGCAATTCAAAACCAGATTAGAAGGATGGATGTTTCTGTCATCAGGAGAACAAGAATATCGGGGACAGAAATTCTATTTATGTCACAGAGATGAGTAGCAGCAGGAACATGAGAAGTACTGGCAGTACAACCCAACTAGGGAAACATCAACCTGAAGAACCATACAAAAAAACTGGGTAAGGACCATCAGTAAGTGGACACCTTCTGTTTAATCCTCTGGGCTGCAGCAGGATCTTTTTTGTGGATTATCTCGTAAGAGACCAGAATAACATCCTTCAATGGACGAGGAGTTTCTTCAACCTTCCCGGCCAAGAACATGCACACAGTTGCGATGGTCTGCAAAGCAAATTAATGAAGTTAGGCAAAAAAAAAACCTGATGGACAATTTTCTTAATTCAGCCACCCACTTTAAAAATTACTCTATCAGAAAATCCATAAAGAGGCAAAGAGCCAAGTAAGAATACGTTTACCAGTACATCATTACCATCATATAGACTGAGTAGCAAATAACATAATTTAATAATTGTACATTTTGAATAAAAAAAATCAGTTCTTTGAACTCTAAAAAGTGTTAGCCACCATTAATCTTTGTAACCCACCCGTTTTGGAAGTTCAATAACAGCATAAAATGAAGGGAAATAAAAAAAGAGAAAAAAACATAACAATTATTTTATATCAGGAAGTAATACTTGGGAAATATAAGAATAACTGGTAAAAGGAAAACCAAGGATCCAACCAGAATGGCACAGCAACATTGGCACAACATGTTTAAAGAAGCAGGAGATAAACACCCACAAGTCAGAATCTAATCAAGACAACCATTTTCCATGCCCTGTAAGCGTGCTTTTGCTTTCAAGACACTGCTTTAAGGTAGAGTGCTCAGCAATTTGCAAAGGAAGACATAAACCACTCAAAAAATAATGGGCGTTTATTACACGATTCTACTGGTCCGACCTAAGGTTGTGAGAATCAAGAACAGAAAGGATCAATTAAGGGTCATCAGAGTCAAACCATAAAAATTCAAGACTTATGTGCACAACTTACCACAACTGATTAATATTAGTTTTACATGAAAAACATAACAAATCATACAATTGTTATACACAATTTAATCGTAGTAAATCTTGTTAAGAATTTTGTTTCTTTGAACTTTAAAATATTCGCTTCCATTAAGGTATCCACCCATTTGGATCTTCATCAAAAAAAATATTCAAATAACAGTCTTTAACATTAGAAAATGAGGCAAAAAATAAAAATGAAAAAACAAAACTTCTAATTTAGACCGCCAAGTACTACTGAGATAAAATGAAAGACAAACCGACAAGAGTGACTTCACACAATGAGGAAACTCTTAAAAACCCATTCAACCATTGCACTTTTCCCATCTAAAATCTCACTTTTCTACTATGCAAAATTAACCTATTTTGTTGTGTGGAATAAGTAGCATTGAGACCACACCTAACTCATTATTGGATGAAAAGCTGTCACAAAACCCAATGTGCATATGTCAAGTTTTTACCCAAATGTCCCTGCCCTCCATTGGAAATAAGGAAAAAGAAAATGGTTTAAACGCTGGAAACATCTGGAATGTGTGAGCATTTGACAAAAGAAATGCTGGAGAAGCTTTGATATCTAAAATGTACATAAAACCTTAATAGCATCAATTCCACTTGGTCTAGAAAACATTGAAATTCTCAAAAGGAACTTCTCTCTAAACTGCTTTCCAATTTACTACTACACCACCAAATAACACGACAGGCCATTGACACTCACGTGATCCATCACTCATACAAGAACCAAGTTAAACAGAGACTAATGTACAACAAATTAAAAGTTCAGATGGATTAATTCCAGGGGTAATATATATTCCAGAGAGTAAAACAACCTACCCTTCTGTCATTCTTTGCATGTGATTGCCGAAGGAAAAACCGATGACAAAATATTATTGCCGTGGCTATGGTTACCTGGGGCCTGCATTGAGAACAAGTCCAGTGAACATTCTGGCCATATCTAGGGAACAAAGTATCATCAATTTTTTTAATAGTTAAAAGAATATACCAGCGGATCTACTGTATACACATACTAAAAAAGCAGAAACTTATGATTTTGGGTAAGTCTGTGTATGTCATCCATGTTACAAACAGTGGCAGAGCCAAGATTTTCTTCTTGTAGGGCCAACTAATGAAATAATTTTATTTTTTTTATAAGTAATCAAAATATCATTAAAAAAGTAAGGCGCACCTAGGTAAACATAAAGTATACAAGAGAAAACACTAGCTAGTAGGAGTAAAAAAAAAAAAACCAAAAAAATCATGGTAACGAGAAGAAAAAAAAAAAACAGCTGTCCAAAGATACAAAGTACACATGGAAGTATTATTTCAGTATTGCCATATTGCTATCTGTTATATAGAAGAATAATTTTAAACATCTTCACCTATATATGCCAAAAGCAAAACAGGAAACTATTAATCATATAGAAAGAACAGTTGCATCATTCCCCCCACCACAACCTAAAAACCACATTGCTTTGTGTATTTGTTGCGTGGAAGTTTTGATTTCTCCTATTTGGCAAATAGAGGCCAAAGAAGAGGCTGTTTCATGATACAAATGGCAACCCTATCAGGATTCAGCTGCCAATAGCTTGAAAAACAAAAAAGACAGTGTAATACTAGTGACAACATGGCATAATTTGATTAATTAAGATATCATGAACTCTCACATGCGCAGATTTCACTGATTACCTTAACCTGTTAACCCATCACTCAATCACAGAGAGGTGTATGCTTCACAAGGACTTGTTCTAAAGCAAACAGCAGGGGCCTCTATCCATGTTTTACAGGCTGACCACAACAAATGCATGTAATTTCAAACATATTAAATTATGACCAACAAGAATATCACATCCTTTGCAACTTTCTACAATTTCCAGGAGTTCATACTAAATTCATCCCCTTTCACTCCACAAAAAATGGTCAAAAAGGAAGCGGCATATCAAAGGGGTAGATTGGTGTTACATTTGTAAGAAGAGTGGGGAAACCATTGATCGTCTTTTGCTCCATTGCGAGATAGTTAGTGCCTTATAGAACTCTATTTTTGGTCTTTTGGATAGAGTAGGTCATGCATCAACAAATGGTAGATATTTTTACTCGTTGGAGATAGCAGTTTGGTAGGCATTGCAGGATAGCAGCATAGAAGATGGTTATGTCTTGCTTCATGTGGTGTGTTGGAAGAACGAAATTATCAAAGTTTTGAAGACTGTAAGAGGACGTTGGTTGGATTAAAGATCTTTTTCTTCGAAAATCTTTACCACTAGACAGATGCCTATAATTGTTTTCATATTTCTAGTTTTCGTGATTTTCTTGATCTTTTATGTTTTTCTAGCTAGGTGTCTCTCGTGTATACTTCTTGTGTACTTGGTTTGCACTCTTTTGCATTTTAATGCAATTCGATTACTTAAAAAAAAAAAAAAAAAAACAGTTTGTGTTGAACAAATTCCAACCTAGATAAGAACACAAAGCTTTTTCAAATAGATTGTAGCAAAAACATCAATATCTCAAACAAGATTGCACTTTTAGATGAATCACAACAATTTTGTCTATAGAGATGCCACTTACTTGAACACCTCTTATATTGTTAAAATCCAAGAATTTGGACAACATCCAAAAGGACCTATATTATGATTGTCCATCACAAGAATATCCTTTTTGGTTGCTTGGTTTGCTAGAGCTACATGTATCTATATTCTTCACATTGCCACCAGCAATTTTTCCAATGCTTTGATTTTAGATGGGAAAAACACACCATCATCATAAAATAATAATAATAATAATAATACTCAACAAGAAAGCTGCTAATGATTTTAAAAACTTTATTTCATCATCAAGGTGACAAAGTTGATACAAATAATCTTAATAAAAATTTTGACCAAGCACTTTCAATCCTACTCTAATATTGGTCTGCCATATAACATCATAAAAATTAACATGGATATAGATGCAATAATCTTCCACCATAAAGAAGCTTCATGTATTGAGTAGGCAATTTCTGTCATCGACAAATTCAATGCAACAAAGCCATCAAATAAATAACTATTTCTCTTTCTTGCTATTTAACTAGAAACTTGAATCAACATCAACTTTAACTGTGCAGAAATTAAACTTGCAAAGATTTATTTGATGAAACAAAAATGATAGAAGAAATAATCAGGAAGTGTTGCATATAATAAGTTAGATAGTTTACTTATCAAAAAATAATAATTTAGTTAGATATTTTGCAAGAATTAAAATTAATGGACAAGTATGGACTTACACTTTTAACCTCATGCCCAAATCCTGCAAGAATGTGCAGTATGACTTGCGTAAATATGTTTCTTTCTTCAGGTCAATCACATCTCTTCTTGATGGAGAATTTTCCTCAATTTCCTTTCTGGACATATACCAGCGACCCACTTCCTCTTGCCTGTCTTGGGAATTTCTTGAAGACCCACCATCAGATGTTACATGATGTGATGATTCCCCAGATAAAAGTCCAGCCATGTCAGTCTTCAAAAAATACAGGACAATGGACAAAGATATGGCTACTCTAGCGAAAACAGGTCCTTTTCCTGCTCATGGACCAAAAAGATGAGTCAGAAATTAAACCCCACCTGAATATGATGTACTAGAATTTTTTTTTTATGCATAATATGATGTACTAGAATTATCACATACTTACAGATAGAAGTTCAGAAACACCATTAATTTGTTGAATACTAGAACTAAGTTACAATTAAATAATCAACAACAAATGCTAAACGGAAAAAGTCATACAAACAAATTGAAAATCCTGCTGACAGTAAACATCAACATGAAAAACATTATAAAATGATTTTTAAAAGGATGGCACAAAGCTAACACAATTAGAACTTATTAATCACAAAACCAGATCATCTTTTCTGTTTAGTCATGATCACTCCATATTTGACTCAATAAGACAATCAATAAAAGTATTCAACCGCAAAGTAGACAATTATTTTTTTTCTATTATAATTCTCACTACTAGAGCTACATACATCTACACTCTTCACATTGCCACCAACAATTTTTCTTCACAAGTTTCTCCGATCCATTGGCCTCACATAATATTCACAATGCTTTGATTTTAGAGAGAAAAAAAAAACACCACTATCATAAAAAATAATAATAATTCTCACCAAGAAAGCTGCTAATGATTTTGAAAACTTTATTTCATCAGTACGGTGACGAAGTTAATACAAATAATCTAAATAACAATGTTGACCATGCACTTTCAATTCTACAGGCTCAATGATCTATTATTGGTCTGCCACAAGACATCATAAAAATTAACATAGATATAGATGCAATAATCTTCCACCATAAAGAAGCTTCATGTATTGAGTAGGCAACTTCTGTCATCCACAAAATGCAACAAAGCCATCAAGTAAAAAACTCTTTTTCTTTCTCACTATTTAACTAGAAACTCAAATCAATATCAGATTTTAACCATGCAGAAATTACACTTGCAAGGATTTTTCGATAACTTACTACTGAATAAATAAATTTTTTGATAAGTAATTCGAATTCATTAAAAGCGCAAAGGGATGCAACCTAGTAGATAGGAAGTATACAAGAGAACCCCTAAAGTATAGAAAAATAATAACAAAACACCAAAAACTTAGAAAAAATAGAAACAAGCAATCTAATAAACACAAAGGGGCTTTAGACAGTATTTTGATTATGTGGGACATAATGGTGGTGGTGATGTTGTTAGATGGAGAAAATAGATAAGTGTGCCACCTATAAAAACGTGATCATTCTAGCAGGGCTTTTGCGGGTGTCTATAGCCCTAATTCTGATAGGGATAGAATGCTTCTTTGGGATGAGTTGGCTGGTATACTCAGTTCGTCTAACTTGCCTTGGTGTGTTGGGGGTGATTTTAATGTTACCTGTTTCCCCAATGAAAGGTCTGGAGGGGCTCGCTTATGCCCTACTATGATGGAGTTCTCGGACTTCATTTTTAATCAAGGCCTGATGGACTTACCTCTTGTTGGCGATACTTTTATTTGGTCGAATAATCAGTCTCCCGCAAGATTCAGAATTGATAGATTCCTTGTCTCTCCAGCATGGGAAACCCGAATTCTTGGTGCATCCTAGAGGAGGCTGTCTAGACTTTGTTTGGATCATTTCCCTACCTTCCTTTATTGTGGTGATGCTCTAAGGAGGAGTAGGTCTTTCAAATTTGAAAACATGTGGCTAAAGTTGGAAGGTTTTGTGGATAAGGTGAAAAAGTTGTGGGTCTCTAATAATTTCCCAGGCTCGTTGAGCTTCATTTTAGCTAGCAAGCTCAAGGCTTTGAAGATTGATTAAAAGAGATGGAATGAGGCGATGTTTGGCAGTGTAGTAAGATGGTGGAATGTTATGTGAAAGATGGTGCCTAGATGCTTTTTATGATGTTCATAGAGGGAAATGGATGACAAAAGTTTTGAAAACCGAGAGAAGACATTAGAACCAAGTCCTTATTCTTCAAAACTTTGGACCATTGCTTATGTTTCTCGTTTGACGATTAATTATAATGATCTTCTTGTTCTTTTTGCTCCTTCTAGCTAGGGGCTTCCCTAGAATACTTCATGTGTACTTAGGGGTGCCTTATATTTGGAATAGCATATTCTTTAAGTCTAACATCACCATCTCACAATCTTCAGAGCTCCTTGCATTCTTTTCTCTCATAAGACACCACATCAAACATAAAGGAGCCAACCTCCACAATTCCAAAACATTACATTGTCTCAATTTTCCCCTCCAACTCACCAACAAACAAATCTCTCACCCTTCGAGGAATGACCCATACAATCCTAAACAATTGCAACATCACAATGAAGAAGAAGATGATCAATAGACTCCTCACTTTTCTTACACGTACAACACCAATTCACCACAATAACATGCCTATTTCGTAAATATGGTATCATATGTTAAGGTATAGTTCCCAAAATCAATTAAGGCCTTAGTGTGAAATGATGTGAAAAGCATTGATGACGAATAACAACTAGCACTACAAGAATGCTTAAAATCTCAATTAAACATAAAGTTCACAACACATGAACAATAATACAGTTGCAGAGGATGGTAATGGACAACTAAGCAATAAGTTGTTTACCATAGAGTATAAAATTTTGCCAATCTCAAATAAGTACCACCTTCGAAAATCAAACAATTAGGTATAAGCTTATTATTTAGGACTACTATGGAACAGACTTAACTTTAAAAGCACAAATACTAAACTAATTAACTCTTAAGAGTTCATGTAGTCTTGGACGCGTAATAGCTTCAACAAGGATTAATGTTATTATGACCATAGTATCCTATCACAGCCACTCAGCTGAATGGGAAAACAAAAGAAAAGAAAAGAATAAATAAATGTGTCTTGAAATTATATATGGCATGTCAATTTGAGCACACAATTCATAGATAACCTAAATGTTCTTGTCAGTTGACTGGTTTCAAACTAAACCCGGGAAAGAGAGAATTTTCAGAAATATTATGAATCTAGAGGTATAGCTCCAGTTACAATTATAACCCCAGAATGTAAATCAAAAGCTTCTCAGGACTCCCACATCAATCATTTGAATCATGTCCAACTCTAGTGCCAAGCCACTCTAAATTATTTTTCATAAATCCTCCATGAAGCCATTCCCAATTAAACCACCAAAGTCTTTCACAACAAGAAGAATTCAATAGCAACAAAAAGTTGGTGAAATCCACAAAGTCCACTCTATATCCCTTCCCATAAATCCCTAAAACAAACTAGCCCACTGAGGTTGTTATGAGAGGGAAACCCTAAGCATGCTGCAATCTGGGTTTCAGGCTAAATTAGACATACAATTGGGATGCATATTTATAAAGGACAACGGGCGTTTAAAAAAAAAAAAAAAGGAAAAGAAGATATAAGACTGCTAAAACATATAAGCTTCGAGTAGAGAACACGAATAAACACAGCATTCACAACAAATGGACAGCAGTTGTGGCCTTTACAGCAATTTGTATAAACAACTATTTGCCAAATTTGTTCCCCAAAATATGACCCCGAAAAAAGAATAATTGCAATTACTCAACTACGTGTAAAAGCTTTAAAAGAAACTTAAAAATCAGAAGTTGCCAAATACTCATACGCAAAACATCAAGGAAAAAAAAACAAAACTTTTGAAAACCCTAGATAGAGAAGTCATCATGATACCTATTTGTAGGCAGAAACCTAAAAATCAGAAAGTTGAATGTGAAAGGAAGGGGAATTACATACATACTCTCCCCATCCAAAGTTAATTTCACTCAAAGAAGTCCCAAAAGATTAAAATAGGCCCTAAAGGCTCATACACAAATACCAAATAATAATTGCAATAGCTGCGCGGATGCGGATATCTAAAAGTGAAAACCGCATTTTGCGGACGCAAATGCGCATTTTGCCAATAATCACATCAACATGTACAATCCTATCATTTAACTATCTTATGATTGTGTTTTTTTTTTGTGGTTTTTCCTTTGGAATTTATGCAAAGACATTATTGTCCTTTAATTATGTTATTATTGAATTTGGAGCCTAGGGATGGCCTTTTAGTAATTTCTTACGTACAAGATACTTGGGGAGGTTATCAGTGGAGCTTTATGTCGTTTATTTTCATGTAGAGACTTGTCTTTAATTGCAATGGAAAGGATATGCAGTGTAAGGTTGTTTTTTTCATCGGGTCATAAAGGGTCAATCATTTTCTTTTGGCCTTTATCCATTCTTTTGTTACTTATGACGAGAAAGTGTGATTTTTTAAGTCTATTTTACATACAAAAGTTGAAGCTTTTGAACCTGGTTGCTTGGAGTGCAAGTCAATGGAAAAGGAGGAAAGTTTAAAATTTGATCCTCTTCTCTTCCCTTGCTATATGGAATGTTTTGCATGGAAATCTTTCATCTTCAGGAAGAAAAGATAGGTCATAGAAAATGTTTGTGCTACTTAATTGGTAACCTGGTAGAGTTGCTTGCAAGTTTATGAACTCATGAGTTGTATGCACAATGTCTAGTTTTTATATGATACCCTAATGATGTAACTACATAGATTTCTTCCTCTTTTATGAGCAAGCCATGATTATGGGCCCATTAGCTTGTTTAATATATTTGCTATAGGTTGTAACAATAGCTTGTTAATGTTGTGTGATACACTTCCACTGTATCTAAGGCCACTTAGAGCATCTCCATTAGACTCTTCATATGGCTCATAATAGCTATTATGAGCCACTTTATTCCTCCAGCAGATGCTTCAAAATAAAAGGCTTCGAAAAAATTGCTGCAGTAGACTTTTATTTTTGAAAGTTTACTGTAGCACATTTTAAGATTTTGTAATTCTTTTGTAAGGGAGTCGGTTGATCATCTTCTTCTTCATTGTGTGACAGCGAGGGACTTGTGCTATGCTTTCTTTGCTCGATTCGGGCTCTGCTGGGTTATGCCTCGCTCCGTCAAGGAGGTTCTAGTGAGTTGGTGGATGGCGGGTCGTACGAGAAGTGTTGTTGTTTGGAAAATGGTCCCTCATTGTATTTTGTGGTGTATTTGGTGAGAGCGAAATAATAGATGTTTCGAGGACTCGTCGAGGACTCGAGAGGAGCTTCTCCATTTCTTTCTTGTTACTCTCTACTCTTGGACTACAGGCTGGCTTGCCCCGCGGGCTATTAGCTTTGTAGATTTTCTTTCCTTTTTTACTCTCTCTCCCTAGTCCATTTTGTATACTCCCAGTGTCCTAAGGGTTGCGCCCCTCTGCGCTTTTTTGATATAATATCTTGACTTATCAAAAAAAAGATTTTGTAATTCTTTTCTTTTTCTCCCTCTTCTCTCCCCTTATCCTCCTTCTCTCTCATCTTTCTCTCCATTTGAAAAATAATATTTAAATAAAAATAGAGGGTATATAATAGAGTCTGCTGGAGTGTGTATAGAAAAAGTGGTAGCTAAAATAAAAATTTACACTTTTTCACTAGTATTGTTGGAGATGCTCTTAGCATTAAAATATGTATAACGTGGAATACTTTTTTGGTCATTGCTCCATATGGTATGTGAATCATGCATTTAGCATTGTTGTAATTTTAATTCCCTTTTCATGATGGGAAGTTATTTTTAGGTTGGAAACATATACCCTATTCTTCTAGCGTAATGGTGCTACATGGATTCCAAATGTTGATTCCACATTTTGAGTGTCAATGATTGAAGGATGTTTCCCCTTGGTTGCTGAATGGGCTTGGCCTTTTCCAATTCTGGATACCTTATTGATTAGGATTGTCTTGAGTTGAATCTTTTGGTCAAGCCATAAAAAGTAAAGAGTTGAAAATTATTTCAGGAGGAGAGGACGGTGGTGACTACAAGAGGGCAAAATGTCTAAGTCTTGCAAAGGTCTAGCAATGGAACTGGTGAAGTGCCTCAGTGAATCTGATTGTGTTAAGGTCCGTAATCTCTTACTAAATCTATCATGCTTGAGATCTTCCAATGATGATATGAGCTTGTAGTTATGAAATGCATAGAAATACTTGTACAAATTGTTTGACTTGACCTATAACTTGGTTGTCATATGCATTGACTAAGGTTGAGAAGCAATCATATAGAGAATGTGCTGAATTGAAGAGCCCATCAATATCAAGTGAGTGTGTGGGACTTAGGGAAACATATTTCAATTGCAAGAGAGGCCAGGCATGTTTTCTTCTCTTCATTCTTCATACTTTGTTTTATTTCTCCTAAATCTCTTTTCACATGCCTACGTTTTCTTTCCCTTGTCTTTTAATTAGTAAATGAAAAGCCAACTGCCAATGAAGTGGCTGCTAATACGGAAAAATGTAATGAAACTGTAGGATATTATCCTAGTGTAAAGGGGCCTGACTTGGTTTGACATAATTTGTACACCATCAGTATCTTTGTATTCTGGAGTGGAAACACAGTTCATATCTAAGTCACACAATTTATTTTGAAGGGATGCCGTTCTGCCTCTCAGACTGAGGATGCAGCGTCATTTCGCGAACTTGAATTTCCAAATATTGCAGATTACAGATCCCCAAGTCATGAATTATTCTTAGTTTGTCTCTTGTCTATCTTAGATCTTGCATAGATGGAAAATTTTACCCTCTTGATAGTCATCTATGATCGTGTTGCCCAGGTTTAGTTACAGTTTTTTCAGAAATTAGTCATAGGTAGCTCTCAAGATTTAGTTTCACTTCTCTAAAACAGTTGTCTGCAAAGAGAAGCAGCACAGTGGCAGTGGATTTGAACTCCATGAAATGTAGTCCCAACTAGAGCCTCATCAAAACCCTCTTCTTCTCTCATGCTTATATCTGAAAAGATATGCTTTGAAGTTTCTAGAAGGGAGCTACCCAATTCTTTCTTTATGAAACCCTTTTCTGCTACTTTTTCTAAATTTTCATATTTGTCCCTGTATTTATAAGTATCTCTAATCACATATTAAGGAAGATAACAGAAAAATACTTATAAGTATGCACACGCAAACAGACATACACAGACTTTGGTGACACCTTTGGTCATTTAATTTTGAAACCCCATTGCTCCAGCTTTGCGTGACTTATATATGGATGGGCATTGGGTTCTCGGGAAAATCAAGTGATGTCAACACGATGGTAAAAGATGGCAAGTTGTATGGGATGAGATTCGCCATGTGACAAGTTTGAAAAAAAAAAATCTACTAGTAGTTGAAAATGACTATTTTATGATAATTAGACTTTAGATGGTACATAGTCAAAACTAGATTCTTACAATGAGGTCTAAATCAGATGGTACCTTCTTCCCCTTATGAGTGAGGTGCAGAGTGTGGTTGGTGGTTGAAGACCCCAGGCAAGAGTGTAACTTACTAACAATGAAAAAGAAAGAAAAAAGTTTTTACATTTGCATAAAATCTTCGTTTTAATTTTAAAACCCATTGCTCCTGCTTTGGGTGACTTATATATGGATGGGCGTTGGGTTCTCGGGAAAATCAATTGATGTCAACATGATGGTGAAAGATGGCAAGTTGTATGGGATGAGATTCGTTATTTGACAAGGTTGAAGAAAAATTATAGTTGTAGTTGAAAATGACTATTTCATGATAATTAGACTTTAGATGGTACATACTCAAAACTAGATTCTTTACAATGAGGTCTAAATCAGATGGCACCTTTTTCCCCTTAAGAGTGAAGTGGAGAGTGTGGTTGGTGGTTGAAGATCCCAGGCAAGTGTGTAACTTACTAAGAACGAAAAAGAAAGAAAAAAGCATTTACATTTGCATAAAATCTTTTTTTTTGATAAGTAAAAATTGTATATATCAAAAACCCATAAGGGGGCGCAATCAAATACACAGGGGGTGCACCACAAAGAACAAGGGGCACAACACAGCATACAAAAGAGAGCGTCTAGACACCAAGGGAACACCAAAGCTCACAAGGAGCTCCCCAAACAAACCACCCTCACCTAAACACCCTAAACCAAACCCTATACAGCCCAAGAATTACACGGAATCCATCTTGCCCTTTGACCCGGGCCACGCGATCGATAAGCTAAGCTTATCTTTCATCTCGATCAGCCAAGCGACTTTCCAAGCATCCTCCTCCTCATTGACCTTCCACCCCCCTTCGCATGCAACTATACTTAACGAGCGGATGTCCTCCTCATCGACCACCAAACGCCCCTGCTCACGGGCAACTAGGTTAATCCAACGAAAATCCTCTTCCATGGCCTTCAGGAACGCCGAATGATCTTCATCCTTAACCTCTTCGTTGATCTTTAACCTATCCTCAATCCACCCAAGAAGCCAGATTTGCGATTTGGCCAGGCCGAAAGATAAGTGCTTGGTATCGAGGAGCCTAGGAGACCCCGCAGACATTGCAGACTCATAAAATCTTACTTCCATCTGAAGTATGAAGGTTTCCTAGAGTTTTAAAGGTTTAGAATCAATCAATGATTTATTAAGAACTATCCCATGTAACTGAGGAAATTAACTTTTCAAAGACTTGTCTCTTTGATTTTCCATAGAACACTTAGGAAAATGATAAATTTTCTCCATGTTTTCGCTGAATTTTAACTATTTGACATTGTGGTTGATTTGTTATACAAGGATTTTGAACTCATGTGAAATCACGCCAGCTTATAAAAGAGTTAATTGCTATCTTAAACCATTGGGGAAGATTTAATTTTTTCTAAAGTTTGATTAGAAGGTGGATATCTTTGTTTTGTTTTTCAATTTGTTGTAATCCTTCAGATTGAGATGAGGAGGTGAAGAAAATCTTCACTGGCCACTTCCAAGAAAGGGTTGTTCAACGTTAGATTGTTTTACAATGTCCTTGTTCCCCATGATAATACTCATTTCCCTTATAAGAGTATTTGGCAGAATAAAGTCCCCATGAGAGTAACTTTTTTTGCTTGGTCAACCACCCTGAGGAAGATCCTCACCAAGAATAACCTAAGGAAGTGGCATGTCTTAGTGTTGATTGGTGTTGTATGTGTAAGAGGAGTAGGGAGTTTGTGGACCATCTTCTATTGATTACTATGGCCTTATGGAATGCTTTCTTTAGCCGTGTTGGGTTATGTCAAGACAAGTGGTAGACCTTTTCGCTTGTTCGAGAGGCATGTGTGGCAGTCTTCAGATTGTAGCAGTGCGGAAGATTGTTTTATCTTGCCTAATGTTGTGTCTTTAGAAGAGACGAAATGATAAGAGGATTGAAGACTGCGAGAGGAAGGTGGTGGAGCTAAAGTATTTCTTCTTCAAATACCATTGACCACTAGACAGCTGATATATAGATCATTTGCCTAATTTTCTTGAATATTATCTTTTTTTTTTTAATTTTCTATTTTGTTCTGGTTAAGTGTATTTCTTGTATTCTTCTCATGTACTTGGATTGCGCTTTTGGCGCTTTTTTAGTAATATTTTGATTGCTTATAAAAAAATATATGATTTCATCAATAAGACCACCACAGGATGGGATATCCTAAAAAAGGAAAGAAAGACCAGCAAAATGGGAAGGAGGGAGTACAAATTTTGAGGATGATTATTTGTTCTTGTTGGATTATGTTCAAGTAGTGGAGAGAGATTTTGGAGCCTCAAGTACTTGGACAATATTGGGATTAGTTAAGGATCAAGTACTTCAAGGTGTCAACTAAGTTCAAGCCCAAAATCCTCCAATTTAAGGATTTAGTTACTTTTATAAAATTGCATTAGCACCTATTGCATTGAGTCATTAAACTGGGGAAGTTTTTGTTTGTGTGTAAGCGAAGTTTCACTGAACAGCCCCAAGTGGCATTTTTATTTTTCCTGTTATATCTTTAAAAGGAGTAAACAAACAGTTTGCTCTTCATATCAGGAAGTGTCATCTTTGTTCATAGCATCAACTAGGTCTTTTGGATCTCTCTCATTCATTCTGGGTGTGTTCTGTGTTTGTGCACACTGTAACCACTACTTGTCATTCTAATGAGATGGGAAAAAAGATCTTTGTGAGCATTATCATTATTATGATATCTATGGGCTGGTGTCAAGTGGAGAGAATAAATAAATCTGTAGTTGAATTCTCTTGAACGGTATAAATTATATTATGGCTGTAGAAAAGATGTGTAAGAATCCAATAGCCACAAAATTCCCATATACNCACCAAAAAAAAAAAAAGGATTAATTTAACCACCCACAAACAATAACCAAAACCCAGTAGCCAAACAAGAATAACCAAAACCCAGTAGCCAAACAAGAAGGTATTGTAGTTTTGATGAAAGCTCACCTTCGGAGACTGCGTTATACTGGTTGAGAGCGTCGACGGCGGACTCGAACGGGCTAAAAAAGCGGTGGGCAGCTCTAAATCTAAACAAGATGGGCTGACAAGCAAACAAAACAAAAGAAATCGTGAGAGCACTGACATAACCGTGGGAGCCTCTGAATCTAAACAAAACAAAAGAAAACCAAACAAACCTGCGGGGTGAGGCGAACACTGCGGTCGCTTGGGGTTTTTTTTCGTGAAATCCAGTCGTCTGGAATGATGGATTTAGGTTAAATTTCGGTCCTCTAATTTTCAACCGTTGGATTTGCCAAAAAAACAAATAGATTTTAAGTATTAACGATCCGATTCGTTTTACCAAAAGCATATCCCATGCGGCCGTTTTTACTTACATCTGGTGTGCTTGTTCAATATGGTCCGTTGATTATATATACGTCTTCGGATCCGGCTTAGGTGCTACAGTACCTATGCTGTTGTTAAAAAAACGAGTGGCTCAGATTTAAAAGCACATTCACTAAGACAAAACGTCATCGTTTATGACTGTAAAACATGAGAAGGGTAAGCACCTCCTTTGCGCAACTGTTTATCCTGTTCTTGTTCTTCTAAATCCATCTTCGATCTTCTTCAAAAAACATTTGCCTCTGACTTGTCACAATAACAAAACGTTAGCTGATGACTTATGAAGGGAGGGTCTTAAGCTGATGGAAGAAAAGTTTCTCTTTCTCTTCGCATAAGCATAAGCCTATATTAAGAATCCCTTTTCGACTGAAGGCCCAGGGGTTCTTAGCCGGACATTGAAAGGAAATACAAACAAGAGACTTGTCGGGTTAGTTGTTGTTGGAAGGCTATACTTTAGGCCTTGGTTGGGGTTTTCTGCAGTTGTTTTGTGCTGCATTGTTTCTGCAGTGTGTTTATGCTGCAGTTTGTATGTAACTATGTAAGTTTGGTTGATAGCCGTTTTAGGCTGGTTGAGCTTTAATGAAATCACTTATTCATCCAAAAAAAAAAAGACTTGTCAGGTAATTTTGTGCCTCAAGAAAACGAGCAAGAGACATACCTTTGCAGCTTCACCAGTTATGCCATTCAACCTCGCAAAAGCAAGAGAACTTCTCGTCCTCGCCTCGCCTGAATTGTTGTACTTATACCCACAAGTCAATACCCACCAGAGGTCTCACACTTACCGCAATTTTTAAGTAGCTTCCAATCAAGCACAAACCCATTATTTATGGCCCCTCTAAACCGGCCACCAGTCAAATTGCTAATATCGATCTCGGTCCTCATCATAATGGACCAGTGGGCAGTGGCCACCACTTTCTCCTTGCAAATATTTGCCCATTCAAAACCCGCCGTTGTCTCATCTTTGTTCGACAAATGTTCTTGTTCTTGTTCTTCCAAACCCATTTAGTTCAGCATTTCTCCTTCTTCAAAGAAGTGTTTATGATGGGTTTTAAGAATTTTCGTAAAATAATGCTTTATCTTAATTTTAATTTGTTTAGTTTGTTTTGGAAGAACATGAACAGTTGCGCAAACGGAGGTGCTTTCTCTTCGCCTTAGAGCATTCACAGTAGGCTCAACAATTGAGCCTTTTGGCTCAATTGTTGAGCCAAACCACTAAAAACGTCCTCCAACAGGCTCAACAAACCAACCCTTTAATTGTTGAGGAGCTACAGTAGTCAGCAAGTTTGCTGGCCTACTGTAGCTCCTCAACAAAATAAAATACTCTTTTATTTCTCTCTCCTCCAATAAAAAACTATTTTATCTCTCCTTCTCCCTCTCTCTTCCCGTCTCCTTCGTCTCCCTCTTCTCGCTCGGAGTGTAATACCCATGACTCAAATGCCCTCCGGACAGCGAATCTAACCCCATAATCCGATCCTTGGGGAGCAAAAGACCAGTGTAAACTGCGAAATTTGCAGAGGTACAAGAGTTTGGCTGAACATTCACACCCCACATATACAAGCCCTGCTCACGAAATTCTCTGAAGCGATCAATTCGATTCCTCTGAACTGTCTTTGCCCCTCCTCCATGATCGCGTGCACTTCCAAGTCTGCCACGGCGAGAGGATGGTTCCCCCAGGCCCGCACTGCTGTCCGCCTCGCCTCGAGCCCCAGTTCAACCGCGACCCGCTTCGATGCGCTTCCACATAGCAACGATTGCCCATCTCTCGGCCTCTTCAGACACATAGAGTGCCCCAGAATGCTAAATTTCTCATCTTCGCTATGATCCTCCCCATTTTCGAGCTCTATTTTCTCTTCCTTTTGCTCAAGCAACTGCAGCGGAACGGACGGGACCGAATTCGACGAGCCGCAAAAGCTCGAATCAATTTGAAGCGAAATCGGACTGTCAGCCGCCGAGGCTCTAGAAACCGACGATGTGTGTGAATTGAACCCTAGAGAAAGAGCTGACCGAGCACACTATGAATCCATAAACTAGAAACTCAAAAAAATCGCTGATCTCGGCCCCGTTGAAGAAGAAGAAGATAAGAATAAAAAAATATAAAGAAAGAATAAGGAAATAATATTTAAATGATAGGAAAAGAATATTTAAATGAGTGTAAGGTTAAAATGCTGAGCCTGATGTGGATGCTTTAAAAATATAAGCAGTTCAAATAGATAAAGGTAGTTTTTTTTGGCTAAAATAGCTAAATATTAGACGAGCCTACTGTTAATGCTCTTACGGCGTCAAGTGTTTTTTTATTTAAATGTTTGGCTCTCATGTTTTATAGCCATAACTGATGACTTTTTGTCTTAGTGAACGTGCTTTTAAATCCGAGCCACTCGTTTTTCTTTCAGCATAAACCGCAGCATTCAAGCCGAATCCTATATTTTCAACATTTAATATTAATCGTTAGATTATATCAAACAAGGCAAGTTTATGGTCTTTTGTTGCACTATATGCATACTTTTTAGTAAATATTTAATATGTGTCATCCATTAATATCATCCAACGGCTATTAGATCATCAGAAGAAATTGGACGGCTAAGAATCAACTGACAAAGCGTACGCATTATAGTGGTGTAAACGAGCCGACTTTGAGCGAGCTTCCTTTATTCTGGCTCAACTCATTTAAATTTTACTCGAACTCGAGTTCAAGGATGAGCTAAAAAATCGAGCTCGAGCTCAAACTCATAATAAGTCGAGCGGAGCCAAGCTAGATCGCAAGCTATCTCTTATATTTAATTTAATTTAATTTTTTATTATAAATTTAAACTTAAAGTACTCTTAAACGGCTCAATAAGGTAGCTTGTAAATGATCATTTGCTTAGTCTGGCTAGCCGAATATGGAGCCTAAATCAATATAGCAAGGCATTTGGTTTTGAAGATAGAGGATATGCATCATTTTATAATAAAAAGATGCTATTAGAAAGAAAAAAAAAAAAATCATCAATTTTTAATATTAGTATAAGCAATTATGCGAACAACTACCAATTCGAACCTTATATGAGCTGCTCACGAGCCTAATCAAGTCGAATCGAGCTTACTTCATTTTATATTCGAGTCAGTATTTGTGTTAATGAAATGCTTCATTTAATAATATAGACAATTTTATTAGGATCTTGACTTTCTTATTCAATTTAGAACGTTAGATTAATGAACCATTGTGTCATGCGAAGCATTATATAATTCTCACTTTTGAAATGATTTACAACAATATTCCATTGATCAAATCCAACGGTCGAGATTAAATTCAATTAAATTAGATGGCTACAATTAAATTTAATAAAAAATTCAAAATTCAAAATTCAAAATTTAGGAATTAGGAATAAAAATTGTGTTATTTAGTATTATTTAGGGTCAATTTGTTATTTCAATTTCAATAATTACGATTTTAAAAATTTTGATTTTTTTCAATTGCGTATTTTTTCCTCATTTAAGACTAAATGTTTTTTTAGAGTAATGTTATAAGTCTTCCTAGAGTCATTTTAGAGTTATCCCAATGTGATGTGTCTTTTAAAATCACCAATAGATCAAAGTTTAATAAATCACATCTTAAATTCAATGGTAATTTTAAAAGTCACATCACATTTGAGATGATTCCATAAGAACTCTAAGAAGACTTATAAGATTACTCGTTTTTTTAAATCTCAATGTCTTACGCGTTACGTCACACACTAATCACTATTATCATATTATATATAGTGTTATTTAGTTAATATGTTATAATGTTAATGCTTAACATGGGTCAAGAATATAATGTCAATATTAATATATATTATATCTTATATGTAAACATTTATATACTTATATGATTGTATCATTATATGGGTCAATATTGTTAATTGTTAGATACTTATATTGTATGATCTTATGATCATGATTCACGACATATGATTTAAATTCAAATTGTTAAGTTTTGTGATTATAATGTATAAATTATAAGAAACACATTAGTTACTTAATTACTAATCATTTAATCTAATGGTAATGCTCAAACTCTTAAGTCCTAAATTTCTCATGACCTAATAGTCATGCACTCATACTTAAATTATATGATCATATTATCTCACAATTCATAGTAATATTATCTTAGATTTAAGATCATGTGATATATGTTTTATGAGAATAAAGTATCTAATTATAATGCATTGATTAAATAATACAATAACTTATGTAGATATACCAATATACCATATGATTATATAATGATTAATGATTATGTGATATACAATTCAAATTTCCAAAGTATAAACTATCTAATGACAATACTTTTATTAAATGACACAATAACTTGTACCACATGATTATATCATATGATGAAATAATTAATGATAATATCAAATATTTCTTATTATTTACTATATATATATTATATTTCTTGTACGTGTTTATATAATATATACATATATATAATATATATACACACATATGTATAAATAACAAAAAAAACAAACTAACAAAGGTATATAATATAGTTGTCTTTTTTTTCTGCCTCTTATTATAATATAGTTGTTATTATTGATTAATGTTGACTATATATTGTTATGTGTTACTTAATAAAAAATATATGAGTCGAGTTTTATACGAGTGCATTGAGCTTAGCCGAGTCGAGCCGAGCTTGTTTCGTTTAATATTTGAGCTAAGATTTATGTTCACAAAATGCTTCATTTAAAATTCGAGTCGAGCACGCAAGTGGTTTGCTCACTTAACACCCCTACGGCTTCAATCTTTATGATCGGATTCCAACCTCCTTAAGTGAACACTTATATGTAACAGCAACATCCAAGTTTTATGAGTCTTATTAAGGTGACTGATTTTGTCAGCCTTCCGCACAACACTTTTATCAATGATATTTGATAAGTAATGCTAAACTTGTCAAATATCAAATAACTCTCTCCATTCTCCTTACATTAACTTTTTAATGGTGATGATCAGGCTACTCCTTGTCCAATAAAAAGAAGACACTTGTTTAGACCATCTAGTCAACTAGCTTACATTTGGTACATGTCATGTTAAAAGTGTCACATCATTAACACGTCACCCAAAACTTATAAACAAAACAAAAAATATGGATGGTCGGGCAACTACCCCCATCACTTGTGAAAGAGGTGGCAGCATGGCCACCTCCATGTATTATAATAATTAGCGGAGCCACATGTTGGCTTTTAGTGGCTGTGGCCGTTACAAACTGTTTGAAAAAAAATATTACTTTCTAAAGGAAGGTTTTGAACTAATTGGTTAAGGGCCCCTGCATGGCTACACGTCTTCTTTTACTTTCCATTTTTGTGAGAGGTATCACTCACACTGCCTTCTTTTTCCTTCTTTATATATAAGTGTTTTTTCTTTTTGTTTTAAAATTATTTTAGTTACTAAACATGAAAGAAAACAAATTATACACTTTGGACCTTCTTCCATTGACTTTACACAAATCTCAATATACAAATCTAAAAACATTAGAAGTTTAGACAAAGAAGCACTAAGGCTCCGTTTACTTCGACGTAAAATAGTTTTCAGAAATGATTTCCGCATTTTACGGTGTTTACTTCGACGTAAAATAGTGGTCAAAGAAAAATATTTTTCATTTGACCGAAAATTCTTCTTTAATTTTCGAAAAATGATTTACGGTTTTAAAAACCGTAAACCATTTTTCGATTTTAAGCATCTCATTCTCAAATTGACGTACCCTGTCAAGACACGCCTAGGACCTTGCCAAGACTTGACTGGGACTTGACCGGGACCCAGCTTGAGACTTTAAAGGGACCTACTCTGGACCCGTCCAGGACTTTACTGGGACCCGTCCAGGCCCCACTTAGAACTTGACCAAGACCCAACTGGGACTTGCCCGAGACTTTATCGGGACCCACCTGGGACCTACTCGGGACCCGCCCGGGACCTGCTCGGGACTTGACCAAGACCCGCCCGGGACCTGATCGAGACTTTACCGGGTCCTGCACAGGACTTGACCGGGACTTGCCCGGGACTTTATCGGGACCCGCCTGGGACCCGACCAAGACCTACCCCGAACTTGCTCAGGACTTTACGGGGACCCGCCCGGCACTTGACCGGGACTAGACCGGGACCACCCCCGAGACTTGCCCAGGACCCGCTAGGCACTTGGCCGGGACCTGCCAGAGACTTGACCGAGACCTGCCAGGGACTTGACCAGGACCTGCCTGAGACCCACCCGGGACTTGACCGGGACCCGCTTGGGACTTCACCGGGACTCGCCCAGGACTTGACTGGGACCCACCCGGGACTTGATCAAGACTTGCCCGAGACTTCACCGGGACCCACCCTGGACCTGCCCGAGACTTGATCGGGACCTGCCCGGGACTTCACCAGGACTCACTTGGGAATTGATCGGGACTCGCCCAGGACTTCACCGGGACCTGCCTGGGACTTGACCGGGACCCGCTCAGGAATTGTCTATGACCTACACAGGACTTGACCTGGACCCGCCCGAGACTCGACCGGGACCTGCTCGGGACCGCCCAGGACTTGACCGAGACCTGCCTGGGACTTGACCGGGACCCGACCGAAACTTGCCCGGGACCCGACTGAAACTTGCCTGGGACCCGCCAAGTTTCGGTCGGGTCCCAAGTAAGTTGCGGGCGGTACCGAGCAAGTCCCGGTCGGGTCCCGGGCAGGTCCTAGGCAGGTCGCGGTCAAGTCCCGGTCAAATCTCGAGTAAGTCCCGATCAAGTCCCGAGCAGGTCCTGGTCAAGTCCAAGGCAAGTCTCGGTCAAGTCCCGGGCAGGTCCCAGTCAAGTCCCGAGCAAATCTCGGTCGGGTCCCGGGCAGGTCCCGATTAAGTCTCGAGCAGGTCTCGGGCAGGTCCCGGCCGGGACCTGGGCAAGTCCCGGTCGGTCCCAAGCAGGTCCTGGACAAGTCCAGGGCAAGTTGCGGTCAAGTCCCAGGCGGATCCCGGGCAGCTGCCAGTCAAGTCCCGGGCGGGTCCCAGTCGAGTACCGAGCGGGTCCCGTGCAAGTCCCGATCAAGTCTCGGGTAGGTCTTAGACGAGTTCCAAGCGGGTCCCAGGCAGGTCTTGGTCAAGTCCCGAGTAGGTTCCGGGTGGGTCCCGAGCAGCTGCCAGTCAAGTCTCTGGCGGGTCCCGTTAAAGTTCTGAGTAGGTCCTAGTCAAGGGTCCTAGTCAAGTTCTGGCAGGTCCGGTCAAGTCCTGGGACCTACCCGTAAATTTAGAGTTTAATATGATTTAATAAATATATATATAAATTTTGTGATTTTCCGTACGCGCGGTAAACACCGTAAAATGTTTTCGATAGAAAATATTTTCAGGGAAAATGACTTCTCTGAAAATATTTTCCGACGCAAACTATTTTACGTCGAAGTAAACGGAGCCTAAGTATAATTACACACACACACACACACATATATATATATATATTTAACACAAACAAACATAAATAGCGTCGGTATCAATCGGTCACCCAAAAATCTAATTCATATTGTCATGAACTTTCGAAAAGCTTTCTTTGCAGAAATTTGAACCCACAATGCATTTTTTGGTCCAATTGGGCTTACTTTTCTTTCTCAACACATTTTTTGTTTGTTTCTAATGTTCTCTCGTGTAATGCTCAAACCTAATGAATAGAAAAATCTTGCTAACCCTTCAACTAAGTTAAACACGGCTTAGTAATTACCCGAGGCATTACATCTTAGCACAAGTCTCTATTTTAAATTATCTTTATCATTTTTTAGTTTGGCCCCTACAACAATGATTTTCTAGCTCTGCCATTGCTTTCAATTCAAGCAATCTGCAAAACAACAAGGCTTATTGCTTCACAATTTGCATATTTGCAAAATAGGGAACAAAAAAACAACTACAAACTTTGAAAACAAAAAAGAAAAAGAAAAAGTGGGACGGCTGTGTGAAACGAAGCTTGAATAAGCTTGAAGGTTTTAGACTTAAAATATGTTTGTGATTGTATTTAAGAAATAAAGCTTTTAAGTCAAAAGCAATTTTTTTTTTTTTTTTCAAAAGTTTCATTTTTAAGCTTTTGTCAAAAGGCATTTTGACTATTTTTAGGCTTTTTAGACCATTAAAAATGGTTTATTTATTTATTTTTTATCGAATATTTACTTTATTTTCAAACAAACTTGTAAAGTATTAAACGCACTTCTAAGTACTTCAAACACACACCTAAACAGGCCCTCAGAATGAGACGAAGGCTTTGGTTTGCATTTGAGAAATAAGAAAGTAATTGATGTCTTTTAAATAAATAATCTTAAAACATTTTTTATATTTTGCTGTCGGGTTGGGTTAGAAAAACCGACATTTCAAAATAATTATTTATTTAAACGACATTTTAAAACATGAATTTTAAAAATCTATAGTCAATGGCTGCCAAAATGCCCAGCCTACTCAAAACCAGGGGCGGAACTAGATGAAGGCCCCAAGCCTCCATGTTTTCCCGAATGGCTGCTGTAGCTATTCCTCTCACAACATAGGGTTTTTCTTTTTCCTTAGGGCAATTTGAAAAAATGTAATACCTCAGCAACCTCTTGAGCATTTTTCCCTATATTTTATCTTGCTTCGACTACTTATGGCAAATAATGCAGTTGCAGACGTTGTTATGAATTGTGGAGGTAATTAAAGGCTGTGGATCTGATGAAGACCTAAACATTTAACCTATGAATGCTATGATCATACATTAAAAAGTGCTTAAGATGAGCCTTCCTCTTCTTGGCGACAATATTCCTGATACACATCACCACCATTCCTCCAGCCAATTCCCTCTTTTTGTTGGTTGAATCTCATTGAATTGTTGGTGTTCTTCAGTATAGTTGAGATTTTCTCACGCAGATATCCCCTTTCCATCAAAGTCAATCAGCCTATTTTGTCAGCTATTCTTGTAATTGATGAATATGTGCCAATGCAAATACAGACCACACCCACACTCATAATCAATATGGAAGTTGCAATCTGAAATAGAGTCAAGAACTGGTTTAGCACACGCCTTGTCATAAATCAAGATGTAGAAGAATTACTCAAGAGATGCAGAATTCTTACCTGCAACTTCGTTAATCTACCTTTGAGTAAGCGGAGATAACATGCGCAGGGAAAGATAAGAGCCTGTCATGAAACATCAGATGGAGAACTTCTTCAAAGTTCCTCATATCTATAGCTTTGAAGAATTACAACTGAGGTGTATGTAGATATGAAGAGGGAACTTACAATTAACATTGCAAACAAAGATCCTATTAACGCCATCACAAAAGCTGCAGTCCAATTGACAAAAGAACTGGCTTAGCAGACAAGAGAACACTTCAAAACCAATGAGCATAAGGTGCAAGAGATGCTCACCAAAGAATGGAAAAGTTAATGCCACAACCAAAGTGGAAAATACTAAAATTGTTCTGATGAGAACCACTACACTGTAAGATCTAAGCTGAGCTGAAGGCAAGAGTTCCTCTATACACAATGCGATAGGTGCAATTGTCAAGGCATACTTTGTCAGTGGGTTGACAACCTATAAAACCCATTAATCACTTGATGATATTATACAAAAAGAGTAATGCTATTTAGTTTATTGATATACGACTGCCAAACATCTGGAATGATGTAACAGTGGAAAACAACATTTGAATCAGAAATTTAATAGTATTTCTTATACAAAAAATACAAACTAAGAGAAGTATATTGAGTTCCTTATCATACCATAGTCCAGATTGCGATATTAGAAGCAACAAATTCTCTGGGCATGTTTAAGCTGAACTGGGACTTGATTGAGTCACCAAACATTAGAAAGCCACATATTGCTACCCCGGTGTACATAAAAAAGCAAAAAGAAAAGCTGTGGCAGAGGAGAAAATAATGTAACTTCATAAGGTTTCTGGAAAAATCCAGCAAGAAAGGTGAATTAAGGAAACATTGTGGATAATTTCTAACCAAACTAAAACAATTTTGATCACCTGGCTATTAAAACTGATGGAAACTGAGATGGTTCTTTCATGGAAGTATAGATATTTGGAAAAACTGAATGGCCAGCGTAGCTGAAACCAAAGATACCAATTGTGACAGACAGGTTTGCGAGGTCTAAAGCTGTTCCAGTTGGATGGAATCCAACTTGGTCCACCACCCCAACCCACAATAAGCAAAGTGCCACCAGGATTGATGCAACTACTCCTCCACCTGAACACAGAGCTTTTAAGATCAGCAGCTATATAGCAAGATGTGCATTCAAAAATGAAGATGAGATTGCAAGAAGGACAAGAAACCTGAAAGGTATGAGAGCAAACTCAGATTTCGAAGCCAAACAGTCGGAAGAACAAAAAGTGTAGCCAAGATGGAAAAAGTTGGATGAGAACCAAGATGGATTCCAGCAAAACTGAGATGGGCGTTTGGGAACAATGATGCCAGGTTATCGCTCATCATAATAATGTACTCCACACAAGATGCCTACATACCAGAGGTAATCACCTTTCAGAACATAATGAAAAAGCATGTTACCAAAACATATAGGGAACCGTGAATTACATTTAGGGAAGAATTTTTTCACTTACATATAGTTCTACATACAAAATTATCTGCATTGGAAAAGAACCCAAGTGTCAATTTGGCTTTCTAACAACAGAGGTATATGCTTCTAGATGCAAACTCTATAGCAGACATTCTATTGACAACTTTGGTTATATGCTTATCACATACAAGTATATGCTTGAGAAAAACTTGGACATTTTATATTGGTATTGGACTTACAGCTATCCCTAACCGACCAGCTAAGCCAAAAGCAGCCTGCCCAATATCGGGGTAAGTTTGGAGTCCAGGAGAACTTTCCAAACACCGCTTCAATAAAAATCCAGTATAGCAAGAAAGGATACCGAAAATCAGGAGTATGATGAGGCTCAACCATCCTCCTTCTTTGATTGCATATGGAGTTGTCAAGAGTCCTATGCCGCATAGAACATTGATTCCTGCTTAAAAGGAAATGAGGATCTTGGTTTTTAGAGGAAACTACAGAGATACCACTCTGGAACCAATGAGATAGCCTCATTTGACGAGTACATCAAGAAGAGCATTACAAAAGAAAAAGTTATTTGAGAAGATTTGATGTAGATGGAAGAGCCATGAACTAAGACTGATCAATGGGAACAGCTTGTGGATATGTAGTCCATCTTAAACTTCTAAAAGAAAGTTCAAGGATTATGTTCTGTCAATTATAATTTTAAAAAAGAAAAGAAAAGAAAAAGACAGCTTTTAAGTCTTTGATAGACAGAAAAACTAATTTGGTTTAGACGTGGTGATAAAACTAAAGAGTAAGTAATCAAGGGTTGTTTCTACCATTAATGACTGCTTGAGCAAATGAACACTGCTCCTGCGGTGGTGGCAATTCACTGATAGAAAATTTGGATGCAGATAACTTCACAGGTTCTGTATAGGTAGGCACTTCTTCTTTGTCTAAACTTGTTTCAGAAATAAGAGGTTTACTCGGTGAAGAGTCAAGCTCAGACGATTGTGGCCTCTTATATGCTGTAGAAAAGACACTGCTTATTCCTGTCAAGCTATTCCCCCTTAGAAAGTTAATGAAGGGAGGGGTCACACTTGTAAACATGTCCATTGACTGCCTGCACATACCCCGAAATACGAAGAAAAATTTAGATTACTATCTGCTTACTCTTTCTTTTAGGCTTATCATGATTCACCTCATATATAATTGTCAGTCTGTTACTAAATATTCGTTTAAATGATTGATTACACAAAAATCAATCAACTGATGTAGTTGTATGACATTTTTCCTTCATGTGATGCTAATAACAAGAAAGGCATGCAAATGCCAATGATGGAAGCTTCAATTTTGACACGCTTGGCCTTTTAACTTGCAGGGTTGTAGCAGATCAGTGCAGGCAGAAGAATTTTTGTTGAACAACCAAAAAGAAAAAGAATGTTAAAAGAGAACCCATATACTTGTCTATTTCATTTCATATCAGTAAATTATCTTTCCAGCTTCAGTTCTTTTGAAATTTTGCCTCCCAATCAAATAGATGAATAAGATAGAAAATGTAGATATCGTACGTACCTGTAGCTCTGAGGCCATGAGGAGTTGCTAAGGTACATGTTTTTGTCAGATGGGCTCCCTGAAGAAACAGTGTCCTCGGATTCAGTATCGTCTTCATGCCAGCAGATCCTTTCCGCCTCGTTTTCTTCATCGTCGGTTTGGAATTCATCCCCACGGTCCGGTCCAAAATCCTCGTTCAGTTTCATATCACTCTCTCCACGTGGGATTCAAATATTACATACAAACATGATCTCATTGAACATTTTCTATTTCTCTAGAGCCTGTTTTGAACTTCAAAACCAATCACCTTAAACGTTAAACAGGGAAAGCCTGAGAAATACGGTTGAGAGAATACAGTAAAACAAAAACAAGAGAACCAGAAACTTGTTACTGCAAAACACAAACCAAAACAAAAGGAATGATGCTAGCAGTTTTGATTGGTTCGGTTTCAACTACCTAAAAACTGACCAAGAATCCGAGCTAATTTATCAGAGAATGCCCTTCGTAGATTTCTTAAGATGCCTAAGATTCCGATGCCTATGGTCTTTTGTAAGCATACATGTGTCAACACAATTTACGGTCTTTAGAGTTGATGACCAAATGCAGCCGTGCAAGGGAGAAATACGACATGATCCGAAGTTACAGCTCTTCTGTTAGTTGCGGTATTCTCTCTGATTTACGGTATTCTCTCTGTTTTTCTTTTTATTTAGGTTAATTGCTATCAAACGTTCTTAGTTTTATTTTTTGCTCTTTGATGCGGACAAAGTCAACGTGCCGTCTCTTAACGCTACATACTACATCATCATCTCGTTGGATTGATGTGATGTCCATCGGCCCTTAATTTGTTTTTTAAAACAAAAGTTGATCAAAAGACTAATGAACTGCCACAAAAATCCATTGAAATAGAGTTGAGACAAGATTGTGGTACGTAGCATTACTCTATTTTAAACCAGAGTAACTCTATTCATTGTCCTTCATTCCTAAAGCCTATGTGGCGTTATTCCCCCAATCAAAAAGTCACTCTCCATACACTAAATGCTATGAGGGATCACATCACGTAAGTAAAAGTAGGATGAAACCGGAATGAAGAGGTGACATATAAAATTATTTTATAAGGCCATATAGCACCTCTTGATTATATCCGTCAACTCAGGATGTATGGCATTGGCGTTTTCTTCTTTTTTTTTAAGCAAGGATTGATTCAGTTGAGACCACGTCAGCATTTCAAGATAAATATGAGATGAAAAAGTAGTTTGCATTACTCTTACCACAACCCAGAATTCAAAGAACATAGTTTTACACATATTAACAGGAAAAAAAAAGACGGAGAAAATTAGATTAACATGCATTAAATCCAACAAATATACACCGTGGACACACTTGCACAACAGCAAATATATAAAACTTCATGGAGATCACTATAGCAGATATTGATGTAGCAGTTTTAGGAGGGAAGTCAGAGCTTTAACAGCTAGCGAAAGTGTGATTAAAATTACAGAGCAAAAACAATGGTACAGGGGTAATCTATTTGTCAATTTGGTTGAGCTTGCCAAGGCCATTGCAACGAGCACATACGATCTGAGCCTGGTCCTTCCGTGCCGCATTTGCCCTCAAGGTCGCCCCTGCTTTCCGGACGAAACCCGCTCCATCACATTCAGGACACCTGTGAGATGAGGATATATACATAAAACACACAAATGAAAGTGAAATAATGAACAAATCATCCCAATCTTAGACCCAATTTTGCTGGGTGTTTCATTATTTGGCCAAATCTATAGGATTCCGCGTATGTTCATCTCCCTGACAAAGATGAACTGACACACATCTTAGAGCTGAACTCAAGAACATTTTACCTTTGACCTTTTGTTTGCAATAAGCATGAGTGAGATCAATTCAAGAAGCAAGCTGCATCATAACCCATAAGGGAAAAAGGAAAAAAGGCAAAAAACTAAAAACCAATCTCAGAGGGAGGTGTACTTACACGTCCTTGCGGGAAAATAGGATAGGGAAGCCAGTCCCAAGGAGGGCCACTGCAGCAGCACCGGCAATCAGGTAGTTGGTGCCATCAGCGGATACATCTCCAACAGCTGCAACCACAGTTGAAGATCTCATTCTCTTGTTGATCTCAATCCTGTTCCACGATATGGCTGTTGAACCGCTTATCGATGGTGGAGCACAAAAGCCAGCACGTGAAGGGCCATCTGCAAATGTCGATTGCCTGTGTGCATTTGTGGGAAATATGGCCTGAAGAGGAGCTATTGATACCATCTTGTTAACTTCTAATTATTTTTTGCGCAGTTGAATAGGCTGGAGAGATAGGTGACCAGGGTTGGAGTTGTTGGATGTTAAAATGACACGCTGCAAGATTTTTGTACTAGGGTCAGCGTTTTGCATGCTAGTACTTGGATAAGGCCACGTCAGAAGCCAAGATTCCTGTGATATTCTGGATAAGGATGGGTCCCAACTCCTTCTACCATGTAGCTAAAGCCTAAAGATATTAAAACTGCTTGCACATTCGAGAGCATCAGTGGTTTCAATAAGGAATCGTGAAGGTAAGATTTAGCCTTAAATTTCTCTTCACAAAAATAGGATGAGAGCAAATTGACCTGTGGTAATCCATCCCCAGAATATTTTTGTAGCACCCTTTTTTCTTACCGTTATACTGCATATTTTTAGCTGCATAGGAACTTCAGAGCCAAATCAGGACCGACAATCCATATCTTGACTAGAGCCACAGTAAATAGATATCTGCTGCATATTTACCACTTTTATATACATGTATTGAATCTGAACTCTGAAGCCTTCAATGCCCCAAAAGCCAAAAAGGTGAAGAAAACAAATAAGTGAAATCCTAGTAGTATCTACAAGTTCGACATTACCTAGTACAAAGTCATTTTAACTCGGGAAATGAAACTGTCTCTTGCCGAACTTGTCATTTTACGACATTTGCAAGAATCAAGTAATGATTACAGCCCCGTTCCCAACCATAAGTATGTATGTATGTATGTATTACTGGGTAGAGACAGTCTGATCGTTCTTTAAAAGAGAGGAGCATTCAGATATGTATTGTTGGGAAGCATACCACTACTCTTGAGTACCCAGAAATCATGAACCTCACAAATCAAACTGAAGACCCCACTCTCACTGCATATCTATCTTCTCCTTCCGTACATCCTCAAACTAAAAATTTACCGATTAAAAAATTTTATACTTGGGTGTACTTTTTTACAAAAAGAATCATATAAATTACTAAATGTGCTCTTTCAAAACAGGGATACTGCCACATTTAGGCTCTGTTTGATAAACGCGTTCGCGTTTGCACTGTGCAGGTTCCGCATTTGCACTATACACTTTGAATTATCCGTACGCCTTGACCAAACCAAATCCTTAATTTTCAAAATTTTGGCCAGGCAAAAAAAAACATATTTACCTTCACTTTTGTTGTTTTCCTTTAGCTCGGTCCAGACTTCAAACCCGACGTGTTCAACCGCTTGTTCTTCTTCCTCAACGGTGAAATTATGGAAAAGGAATAGTTTGGGTGTGAAAATGAAGGGGAAGATGACCGTTCTTTCTGTTTGTCTGGAACTTTGTTCGCATGAGATTGCCAAGCAGTCTTCAAACAGTAAACGTGGTTTTGAGAATACCCAAGCTTCCTAATTCCTACAGGTTCGGTTTGGGCGTCTGTTCGTGTTGCGAAAATACTAATGGAGTATATATATATATACAAAAATTCCCAATTAATGCAACAACAAAAATCATAGAATTAGGAAATTGGGAAAATTGAGAAGAACTGGTATTGACCTTTCAATTAATTGCTCCCGAAAACATGCACCGAAACCGTGATGGAAATCTTGGAGAGAGAAAGGAGGTGTGAGTGTGAGTTTGTTAGAAACAACAGATTGAGAGGAGTGCCAAGTGAAAAATAGGAGCTTTTGAGATCTTCACTCTCTCTCTGACGAAGAACATGTGGGAGAATGGAATTGTGAGCGTGCCTATGGATATTTCGGTAATGGGCCTAAGTGTGTGTGAGAAGATGATACTGTTCATGGGTATTTCGGTAATTTTTACTTTTGAAGGTTTTGACTTGTTCTGATGACCTTTTAAGAAAAAGAAAAAAATAAACAGTACCGATACCCTAAATAGTATCTACCCCAAACCCAGTTGTCAAAAACCACCTTGCAGTGTCAGACAGTGACAGCAAAAAAGGAAACATGAAATTCAACTCCACCAAAACATAGATTAAATATTCACCATCTGTAATCATCTGAATCCCAAAGCTGGCCCGCTCCTTCCAGATTGCCTGCACACTGTATCATACAACTCACTTCACCGGAGACAAACAACCGACAATTCTGGTGGAATGCACATAGATTCTCAGCTTCCAGCTTTACTTTCCTCAGTAAGAGACTTTTCAATCAGAAGGTACACACGATTGTCTTCATTCTAGAACAATATGATACACTGTATTATACTCTTATCCACCAGAAGAGAGATTTCAGCCAATATGATACACTGTATTATACTCTTATACACACGATTGTCTTCATTCTTTCACCGATCTATATTTAATTATCCCTCATCTTATTTTTGAACTTCAACAATGCTAGTAACATAATATAACTAAAGTTCTCTGCATAAGGTAATACCTATTCAACATAAGCAAAAGATGCTCAAATAAATAACCAGACTGCAGAGCATAGAAAAAAACAAAAAGAGCTTAACACTATCCAATCTATCTTGTTGCAAGGACATGGAAAATGATGCCATTTCTCTTGGATATGACAACCATAATTTCAAATGAAGAAATAAAATAGATTAATGTTGTTATATCTCATTCTTCTCCTTACCAATACACTAAGCAAATCCACCTGTGGCAAAGATACCAAACTATTGCAGCAGCCCATATTCCTACTGTTGATCTTCAGTTACGAAGAATTATCAAAAAGGAAACAAATCGGTATCAAAGGTAATGTGATAAAATCAACTCATAAGCCCTTCATCTAAAGAATAGGTGAAGAAAACAAATAAATGATAGCCGAGTAGTATCAGGCTTATCAAGAGCCACCTCATATGAATATAGTCCAAGCTGTCTACTCAAACAATAGGCTACGGATGGATCCTATCTAACACCTTATTCCAGAAAACTTACCACTACAAGATGATGATCAAGGTCTCCTGGTTAACTCTTCATTCAGTGACATTTGCTACCTCCCAAGTTTCTAAGTAATAACTTTTTTTTTGATAAATAATGCTCCAAGTAATAGTTGAAAATGGTCCCATCCCCAAACACGAGTTTCTGATCCAAAACGTATTACAGTAGACATTAGATTTCGAGGAAACCAATCACATGAACCACGGAAACCTAATTTGGCATATCCCAGCAAGTAGGCCAACTGTTATTAAGATTAGCATTTTGAGTCAAGTACATCCAAAATAACACGAGACCACAGAGAGAGACAGATATAATGTTGCACACAACGCTGTTCTATAAGGAACAGCGAATCCTACATATCAAACTGCATCCAACAAAGAAATTAAGAAAAAGAAAAAAAATGTAAGTGTTACTATTGTAACAAAAAACATTGGTGGAACTCAAGCAAGTCTTTAACATTAGTACTGGCACAGCTACACGGGCAAGCATCTCTACAACTTCTGAAGCCCACTCTAACTGCTTTACTATATCTTCTCCTCCATCTTCCACCAGCGTGAAATCTAGTCACTGGCTAGTTCCAAAATTCTCTCTTTCACAGAATTTTAAACTGAGAAATTCCTCAACTCTGCCTCGTGTTGTTATGTACAGCAAGTAAGATCATACAATATACAAATTGTGAAGTGTTGTCTTACTGCAACAGTTTAGGTATCAAAACAGAGACCCTAGCAGATAAAGAATATATAAACCGATTAAAGAATCAAAATTCACCAACTGTTTTCATCCAAATCCAAAGCCCGGCCGCCTCGGCGCCTCCTCCACGAACGACTAAACACCGCAGTAGAGCCACTCCTTCTTCGCGTTATCCCTGACTCAGAACTCAAACGAGAGGCTGATGATGATGAACTAGTACTAATTCTAAACCTTCCCAAGAACGAGAAGAAACTACGAAACACCCGGCGAAATCCACCACTCTCCCTTGAGCTTCTCACGCTCGTCTCCCATGAAATCCTCCTGGGAACACCACCATTGTTAAACCCACCATCCACCTCTGTGTAAACCACAGGTAGCTCACGCTCCGCGGCTCTAATCCCGCCAGTGAACCTCCCCACCGCGAAACCACCACCTGGCAGCCTCCAAATCGTCAGTCCCACGGTCTCTTCGTCTCGACCCCCATCGCTCTCCGGCGAGTTCCTACCACGCACATCGGTGGGCAGCTCGTGCCGGCACACCGGGCAAGAGTTCCTCATCGACAGCCACGGGAGGATACAGTCCGAGTGGTAGATGTGCTTACAGGGCATCTCTCGCGCCTCCGAGTCGAGCTCGAACGGTTCCTTGCACACTGCACAATGCGACTCCGTCGAGACGTGGCTCGCCACGATCTTGATGATGGGCATGGACTCGATGGCGGCTTTTGAAGCTGGTGGTTGCTCTAACCGACCCACCCCATTGACCTCCAGTTGCGCCAATTGGTCCAGAAGACGGTCGAAACCAGAACCCATCAAGAACTCCGACATGCTCGCCGGTAGAGGCCGGAGCCCCGACCCGGCACCGTCGTCGTAGTAGAGCTCAAAGTTTCCTCTTTCAGGTTCGTTTCCTCCTCCGTCGGCGGGCCCTCGGAGGACGATGACCGGATTGAAAGGCGAGCGATCCCCGCCATTTCTCCGGCTCCGCCGGAGTCTTGGGATCGGGTTCTGATCGGAATTGGGCGGGTTCGGATCGATGAACATTGCGGCGGCCGGGAACCGGTGGAGCGGAGATCTCGTCGGAGTCTGGATCTCCTCAACGAACCCACCGCTGCAGTCGGGGCAGATGACCGTGTCTTGGGCCCGAACCCGAACCCGGATGAATCGGTTGCATCTATAGCACCAGTACGACGAACCGATCGAAGCCATCGTTGTAAGAAACGAAACCCTAAATCCCCTTTTCTCTTTTACTCAAAATAGAAGCAAAAGACCCTCAATTTCTTGGCCAATTGCGGGAAAATGGGTCAAAGATGAAAGCTTTAGGTGAGCTTTCGACGCTAAGGAACCAAGAAAAGGTATGAGATTGCAAGCGAGAAGAAAAAGATTCTTCTTTCTCTTTAGAACTCGGAGAACGAAGAGTACAGGGAAATTGAATTCCGGGGGAGGGAAATCGACAAGGAATTGAAAATCAGGGAAACCTAATTCCCTAGGGAAAAAAAAATACTGAACAAGCACAGAGAGAGAGAGAGAGAGAGAGAGAGAGAGGGATTGAGATGGAAATGAAAATCTGAAGGGTTTTAAGGGTAGCGTGGAAGCCTCTACGATGAAAGCGCGTCACTTCAAGCGTAGAGCTTACGCTTTAATCACCAAATTATTTTCATTTCCTTTTTCTTTTGAAATACACCAAAAAAAAAAGGAAAAAAAAAAAGGAAAAGAGAAAATAAGTGGTGGATGCTTCTAGTTCGATGCACGTGTTAAGATTTTGAACGCACGGCGTCATTGGCGACGTTATGTCTTCCAAAGCGGTAACTGTGATGTGGACCGGCCGGTCAGCCTTATATTTGACATTATTTGTGTGAGCCACAGCCAGGGTTGACGTGAACCGGACAAGGGCGTTTCGATCTCGCCTATCCGTTTAGACGACGTCGCTTATATCATCGCATTGCCTGTTGCCACCCGTGTTAAGGAACAGACAAAATTATCATTAATTTAATACGGAGAATATTCCACGTTTCCATCAGCGTCATTTACTGATTTCATTCTTTTGTAACATTTGGTTGTTCCGTGATCATGCTTTTTGAAGGTTTTTTTTTTTTTTAAAAAAAAAAAAAAATTATTTGAAAAAATGTTGACCTAACATAAAAAAATTGAAATAATTTTGAGTGTGTTATTTTTAATCTGTTTGTTAATATTTTTATTTTGGAAAGATAAAATAAATAAGAAAAAAAAAATTAACAAACAATGTAAGTTTGTTTGATAATACTTTTTCATTTTTCTTTTTAAGACAAAAATATTAGCAAACAAATTAAATATAAAAAATTAAAATTATTTTCACATTTATGTTACATCAAACAACTCTTTAAACTGAAAAAAAAAACAACCTCATTAGCTTAATTTGTTAAGAAATTTTAAAAAGTATTTTTTGTTTGAAAAATTGTTTGATAAGGTAAAAACATTTTTACATTTTCATGAGCATTTTGTATTTTTTAAGTTTTTGTATTTTTTTTTTTCATTTTAAAAGAGAAGAAAAAAGTTATTATTAATCAAAGCTAGAATTTCAATTATGTTAAGGGCCCAAATATCAAAGTGGAAATGCTTCCTAAAAACTAATTGGAAGTAACGCATTTCACAAAAATAATGTATGAATTAATATCATACATGTTCCTAACACAATGAATTCTTGAACCTCTTTTTTTTTTTTTTTTACGTGTCCGCACAAGAGGGGGAGAGGGATTCGAACTATAATACTAATGGTGGTGATTCAATAATTCTGGATCGCTTTGAGAAGGTTTAATAGATAATAAATTTGATTTTTGGAAATATATATTTTTTTATTATTATTATACTATCATTAATAAGATAAAATAAATTGATTTACACCAAAATATAGACAAAGAATTATCATCTCTAAACCTTGCCTTAAATAAGGGGAAAAAACCCTTAAATAAGAGCTAAATTATCACATAAACTTTTTCCCTTATATGTGGCGGGCCAGGCTTTTGCCGCTTTTCTTCCAAGAAATCCCAACGTTTATTGGGCTAAAAACCTTAGCGAAGTCAAGCCTGTGGGCCTGAAAACCTTAGCGAAGTCAAGCCCACGACCGTATCTCTTTTCTTTCTTTACAGACTTTACGCATCCGATCTGCACCGCTCTCTCGCAATCTGAAGAGGTTTCCCGAACGATCTCTTTGGTGCTGCATATACGACTCTATAATCACCTTGCAAGGCTTTTTCTCTGTACTCCGCTGCCTTCGTTAACAAGCGTAGAAGAGGAAGACCCTTTTTGATAGTGATAATGGCTGAAGATGGACCCAACTGGGAAGGATTGCTCAAATGGAGCCTCGCTCACACCGATGGTACTCGCCCCACTCGCAATCTAAGGTACCCTCTGATCAACCAAAGATTTTGAGAAATATTTGTATTAGTAGTGCTGGAGTATTCAATTTAATGAAATGGGTGTTGGTTAATTTGTGTTTGTAAAGTGAGGATGATCGAAAATGGTTCATGGAAGCTATGCAAGCACAGAGTGTTGATGTGATTAAGCGCATGAAAGAGATTACTCTGGTTATGCAAACTCCTGAGCAAGTCTTGGAGGCTCAAGGGGTCTCCCCGGGTGATATTGAAGGTAGTATCCCAAAAAGCCAAGTTTTATTTTTATATATTTTCTTTATTTGTTTGTTTCTATTCAAGTTTTCATTTTGTTTTATGATTTTGTCTATTGGTAGATATGTTGGATGAGCTGCAAGAGCACGTCGAGTCTATCGACATGGCCAACGGTAAATTCTTACATTCTTTTATGAGATTTCTCTTCTGTGATGATATATTTGTGGATTCAGTGGCTTGTATCGGTGGTACATAACTGATAATATGCAAATGAGTGGTTTTTGAGTGTTGAAACATATATAATGTGAATATGCCTTTTTTTGGTATACGACTGTATAATGATATGTTCTCCAGGCCTCTTGGGTGCTTGACACTTACATTTCTAATAATCTAGCTCTTGCTACATGTTTGATGGTAGCTTTCTGTTGGGAAAAATACAAAATTAGTCCTAGTGGTTTACCTGATTTACAATTTACTCCGTATCAAAACGAACTCAAAAGTCCTTGTGGTATGCAAAAAAAAAATAATTTAGTCCCTACAGTTAAATTTCATCCATTAACTTAACGGATTTCGTTAGTGTGCCACGTCCAATTAAATTATGACACATGTCATGTTTTATTTATGACATGAAACTTAATAAAACTTAATTAAAAAGTGCATTTAATAAAAGGGTATCCTGTGTCAGTTTTCATCGTCTTCTTTATTTTCTTCTAATCTAAACCTAAAAGCTGAAAGTATAAACAATGGCATAAAAAATTCAAACCTAAAAATTTCATTGAGAGAAGGTAAACCCAAGATTTAAGGTGAATTTTCATTTAAGAGAAACACAAACACAAACGATTTGAAGATGAATCAATGGCATGGAAGGCAAATTTCACCATAGTTGAAAAGGTTTCTTTCTTACCGCTGTCTAAGTGACTTAAAGTGGCGGTGCTCTGAACACAAACACGCGGTATAGGGCGCTGTCACTATTTGCCTTCCATGCCTGATAGTGGAGGCATGAACTTGGGTGAAGAAGCTGAAGAAGCACGACGTCCGTGAAGAAGAAAAATAAGATGACGGTGCTCAAATCAATAATTTGGTAGTATTAGGTTTTTTAAAAATATTTTACCTGATATGTTTAACATGAAAAAAAAAAAGAAAAAGCTGAGGTTGGAGTATTAGTTGGCATAATAATATGACGTGGAAAATTCAAGCGTGCTTTTTAAAAGTCATAAATAAAACATGGCATGTGTCATAATTTTATTGGATGTGATATAGCACACTAACGGAATCCGTTAAGTCAATGGATGAAATTTAACTGTAGGGACTAAATTATTTTTTTTTGCATACTGCAGGGACTTTTGAGTTCATTTTGATACTACAAGGAGTAAATTGTAAATCAATTAAACCACATGGACTAATTTTGTATTTTTCCCTTCTTTGAACTTGTTACAAGGAGTATTATTACTTGTTCCTTCAGGAAGCATATAGGGAAAAAAGAAAAAGAACAAAAAAAAGAGGTTGTCAAATTGATCTTCACGCAAGCGTTTTAAAAAAATCACCCATAAAATGTCATTACCATCTACTGCTAGCTTAAGCTAAAACTCACTTCAATTTGCATGATCTTTTTATGATTATGGTATTGACCATCATCAGTTTATAACTTGGGGTGTAAATTTTTTGTTTCATTAGCAGCTTGTCTACACTTGCTGTGTGATTTTTTTGTTTTTTCGTTTGTCTTACTGCTGCTTTGGTCGTTAATGCATCTGCCACAGACCTGAACTCAATTGGAGGTTTGGTTCCTCTTCTTGGTCACCTGAAAAGCCCCCATGCAAACATTCGAGCAAAGGCTGCAGAAGTCGTAACAACCATTGTCCAGAACAATCCCCACAGTCAGCAACTAGTCATGGAAGCAAATGGCTTAGAACCTCTCCTTTCTAATTTTTCTTCAGACCCTGATGTAACTGCTCGAACCAAAGCACTTGGGGCAATATCTTGTGAGTACCAACTTCAGTTCTTTGATGAACTGTCTTTGTTGTTAACCTTTGAATTGAGTGCGCTTAGACTGATATTCATGTAAATTTTGCCTTGGGGTTGGCTCTTCAGCTCTAATCCGGCACAACAAACCAGGAATTGCGGCATTCCGTCTAGGAAATGGTTATGCAGCCTTGAGAGATGCTTTAGGTTCCGAGAATGTGAGATTTCAAAGGTGAGTATTTAGTTCTGTTGTTATTTTATTTTTTAGTTGTAAATGAATCTGTAGTGTGAAAATTAAAAAGAGACAATGCGCGTGTGAGATAGATAGAGAGAGAGAGAGAGAGAGAGAGTCCAGATTCAAATATATCTGGTTTTTAGTATATTTTGACATGCATATTCAGTTAAACTGTTAATTTCATCAGTCTTAATTTCTTATGAAAATAACCACTTTTCAGGAAAGCCCTCAATTTGATCCATTACCTGCTACATGAAAATAGTTCAGATTGCAATGTAATCAGTGAGCTTGGATTTCCTCGCATAATGATGCACCTTGCCTCAAGTGAAGATGCGGAGGTACGAGAAGCTGCCCTTCGGGGCCTTCTCGAGCTTGCTCGAGACAAGACGAAGGAGGACAATGGCAGACTAGGTGAAGAAGATGAGAAATTGAAGCAAGTTCTACAAGAACGGATCAATGGTATTAGCTTGATGTCACCAGAAGATCTTGGGGCTGCTAAGGATGAGAGGCGTCTTGTAGACTCCCTGTGGAATACCTGTTACAATGAGCCATCCTCTCTGCGAGAGAAGGGGCTTCTTGTTCTTCCTGGGGAAGATGCACCCCCGCCCGATGTTGCCAGCAAGCATTTTGAACCTCCTCTTAGAGCGTGGGCGGCAAACACTTCTGCTGATAAGAGCCCCAGTGATAAAAAGAAAGAGACTCCTTTGCTATTAGGGTCAGGTCCTCCTCCTGAGACTGCAGACAGTCGGAATAACTCGGGTGCAGGAGAGGATTCCAATGGACAGTTGAATAGGTAGAAAAGATGCGAATGGACAGTGAATACATAGAACTAGTATGTGGTTCAGTTAGCTTTTAGCTTTGTTGAACTGGTATGTGGTTCACTTAGCTTTTAGCTTTGTTGAACTGGTATGTGGTTCAGCTAAAAGTTGCGTGGGATTTTTTGTTATTCCCTGTTGCATCTGTACATTTTGGTGTGTACTTTTACCTCACATCTACCTCCTGGTTTGTCTGCACTCATGGATTTAGGGAATGTATGCCATAATTTTCACTTGCCTCTGCTTTAATTTGATATAATATCTTTCAGTGAAGTCCGGTATCCTAAAATTATGTGACAGATGAGGATTGGATTTGGTTGTTGCTCTACATTGTGCGGCAAATATGGTTGTTGATGTATGACACCTTGGTGACTATTGACATCTAGTATGTTTCAACTTTTCATCTTCACTTTTGATTTTGGTTTTGGTTGCTGCTCTAAACAGTAAGCTCAATCTTCTGCTATGATAAAAATTTATATAGTGATCTTCATTCTACAAAGTGCATGGAACTTTGGTCGAGACAGAAGAAAGAACGTTTGTTACATAGCCCATAAAACAAAAGAAAAACATTGTTACAAAGCAGAGGCCTCCCAAAGTGATACGCGAAGAGAAGCAGAGGATCTCAATACTTTTTCCAGGGTGCTGGAGTGCACTCAAGTTTCTATCTTTGCGAAGTCGGTGTGTGCCTTTCCCTCCATTTTTCTTCTAATAGATTGCCTCAGATAATCTCCAAACCTGACTTTCTTGTACATCCTAGTACAGGACCTTCCGCCATCTGATATATGATCAAATGGCTCAACTTCTACATCGTCATGTGGGATGATAAATGATGCATAAGAAATCCTTGCCATGTTCTCGTTTGTCACAGCTCTGTGTTCAAAGCTCTTGTACCTCCCATTGCTCCATATCTGCCATTGCAACAACGAAGCAACAACTTCAATTAAAGAAAGGGGCTGCTATGATATTAAACAGATTCGTGGACAAGTACCTCAATAGCATCTCCAACGTTCACAACAAGAGCATTGTGCGTTGGCTTCACGGGCATCCATCGTCCTCCATGTTTAACTTGTAAGCTGCTTATGATATCTTCTTGCATGAGTATGGTTATGGTACCCGAGTTCGAATGTGGACTGAAACCCAGTACTTTATCGGGATTACAACAAGGAGGATAGTAGTTTACACGCAAGACTTGTACCAACTCTTGGTGCAGCCCTAGGAGAGCATCATTGTCCATCCCCATGATCACAGATAGAGAATCTAGAAGCTCCACTGCGATTCTTCTAAGTTCAGTTGAGTGCGCCTCAATAGCTTCCCTGCATTGATGCGATCTTTCGGTTAACAAATTGCACTCCACACCCCCCTCCCCCCCCCCCCCCCCCCCCNCCCCCCCCCCCCCCCCACCCAAAAAAAAAGGGGGAAGGGGAAGGAGAAAGATACATACATTCAACATAAAATATATAGGTGGGCAATGCAACAAATACTTAAAATAGCCAGTATTGTGCACAGAGATCCTAAAGATTATTGGGAATCGGGAAAAAGGCCGTCATAATTGGTGGTTTGATGCAACAGTCCAAAACTGCAACTGCCTGTATATACACAAACCGGTGTAGCAAGCGAGTTTAGAGGCTACAACAGGAAAGAGTGCACTAGAACCAACTGGATCAGAGCACCACCATGATGTTCTGTGAGAGAGGTACCCAGCGATGAAGGCATAGGCAACATTGCAAACATGGTCTGTAACAAGATTTGGAATTTTTCATTAAAAAAAAAGAAAAGAAAGAAAGGGTACCAGCCAGGGATGGAGCCAGAAACTACTATGGTAGGGACCAAGAGTTAAAAAAATTTGCTGCTAGAGGCCGGTTGGCTGAACCTTTTGTTTTTTTTTGTTTTTTTGCCTTAAATTTTTGTTGTTGTTAGGAATTGGAGTGGGGCATGGCCAATACCAATCCCCCCTCCCTCCGTTTCTGTTACCATTACCAACTATGCAGCTTTAAAGGGAAAATAGAGAGGAAGCCTTAGATTTGACGCGTGGCCAAAGACGGAGTAGTTGGGACTATGACGCATGCAACACACTCATGCCTGGGTCGTGTGCGCCAAGGTACGAAGGCGGGAGATGAAGGATGGTCGGCGTGTAGGTGGAGAAGGTAGTGAAAATGCAGTAGATTCGGCCTCTAAGTTGCAGATAAAGCAAGAAGAAAAGAGTAGGAAGAAAGAGAAGTGGAGGAGGAAGAGGGAGGAGGCTGATCTCCTATCTCCTTCCTAGTCGGCATGTGCAAAGGAGGATCAAGGGGTTAAAGGGTGGAATAAAAAACAGAGAGAGAGAGAGAGAGAGAGAGAGAGAGAGAGAGACAAAGACACTCTCTAGAAAGGTCTCGAAAGAGAGAGACATATGGGAAACGTACTTGAGTCTCTTTGGTTGTTCTGGCCAAAATGTTAGCTGCCGGTAGTGGGAAGGGTAAACAATGAGAATAAGTGCGTCTGACCAGTCGAGTATCTGCTTTTCAGAAACCACGTACGCATGTCCATAACCTTGTATGTCATTTGCAGGCATTGAATACTTGTTCTTCTCTTCTAGTGGAAGTTCAAAAAACTCAGCCGTAGCGTCCTTCATACCCTGCAACACATTTCTTGCCGCCCCGTGATTTATCACCTGCAATGTATTTTCAATGTTAAGGTGATCAGAGTTTACTCTTGTCCTTTTCTGAGCAAATACAAACAAAACAAGACAAAGCGAAAAGATTAAGAGTCTCCTTTTGCTCAGTTTTAATTATGAAAACAAACTTGGCACCCATCACATGAAATGATGTTCGTTTGTGAAAAAACTTGGTAGTACATTAAGCATATATGCCCTTTTATTCACTTGGTGTGCAGATATAGTTATTACCTGAAAGAAGCCCCAGTCTTTGCATGCAAGATCCAGCTTGTTGGGCTCTGCTTTATCCCCTTTTGAGAGCAATGATAAGTCAATGAGAGGAATCTCAAACGAAAGATGATAGTTATCGATGCTATTTTGCATCTCTTCATGATTCCTTGTATACCTTTCAGGAAGCTGCAAAGGGTCCCTCCTCACCATTTCTTGAACATTTGGCACTGGTAGAGATGGTGCGTAAGTGGGTATATACTCTTCCTCTGCAAATGCTTTAATATTGGAATCCATGTCTATTCTTTTGCCTGAATACTTGGCTTTGAAATTTGAATCATCCGTCCCAATACTCCCATGAATTTATAGCCCAATTCTCTAATGATCACTTGTCATAATAAGATCTTATTTTTTAGCCCAAGGGGGTCTTATTTTCTCCTCAAAGGAAGATTCGTTTGCATGGACACTTCTGTTTGGATTGGACACTGAATGATTTATTTAATTGGTGTACTTCTTGAATTTGTTTGGATGTTCTCACCGTTTTCCAACGGTTCTTAATCTTGGTATTGAGCTACTGGTTAACTGATATCAGATATACAAAAGATATATCTTTTGTATTTTCTAATTGTTCCAATAGAATTATTCTCCTCCTCTCACTCTCTCTCTCCTTTCAGAAACACTAAAGGTTTTCTTTAATAATAAACATGGTAATAGTAACTAGTACTACAATAATAATCTAAGGTTAATTCAATTTTTTAATCTTTTTTATTGTTAAACTTAGACATATTCAATAGGTATTGAACCTAAATCTTACCCTTCAATTTTTTTCTCATCTCCGATTACTTGTCTGCAAAACATTGGTGCACAAGCACTGCTTCATCACCATATGACTCATCAACCCAACTCCTTCAAATCTCTATAAATATTGCTTCAGGATGGTTGATCTCTTGCCTCACACAGCAACCTTTTGTCTCTCTGCACTTTCCATGGATTTCCCAAGAAAACAAAGTCCTTTCAGGAGCTCATATGCTTACTCGAAGTTGGAAGACAGGGAAGAGAAAACCCGGTTCTTAATCTTCAAAATACTTGAGCAAGCGGATTCTCAGAAGGGATCTTCATGTTTGAAAATTAGAATATGTGTTTTGAAGGTTGAGATTGGGAAGAGATTAAGGAAGCTGAAGAAGTGCATCAGTTGCAGATACATCTAGAATTGGTAGTACAAAAGCCTTGGCAGGGCACATGTTTAGCCGCAATAAGATCTTTGTTAGCCTTCCCCTTTGATCATTTCACTGCTCGCTAAAAGAATAATAGAGTGATAGTGTGTGTGGATGCACTTATATATGTTTTGTTAGTGGTTGGCGATTGTGTTTTGTTACTCTTTAATGCAATGGCGTGGCTGTTTTGGTTTGCTATTTTACTGTCATTTTGTTCTAAATAAGAGGAAAATTGAGTGAAGGAATTAAGAAAGGCTTGATCAATCCGCCTTCATTTAATAAAGGAATAGGCCTTTTAAATTACCTGACATTTATTAGAAAACCAACCAAATTCTGACCCAATTGGGTCGATCGGTTTTTATTTTTTATTTTTTAATGACAATATTGTAATATTTAAATATATTAGTTTCTACATGTAACAATGTCGCTTTTATTCATTATAAATATTTTGTAAACAAGATCCTAAGGCAAGGGCAAAATCAAGATTTTTTTGCATGTCTGAACATATGTAATACATGGATACAAAGAGTAGTAGAGTAGAAAGCTAAATCTTTAGCCATTTAGGAGGTGAAAAAGCCATCACTAATAGGGTCATAATATAAAAAATAAAACTTGTTATAACGATTTAAAAATATTTGGGGGTGCTAAAAACCCACAAATCTGTGTCAAATTTTGAACAAGCAGCCATCAAAGGTGGTGGTTGCACAACTCACTTATGAGTTTTTAAACCTTTTTTTAGAAGCGACTTTGCTAAGATATAAAGCTTGTTCGAAGGGATGTAGAAGGTTTTCCAACTCTTTTGACTTATATGAAAGCGAAAGTTGAAAAGGGCATTTTCGACCCGTCGGCCCCTAGAAGGGAAGAAGACAAGGATTAATGTAATTTGTCCCTAATTATCTACGTCAATAACACACAAGCCTAAAGATATCTTTCACATTAACTTGCATTAGTAATACATAAAAATAAAACATGCATCTATAGTGATATTTATACAATTTGACAACAAAAGGTGAACTACAAATATATCAGATGAAATACTTTTAACTTCACACATTTCTTAGCCCACCATTTGCTTCTAACAAATCCTTCATTAAGGAGACACCTTAATGCTATCTGCTAATAAGTAAAAAGAAAGGCATACAAAATCCAACTGATAATGCAAATAGAAAATTTTAGTAATTAAAAATCACAAAGACATTCTTTCCCAATGCCGTTGACTTCCTTGTAGAACATGACAGCACCCTTAATTGCTTTCTTCCTCACTTGGGAGGGCAGAAAGTGATAACATATCGTGAAGCCCTGCATTTGTTGAGGCTGCTAGAGTCATCAAAGGCATAACTATAAGCCTTTGGGCAAATAGCCTTAAAGAGGTGTGCAAATAGGGTAGGCTTGCAAGTCTTTGGGTTTGCATAGTCCCCTGTGCAGCAATACTTAGCCGATTGCATGGCCAAGCAGGCACTCTTACATCCCACCACCTTGCCACCCCTCTTCACTTCCAATGATGATGGGCAGCAAATGTTCAAATCAACCTCACAGGATGCCACACCACACCCAACACCACCCCCTACGGGTTTCATCGAAACAGGCAAATTGAAGCCATCAACCAAGCTCACATCATAGAAATGTAAGGGCGAATTAGACGTGCCGAGTGTCATTTCGACCACTGTTGCCGGCGGCACACCACCTCTGCCTTGGCAGTGTAATTGGCTGGCACAATCCCCAGTGTTACACGACCCTTTTCCACTATTATCAAAGTAACAGCCTTGCCTGCCCCAGACCCTTCCCGACCACTTTTCCGGCATGTCAAGGACAACCTCCTCTCCACTGCCAAGATGGAAACCGCCATCTTTAGGGGTTGGCTGTCCTGCACCACCAAGTATTCCCGGCCATACACTTTCATTGCAATTGTTGACTACAATGAGTTGTGCCCCATCTGCAACGAAAAAAAAAGAAGAGAAAATTAGTAGCATAAATTGTTCAGTACTTTAATGGACAAACTACAAAAACACAGACAAAGAAAGAAGTAGAAGAATTACTTGCGAAGGTGAGAGAAGCCATTACATAGAGGAGAAAAGGCAACAGAAATTGGGAAGTTGGCATGGTTATGTTTTTTTTTTTTTCTTTCTTCTCTTTTTTGAATTGTACTTAGGAGATGATGATTGTTTAGGGAGAGGCAATGGGGATGATCAGGGACTTCCAAGTATGTTGCCACAAGGATAGGTTTGGACTACCGACTACGGCTACCTTTTTAAGCAACTTCCTCACTAGCTGCTGTGTGACTGTGTCACTCTCTTTTGCTTTTTATTTCTCTTCTCTCTTTTCACTTTTACTTTCACGATGAAGGACATATATGCATTGCTTCAATCCGAGGGTTCCTTCTCTTTTGTGAGCGATTACTTGCGCAAATCATGTTTCTTAATTTATTATATTTTTTTCTCTTTTTCTCTAAATAAAATATTATGAATGTCTGTCTCTTTCATTTGATCAATGAGTCTGTCCACATGTCCACTTTAATGAGAACATGCTTATGTTCCTTAATCATGAGTGCACCCTGCATGATATTGGCAATGAATTTGCCGATATGCCTACTGAAAAATTTGGAAACTCTGTGCTGTCCTCGTACATATTTCCTCCATTTACTATCATAGCAGGGATCAAATGAGCATTACAACTTCATGATGTTTCCTTGTCAATTTTCTTCTTATCTTCATATATATATATATATATTTTTGAAGTGCAACAAGTCAAACGAACTACAGACAACTATCATCTCATTGTTCAGGAGAGAAACATCGAAGGTGAAAGTCGAGTGAAAATGCAGCCAGCGAAGATGAGGAAAATCAAGAGTACAAAGAGAACCTTATATGACTTAGTTCCTGACCAGCTTCTGAGAAAAGAGACTAAGAGTTATAGTTACAATAGTTGAGAGAAGTTTTAGAGCAAAGTTTTGGGATAAACACCAGTCAACAGTCCAAGAAAACAAGAGTTGAAGGCATCAAATTGGAGAGATGAGAGGTCCCTACTCCCTAGCTCGAAGCAGAGAAAGGGGTTTTCTTTTTCAGGAGTTTTAGAGAGAGCGTTTATCTTAAGCTAGTGGTGATATCAATTAATTAGTGCTATCTTCATAGTTACAAACAAACATAATTGCTCTACAAACAAGTATAAAAAGACTGAAGAACCTTAAAAGGTTTAGCATGTCACTTTTTTTCTTTGTTCTTTTTGATATAAAAGTAGAGCAAGGAAAAAATAGTAGATTGAGCTTTTGCTATAAAATACTAGACAAAAGAAGAAGCAAGATTTGGATGACCAACCAGATAATGCATGTACTTTCTCATCCTTGCAGCATAAGCTTTGCTCTTCAGCTCCCCAAAGAAACAAATTAAAAAATTACTGAAAATTATATATTTGGCATTTCAAGTTGGTGTGACAAAACTTGTCAGAGACAAGAAAAAAAAAAACTAGTAAGGACGATCTACTAGTGTTGAAATTTTTTAACACGACTCTGAATTCGACATGAACCTATTACAAAATTAAAGGCTTAAGGTTAATGAGTCTGATTCGTTTAATTGTATGGGTTGAGTTAGAATAAATAAAGCCTAAGATTGCACAACATCATCATCTTTAAAGGAAATTCTCTTATCGTTATTCTAAGCCATTCAACCCAACCATCACATTAATAGGAAATATGTTTGGTCATTGCAGACATCTTAAGCATATTGTATCACTTTAGTCTATGCTGCTAAAAGAAGGCACAGAAATGTCAATACTGCAGCACACATAACCTAACCTAATGAAATTTATGGCTAGTAATTTCTTGCCTCAATAGGTCTTGAGCAAATTTTCGTTTCCTATCCAAAATAAATTGGATCCGGATCCGACATAACCGGACCGAATAAGATGGGTAGGAAAAGACCCTGATAGTCTGACACCCTGTGGTGCCACCGCCACAGTTCCCACTTCCCACTCGCGCCAGGGTAAAGAACTAAAGATATACATAGAAAAATATTATTCCGATTTTACCCCTCTGAAAACCCTTCCACAGTGTCCACTGTCCACTCGCTTAAGGGTTTTGCAGTGATGATGATTCGCGTCGCAGTTAAGCTCTCTAGAGCGGCGACCTCCGCCGCTAGATCCGCCAGTCTGGGCCAGACCTTATCTAGACCCTGCGGTCCCTCTTTGTTATCACCACCACCGTTCAGATCGCTTCACGATGCGAACCCGGTCGCTCTTCAGATGGTCAATTACGCCCTCTGCCATGCCAGGTCACAAAAATCAGGTTCTTCCCCAAATCATTTTATCTATGAAAACTGTAAAACCATAAATTTTCTTTTGAATTTTTTAATTATGATATGGTTTTGTATTTGTGCAATTATTCAGATGAGTCGTACGCGCAAGGTCTTCTGGTACTGGAGCAGTGCCTTTCCACTCAGCCAAGTGAGGGCCAAGACGCTGAGAATTCAAGGGGACTAGTCTTGCTGGCCATGTCTACCTTATTCTCTGAAAGGTTTTCCTTTTTTTTCTTTCCCTATTTACATCGTGGGTGCTTGATTGGTAAATTCAGAAACGGATGATAAGTTTGAGTTTGATGGGTTTCAGAGGGAATTTTGGTGAAGCAGTTGAGAAACTTCAGAGAATCGAAGATTTAAAGCATTCTTCTTTGGCCGTTAGAGGTAAAAAATTTATGTTTTTAGTTCAATTTTTTTTTGCATTTCTACTTGAATTTGAGAAAGTTGGTTGGAAATGATGAAATGGGTATTGACTAGAAATCATGACTCGGTTCTTGTTATAGTTACTGCATTGGAAGCTCTTGTTGGGCTTCATCTAGAGCTGGGGCAGGTGAGTCTACAAGCACCCATTTCACTGTTTTATTTATATGTTTGTTTCAATTTCCTGTTCTTGAGTTTTGAAATTTATCTTGAGGTGGTTCTCCCTATATAGGATGATTCTTCATCAGTGATCGCAGATAAATGCTTAGAACTGGTTGAGAAAGAAGATGCAAAAGCTGATGTTGGAAACCCTGTGGTCTTGAGTGCTCGTGCTAAAGCGGCTAAAGGGATGGTTGAGCTTGTCCGTGGAAATCTGGAATTAGGTATATCAAGCCCTTGGTTCTTTTTTTTTTTTGGTCAGTGTAGCAGTTTTGTAAATTACTGAATCCTTAGCTATTTTGCTGCAGCCGAGACATGTTTGCAAGGATGTGAGGACAGTGAAGGAATTACCGGTGAGGTTTATGTAATTAGACATTGTGGTACAATATTATAGTGCAGTGAATTGATGCTTTGATTCACAGGTAGTATTGGTCTAGCATATGGAGAGCTCTTGCATGCCACGCAGAACTTTTCATTGGCAAAAGACGCATACCAAAAAGTAATTCAAAGGGCATCTGAGAATAAAGATTTTAGTGACTTAAATGCCTTAGCAGCTTGTAATATGTCCTCGGAGGAAGTATTGTTGGCAGCCACTTGTGCATTAGGACAGCTTGAGGCACACATGGGGTAGGCTCAGGATTACTTCTGCACTTCCATTAGCTTTTTGCCCCCTTGGTGCAATCTTCTACTACCCTAAATCTAAATTGTGTTCTTTTAGAAACTTCGGTGATGCAGAGGAGATGTTGACAAGGGCATTATCTAAAACGGAGGAACATTTTGGTGTGTTACTTTGGCTTCTTCTGTTAATTGAGTGATATATAAATACTCTCTGCATTTCTGATTTGCATCTATCTCTGCAATGATATCTTGGTATGTGCTGTGGTTTTATTTGTTTGATATAGGTCCTCATCACCCAAAGGTTGGTATTGTCTTAACCTGCATAGCCCTTATCTTTAGGCGTAAAGCAATGCAGGAGCGTTCAAGTTCTCTTTTGATTCAAGAGGTAAGAACTTGTACATGACCAGATTTATTTGTGGCCAAAATTTGAAATTTTGACGTTAATTATTCACTCTTTGGCTCTTAATCGAACTTGGTACTGTAAGGCCATGCATGAATAAATTGATTTGATTGGTTTTAGGACATTGAATGAATTCTGTAAGTGAAGGGTCAAGGATCATTTGTCACTTTTTTGAATCAGAATGGTTGATTGAGATGTGTTACTAAATTATTGGGTTGCATGTATGTATATTCATAATAATGTAACATGAAGTTGGCTTCATTGTGAATAAGAAACATAATTTTACTGAGATGATTGAGGGCTGAAACATTTTTCTCCTGGGTCCACCCAATTACTTATTCATATGCATTAGGGTCTCTAGCACATTACTTGGTCAATTTATTAATTGTCTCTAATTGTTTTCTTCTTTAATGTGTTGGAATTAGTTTATGGGGGAGTTTCTTCTAGTTTAATATTTAAAATATCATCCATCAATAAAAAGTGTAATATTTCATATGTCATTGTCAGGGACTATATAGAAAGGCAATAGACTTGTTGAAGGCTCCACCAGTGGATACAGATGGTATGGCGAACAGCTCATTGTTTTCTCTTTCTTCATTTTCAATTAAATGAAAATTTGTTGTCATTTTTTCCTCCGTTTTTGACTTTGTAGATACAGAAACAAAGGCAGATAAAACTGATATAGTGGCCCTTGCAAGAGGTAATGTTAGTGTTTGAATGATTCTAACTACTCATTTTTACTTATACTTATCAAAAAAAAAAAAACACTATTCATTTTAAATCACCTTATAAACATGTGGAGACGTTTTACCTGAGTAATGACCATTTGAGACTCAGTGTTGGCCCTCCAAATTTTTATGTTCCTATGTTCGATCAATGTATATTGCCTGAACATTCACTTCATTTGACGTTGCATTTATGATGTTATGAAAAATGAGCTTCATACACGAATGAGCGTCTTTTGACACTCTTGTTAACATTTTATTTGAACGTGCATTATGCATGTCATACTAGAATCTATCAATTTTGTTCTTCTAGTTGTAAGATGGATAGGGAATTTACAGGTCGCTTTGAGTGATGCTTGTTTCTCATACAGAGTATGGCATGGACTATGAGTATGTGCACATTAAGAGTTGTGATTAGTTTCTATAGTTCCAACTTAAAGTAGAACGTGTGCATGTGTATGCACTCACACCCATAATTTGTTTTATTTGTCGTGGTTTGGTATGGTGACTCTTAGCTGGATTTCTGCATTGATATAGTTGCTTGATTATGTAGGCGGGTATGCAGAAACACTGTGTGTGCAAGAGAACAGAAAGGTTCAAGGAGAGAAAATGAAGAGTTGGGCCGAGGCTGCATGGCGGAACCGCAGGCTCTCACTCGCTGAGGCACTAGAAATTTCAGAACCTTCTTCCAAAGTGCCAGTTATAGATGCTAGAACCTGCAGAGTCATATAGGTTTTTTTTTTTTCTTCTTTTTTTAACCCCCAGGTTCTGCAGCAGGAGTTCACGGTTCCTGTTCTTGATTCATGACAAAGGAGTGTCTGCAAATCCATGTACACACGACCTTTGATCAATGTGAGACAAATGTCCGACATTATGTATCCGTGTATGAATTTGTACAGAGACATATTCAGCGTTCTGTAGTTTAAGATCGTTGGAAAATCCATTGGAAATAAATTTTGTTTTGAAATGAGAGAGTTTCTGACGGAAATCCAAAGTGCAGACTCAGAATTTGTTTGTCTTAATTGGCAAGAGCCAATTCACCAGGTCGTTGTGTTGTTCTCTGACTGCATACGTGGTTCATTTTTTGAAAGTCCAGATAGCAAATTTGTTGCGGTGATTTAAGATCTTGCACCAAGCTGGTTGACTGGTTAGACGAGCCCAGCTTAATCCTTTGATGACCTCTAAGAGCACTCACAATAGAGGGGCCAAATAATTCTTTTATCTAAAATGTATTTTGTGGAATATTTATTGTCTCTTGTTTTTATCCCTTAAAATGAATTTAACTATATATTGTATATTTGTATTGATGCTTTTATTGAATTTCTTTTTGAAGTTCTTTTCGCCAGTATTTTTGTTTAAGATGTTTCCTTTGTCAGAAAATGTACTACGGTGGCTGTTATGGGTGTTGAAAATAATAATCATTGATAGTACTAATCGAATTATTATTAAAAAATAAAGAGTGAAATACAATTTTTTTTTTTTTAAAGATAAAATCAATAAAAAGTAAAAAAAATAATATTTAAATAATATAGATAAAAATATAACTAATTAGATATAGGAGACTTTTAAAAATTAATTAGTTAAATTAGGTAAAATGAGTTTTGTTGCATACAAATTTGGCTCTGAGTGCTCTTGCTCTCAAGATCAGAGGTGATGAATCCTTGCTGAGCCTTGGATTAGTTTGGGCGTAGCAAAGCTATTGGCCTTGAGATAAGAGAATAAATACTGCATTGGGACACATGTAGGAGTCATGACGGCTAGGATGAGGGAAAGCCAAGAGTTTTCGAGTGTAAACCTACACATTCTCGAACATTCAACAGATTGATTATTGTGTTATCTTGAAAGTTTCTTGTCCTCTGACACCCAAAAGGTTACAATCCTTTTGGGGCCTGGCGGCTATTGTAAATGGAAGCTGCAGATTATACAAGTAGTTGTTGCTGGGAGACAGATTTCTTAACAGGCACGGTAAAGCCGTAGAGATCTGAGATAGAATACACATCCATGTAAGAGATTAAATACATTTTATATATAGGTAGAACACAAAGTTAAATTAAAATTACAGTCAAAAGACTAGTTCTTGAAACGAATAATAAACCGAAAGTCACATGCATAAATAATCCAGATTAAATGGTCAAAGTGGGAGATCAAGCCCTTTCCCTATTTCCACCCCAATCACCTGCAGTATTCCCTTGTTTAATATCTGAAAAACCACAAAGCCACAGTGAATACTTAAGCAAAATTAAGGGCTCATCAAAAGCCTTCTTTTGGTTACAATAGCAAGAGGATGGAAAGTACAAAAGAAAGAACTCACCAATTCTACAATGAAAGTTCCAATAAGGCCAATCATACAAGCCCTAGAATTCCAAGTTTCAGCTGTCTTCGTGAAACCAAGAAAAGGGGCACTGAATTTTGGCTCTACTTTGGGCAATTCCACCTGATATTTCCAAAACCCATTTCTAATCTTCCTCAGGAAACATAAAAATAGGGAGCTAATAAAATTAGTAAGAGCAAAATCAAGAACATACTCCTGCAGGAAGCTTTGCAGCATGGACCCGGAAAGAAACTTTCTTCTTGAAGGTTGTTCCATTCAGATTACGATTATTGAGAAGCTTGAGTTGTTGGTTTCCACTAAATACTTGAGCTCTCGCGGGGAGGAGAGAAGATGATACTATGGAAGATGAAGATGCCATTGTTTTGGTTCCACAACCATAGCCGTTGCTTCTTCAACCACCTTATCTACTCGCACATTTCATTTATTTGTTACTTATTTTATTTTCCTTTTTTATTTTTTTTTTGTGTGACTTTTATCTTTTTCTGGTGGGGTTTCGTTTGATACACGTTCACATAACACTGCGCACATATCTGCCGGGTCCCCCAGTGGGTATGGACAGAAGAGGATGTCCTGTTCTTGTGTCCCACAGATTAGGACTGTCACATTCAGTACAGAGTGCACATTTAATTTTTCAACCGAAAACAAAAAATGGAGGCAGATAACCAAAGTGCTTCATTTGATGATTAATCTGATCATTTATCTATTGAGTTGTATATTATCATTGTTGGTTTTCTTTTTTTGGGTCAATCTGAATTGTTCTTGGTACAACAATCTCTTCAAACAACTTCAACTGTTCTTCCCGCTTTCTTTTCTTCCTACTGGATTTGAGATTGCTGTTTGGACCTCCCATCTTCAAGAAAGAGAAATTAACATGGCTGTCACATATGTGAATGGGCTGTTGCTTCAGCAGCACTGTTGTGGGGCTTGAAGGGCAGTCATAATAGTGTATTAAGTTGTGCAAAGAGCCGACCTGCTGATTAGTTTCCATGATAATATGGCACTTGACCAAATCATCCTAGTAAATTGAGAACCATGTCAATAAAACAGTACATCGCATTCAAGAAGTATATATATATATTTTGCTGCTTAGGATTTTACCTTCTGAGCTTTATTAAAGAGCCTTGTAATGGAGGGCAGGTAGGCATTGGATGTTGATGGAAGTAACTCGTCTAGACTGCACCAAAGAGCAGATACTGCAATAACACTTGGCATAAACTCCAGCAATCTTGAATCTGGATGGTTTGGTTTCAATTATCAGTGGAAGCAAGTGAATATAGACCTACCACTACTACCATTTTCCTAGCCTATATAGCATGAGGCATTTCATAGCTAAGTCAATACTTCTAAGTTCTGTATCGGGTTCTAAAAATTCGTTGGGTTCGGGTCAATCAATATTAATCCACCCTACATAATTAAACGGGTCAATTATTCAACCATAACTTATTAGTTTCGTGTTAAATTCGTATCAGATTTGTGGGTCGTGTCAAAAATTGTTGGGCCTTATTATACATAGGCATTTTTGTCGCCTACTCCCACCTCTTTTGTACAACTATATATACATAAGGTATAAAAACAGCAGGAATGGCAGTGTATAAAGAAAATGCTTATACCTGAAATAGCTCCAAGAAGTAAGTCAGTGACTCGGGTGGTAATCTCCTCATGAAGGTGAGGTTTCAAGGAGTCAATGCTGCACATCAACAGTTCTATGTAAGAATAAGCCGTTGTAGAGCCAAGACGCCATTCTAAGGCCTTTAACAGCGTCAATTCCATCCACTGGATTGCGGTTGACTCAAATGAATGGCCCAAATCCTCCATCTTCAATCACAGTATTGGTAAATGTCAATCAGTACTTATATATCTTAAGGGCAACAACATATAACAAGAACAACAGTGACAAGAGGCACCTGAATTTCATGCAATGTAGGAGTGCAGGTTTCACAGAACTTGGAGGCAACAGATAAGCACGCAACAGACAATAATTCAACCATCCAATAGCTCCATCCCTTGAAAATTTAAGTTAAATATTAGTGCTAATTAAATATCCGTATATATATATATGATTCTGTAATCAATTATAGATATTCAGGATTGCTTACATTGCATTGATTCATAGATATGAACCGATCAAGGTAATTTACAGCATTGAAAGCAGTTCCAAAAGAGAGATTCAACCGACTTCTGGACTGCAGGAAACAAACATTAACCAAACAAAGAAATCGAGTTGGAAAGAATGGTGAGCAAATATTAAAAAAAGTACGTATTAATTTGACATGATATTGCTTCTCTTTTTTTCCGTTTTGGTAATGCAAAATTTGAACACGTGAAAAATGGTTCTCTAGGATGGAGAAACTGACCCTAAAAAGCCATTGGGTGGCTCTATATCTAGCACTGGTAAAATTTTCCGAGCGGAGATGCTCAACGTAATTAGCTTCCGGCATGTAACTGATCTCCTTCTCCAGGTATATAGCAAGGGCCTCCTCGGAGTCTTCCTTAGTCATATAAAAGGAACCACCAAGGTAGCTCTCTGAACTGTGATGGCGTGCATGATGATGATCAATGGGTGTTACAGCAGGGCTGGATAGCCACGCCTCATCACATAGCAAGTTTTCCATATATATATATATATATAGGAATTCTTCTCAAACTGTATATCTGGGCAATGGTCAAGGAAATTGTAAATGGTCTGACATGATAATCATACACATATATAGGGGCTACAGCTTTCGTACTAATTGACAAGAAAGGTAGTAATTAAGCAGATACTATAGAGAGGAAAGGAGGTGAGGGAAGGTATATATATATATATATATATATACAAGATGCATGATACATGAACCATGAAACATGGGTAGTTAGAGGAAGAAGGTGAAATAAAAAGAGGGACACGTCCCTCATGAAGCGGGGTAAATGCTGTAATGGATTTTTATCTAGACGGCATGGTAACCAATTGCGTGAGCGCACGAGGATACCTGCGTGCGTTGCATAAATGTGCATGCTATTCCTTCAATATGGGGAAGGGGCAAAACTGTACGTGCATCAGCTTCAACCCAGTTGGAGCGTGGACCCACGTTCTCATCAGCTTCAACCCATGATCCTGCGGCCGTAATAACTGCTCAGATTTTTCCTTTCTTTTTCTAATATTTGGCCAACCAATGGCTGGAGACTAGAGTACTGTAATTACTGTACACGGGGAAAGGCACAGGCAGCAATGGCTATGAACATATTTTCATGAGCAATGCTACTATTATAGTGCGTTTGGAATTGCAATTTTGTAAAAATTATTTGCGATTTTTATAAACAAGTTAGATACTACTTATTTGAAAAAAATGTGAACTTAAACCAAAAACTAAAAATATTTTTCACATGATTTATCAAATTCCATTATGATTTTAAAAAGTAGTGTTTTCAAAAACTCAATTTTTAAAATCATACGTACTAAAACTGCTAACCCAAACGGACCCTTACTCTCAAATCTTTACACAATTTTTTCATACTCATATGTGATTTTTAAAACCACCATTGAATTAAAATCTAATAAATATTCATTTCATATTCAATGATAATTTAAAAAGCCACCTACCAAGAACTACTTTTCTTTTGGATAATTTGGGTAAAATGAGTATTTTTTCAGCCTCTAAAAGTGTCAGTAACATACATTCGCTGGCAGAGCTCCCCGACTTTAATATGATGGGTACCAAGGATCATGATTCATGATCATAACAATCATCAGAATACATAAAGCAATACATAAGCAGAATGAAAGAGGATCACAAGAATCAGATGAACCGTGGGAATTGTTTGCATACTATACATAGCTGCAATAATCCATTAAATTCAAGTGGTTGGCTTGGCATGCATGTTTAACTTCAATTCATATACAACAACACAAGAAGTATTCCACACAAATGTACTTATTGACCAGTGCTCTCAACACAAACAGATGTACATCACTCGTCTACTCTTCCAATATAATCCTCGTACAGCTTGGATTCCCTGTGATCGTAAATAATCTCCCTAGTGTACCTCTGAGATGTTCAGCTGACCAAGCAAAGTTCAATCAAGTACTAACCCCAAAAGCGAATGCCTTCTTCCATTTTATTGCAACTCATATGACGAAAAACTGAAACCTGATCTTCCCTCATTAGTTGATTTTAGCTCAAGCTTCTGAAATGGGCTGCACGTTGTTTCAAGTTAATTTCAACAATCAGCTCCTTCTCTTTTTCTTTTTTCTTTTTTTTTTTTTTTGGGGGGGGGGGGGGTGGTAACTAACAGAAATGCAAAATACCTGCTATTAGGATCATAATAGAAGCCACTGATGTAGCCATCACTACAAGAGAAGCAAACATAGTAAAAGCCAGCTATAGTTAACCCACAGTCTGTCCCAACATTCACAAAGTATTGCTCTTTCCATCTCTGCGCCAGCAAATAAAAGAAACCGGCATGTTATTGCTTCACATATGGCGAGTTCTTTCACCAATGATTAAAATAATTGAGACTAGGTTACCATATATATGTGTTCAGAGTCACTCAGGTCCAAAGATTTCCCACCATCAACCTCCACTCGACTCTGAAAAAAACAGGATTAGTTAATACAGCAAATAGTGTGTATGAAAGAAAAGGTTCCAGCTCTTTACCAAATAGGGACGGAAGGATGGAAACTTGGTCCAGTGCCTTATATCATCCTCTGGCCTGTAGCAAGAGATCATGCAAATCAGCATTGGATTGTTTTGTCCACCATCACTGTTATTTAAAGTTTCCATGATACAGTAAATGGAAAATAAAATAAAATAAAGGAACGTACGCCGCTTCCCACTTGCCAGTGAAGAAAGTATAATTCTTTGAGTCAATGATCTCCCCTTCCCAGAAGGTTACTACCTGAAGTAATCATAAATGAAACAAAAACTGCTCCATGACCAACCAAACAAGGTAAATTGCAATATTGCAACTACAGCAAACAAGGTGATAATGAAACCTTGGCAGTTTTCTAAATGAAATCAAGTTACATATTAAGCATGCTTCCATTATAGTGAGGAAATATAACCAACCAATTTACGGCTAAAGGGAGAACTCTATCATATATTTTGTTACAGCACGGATCATTCATTTGTATAACATACTGAAAAAATAGGATATCAAGCAAAGAGTTAAGTTTGAAAATTCTGGGCGCAGCTAATTTCATGGCTGCTGCAACCAAAGAAGATGAAGAATGTATGTACGATCACAATCGATTAGGTGAATATGGCCATGTAACATAGTTTTTTAAAGTAAATTTTGGATTACAAAGCACGCAACAATGAGAACATTGAAAAGACCAGTGGGGAAAGAAACCTCTTGATTGATTAGGTGCCTCTTATCAAAGTAGCACTAACCTAATCTGCCAATAATGCCAGCAGAAAGAAGTTTAAACAAACCCAGAAGCTGCCTCATTCTTTCATTGCGCTATAACATTTACAACATTTTTTTTTTCAGTATTTATCCTCTATATATCAACACAGCACAGACAAAAAAAGGAAATATCCTAAACAAAAAAGAAGAAGAAGAAGGAACTGCTTACTGGTGTGTCTGCCATAGGTACATTGAGAGCTTCCATGGTCCCACATAGATACCCATGTTCAAGGTCACATCCCTGTATTCGAACGTTAACTCTCCATGCTTCATCTTTCTGTAGGCTAGAAACATTCTGAGTACCAGAGAAGGCCTGTGACAAAATTAAACTGTGAGGATAAACCGCCATCTAGCAAATTATAAATTTTCAATCGAGAACTTAAAACGTTTCACCAGAGTAGTGAAATATGCAGCTTTATGTTCTCACTTCAAATGACCAAAGAAGGAAAACCTGACCATCTTTGTTCAAAATTGTAAGGAGATATATGATCATCTAGCAATGATATTGAAGATCACTAAAATCTTAGCTTATGTGTTGACTACATAGCCCCATATATGATACTCATTAGGCTCAATATCTATTAGGCAATTAATCATGTGCAGCCATATTTGTAGCAGGGTCACTAGCAAGTAGCAAGTAATTGTTGTAAACAAAAGTAACTACCTTTACAGAAGGAAACCCAACAAAAATAAAAAGGGTCGAAGATTAACCTGTCCAACACTCAAAAGTGAGCATATTTGTGGTAATGTCTCTCCAGAATTCGCGCCTTCACAATTAAGCATGAACATATAATAGATTAGACCCACAAACAAAACAAAACCTTTTTGACGAGGGCAAACTGTGAATTTCAAATAAATTTCCGGTATTTTCCAGGTAACAAACGAAGCCCTAAATCTGGCACTGAACATGATTCTATTGCAATTATTTTTGAAGGAAAGCGAAATACCTGAAACTTGGGAAGGTGCGGAGCTCTCCACCACTCTCACCGGCATTTCTTTGATGAATGATCGAATCCCAATTTCCAGTCAAAGAATCCAAATGTGAAGCGGCGATATCACGCTTTGTAATTTGGGTATTCGATCTTCCTCTACGAAACTCTGAAAGCGGAAGGTCCAAGGATTCGCCTATCCGACTGTAAAACGCAATTATCCGGGGCGGTCCGAGTGGATCCGACTCGTTACGGGCTGTTGGATTATTCGTTTCCTGTTTTCTTAGGAAAAATTATTATTATATCAGCATTCGGTAAAGGCCATTCAAAGTGAAAAGAAGAGAAATAGAACATCAGGTAAGAAATCTTGTATTTTGAAAAGAAATTATTAAAATTTGGATTAATTGATAACAAATGCCTATGAAAATACAATTATGCCTTTCTTATTAATATTTTTTTAAGAAATATTAATAAATTTCTAAAAAAATTATTATTACATTTTTATTTTTGTAATTTTTTTTATTTAGGGTTTAATTAAAATTTTGTAAGAAATCATAAAAAAATAGAACCTCGATTTGATCTAATCATTTTAAAACTTTAGGGATCAATTTAAAAATATATATATTTTTTGAAAAAAAAAAATTACTCTTAGACTTTATTTAGTATTTTTGTTTTCTTTTTTAATCCTTTCTCCACATACCATCAGCTTTAATTGAAAATTTAATACCCCATTCGAATTTGCTTTATTTATTTTTAAATCAATCATAATAAAAATTATAATTTCTTATTTTCAAAACAAATGCATTCAATGATATTCCTTAAAAACTTACATATAAGGTGGATAAACAATTTATGAATAAGCAAGTAGCTAATTACATATGTTGTTTTGTGATGTTAATTTCTATTACCACACCCTCTTTAGAGGGTTCCTTTCTTTTACCTACGATTAATTAGAATCAAAGTTAATTTCATCATTAGTATATAATTTGTCGGTAAAAATTTCTTAATTTTTGGTCCAAGAGAAAAACAGGCACTTTGAATGCAAAATGCAAAATGTCACAAATCCACTAGCGGCTACTGCATTTATCTTGGCTCTAATCTGATCTCATAGAGCTCTAAGAAACAAAAAGACTGTTGCTAGCTTGACAATGAATCGAGTATCAGTCCCTTGCCAATGCCGCTGCCGAACTACATGGTGTCATAATATTGGAGCCACATACTTGACTGCAAATTCGACCTTGCATGCAGGAACAAAACATATTGAAATAGACTTTCACTTTGTACTTGATCATGTTGCTGCTAAGAATCTTCTGATTCGGTTTATTTTCAAGAACGACAACCTAGCAGACGTCTTTACCATGCCTCTTCTGTCTACAAGATTTCACTTCCATTACAGTTTAGTTTGCAGGGGCATGTAAGAGCAGATAATCAAATAGTTGGACATTTGATATCTACTCCTAAAGATAATGCAGAGGATAGAAGCAGCAACTCAAATCCAGCACTTCAAGATAATGCAGAAGCTCAAGATCATGATAGAAATAGGATAGGAAAGCTATTTTGAATTTTCTATTTATCATTGTAGTCTACTGTATATGACAGATTATAAATACAAGCTGAAATCTCAGCACAAAGTATGAGAAACATTTTATAAAACATCTATTGTTGATTACCTTATACTCTTTTCGGTTCATGCTGCATAATACCTTATACCAGGACATGAATATGAATACTTTTTTTTTTTTTTCAAGGGCTGAAATTCATTCCTTAATAATGGCCTCCAATATGAACCCAAAACGCTAATGAATTATTATCCTCCCAATACATCTATTTCGACAGATATTAGAGCATGCAAAGTTGCAAAATATATGATCAGAGAGGCCCATGTTCATTCATTTGCTGCACAGCCTTAAAGAAATAAATTGCAGTTCATCATTCCAAGAAATCACGCTCAAATGGTCACAAACAAACTTACAATGGGTAACAAAAACTTTAAGAATCAACGACCCCCCGAGAGAAGCGAATTTGCAACGAAAGACAAAGGCGTGAACACCTTGTCCATAGGAGCCGCTGGATAGGACATGGCAAACGTTAAGCCGCTGGCATTAAGACCAACCGACGGTAACTCTGGAAGAGGAACATCCCCCTCCAAGAACTGGACAACTTGGCGCATGCTTGGCCTAATTGTAGGCTCTGAATTAGAGCACAGCAACCCAAGTTTCAATACCAACTCTACTTCCTTTGCTACATAATCTGTGCCCAAATTCTGATCCCTTGCCCCAAGAATTTCTCCTCGGTTCCATTGAGAAAACACCCAATCAACCAAAATGACATCCTCTGTTTGCCATTGTGGCTCTATGGGTCTTCTTCCACAAGCCACCTCAAGCAAAAAGGCCCCGAAGGCAAACACATCGGTGCTTGTTGTGGCCTTGCCGCTTCGATTAAGCTCCGGTGCAATATACCCAATGGTTCCAACCACATCGGTCGTCTGAGGGTCACTTCCACGGTCATAAAATTTTGCAAGACCGAAATCTCCTAATCTAGCATTCAGTTCACCATCTAGCAAGACATTACTAGCCTTGACATCTCTGTGAACAACAACTTGTTCCCATTCTTCGTGTAGATAAAACAGCCCTGATGCCACACTTTTTATTGCTCGAAATCTCTGGCTCCAACACAGAGCGACCGTAGGTTGGTAAAAAAGGTACTTGTCTAGGCTTCCACTAGGCATGAAGTCATACACCAACAACAACTCTCTCTTTCGCCGGCAATACCCCAAGAGTGGTACTAAATTTCTGTGGCGGAGCCGACCCATGCTGGCAATTTCTGCAACAAATTCTCTCATTCCCTGCCTTGATTCATGAGAGATCCTCTTCACGGCAATCTCAATTTTGGAGGTAGGTAGTACACCTCTGTAGACCTTACCAAATCCTCCGCTACCCAATAGCTCTTTCTCCCTAAATCCTTTTGTGGCAACAAAAAGATCTTTGTATTTGAATCTCTGAGGCCCATAGTCAAGCTCCCAGTCTTCCAGCAATTCTTCGAACTTCCTCTTCCTTCTTATGACATAAACTACAGCTGAAATTGCTACGGAGACTAAACTGACAATAATCACAGGCAACCCGATTGTCAAAAATTTAGATATGGGTTTACCTGCAATCCAAGGCAGCTTGGGAAGTTGAGAGAGATCAAGTTCTGGAGCCTGACCGTTCACCTTAAAGCTCCAACCCGTAACATAATGGGATGTTAGGGCTGAGCCGGTTGAGGAAGAGAAGCCAACATACATGATGTCTTGAATGACCGATGAAAGATCATAGGACAAAGACAAGAGCGGAGTTTTGGGTTTTCCCACATTAATTGGAGCCATAGTGACGTCGATTTTCTTCTTGACACCATCATATTCCACCCAAACTTGCATTTGGCGGGTGNTGGGAAGTTGAGAGAGATCAAGTTTTGGAGCCTGGCCGTTCACCTTAAAGCTCCAACCCGTAACATAATGGGATGTTAGGGCTGAGCCGGTTGAGGAAGAGAAGCCAACATACATGATGTCTTGAATGACCGATGAAAGATCATAGGACAAAGACAAGAGCGGAGTTTTGGGTTTTCCCACATTAATTGGAGCCATAGTGACGTCGATTTTCTTCTTGACACCATCATATTCCACCCAAACTTGCATTTGGCGGGTGCTGATAAGACTCAGGTTCCTAAACACACCATTGTTGTCGTCATAATATCCAGCGGGAGAAGATTTGTTGGACTTCAACCCATTTATATCAATCCCAACATGGTTATCATTGATGTCATCAAACTTGCTGCTATGGTGGTTATCGAGCTCTACGGCGAAAACATGGTTGGTGTCATTACCGTTGTTGCTATCATTGAAAAGCCCAAGGTACGGGCTTGGGAGAGCTCCTGGGAGCCCTCTTGTGGGAGCAACCACGAAAGCAATGCCATGGCCACTCAAAGGGGGAGATGCAGGATAGATAGCAAATACAAAGGTAGTAGAGAAGGAGGAAGCGGTGCCAGTCGAGGATTTCTTGAAGCTGACCGGATTGGGGTAGAAAGCATTACCCTTTTGCTTTGTGGTGTCATTGGTGAGCCTCAAAAGGCCATTAGGGGTGATTTCAGCTATGCCATCTAGGCTTAGATTTCTCGATCTAAACCCATTGAAGAGAAAGCTGGTATCTTCAGAGGCTACAAAGCTCACGAGGAGAGGCAGTAGGATCGCAAGCTTGGGAAACATGGGAATTTTTTTGCATAAATCGCTCTTCTCACGGCTTCTTATGAGTTTCACATTCTTCATCTATTTAATTTGAGAAAATAAGTAGACTATTTTATAAAATTAAATAAACATAACTTTATTGACTATCTTGTACATAGACTCTCAAGTCAGTCAACTCAAATTCAATGAATCCATTCCATACTCCATCCCTTGGATGGATTGAGCTCTCAGAGTCCCAATCCCAATTTGGTCCTTCAAATTTGACGTGGACCGTGTTCTAGAACCTAAAATAAAACCATTCATTTTTATTTTGTAACAGGTAATTCTACTTAGGAAATTTTATGTAATGTGGAATAAAAATTTTGCGATTTGTTAAAAATTGTTATTTACTACATATCATATAGTTATATAGAAATTGTAAATGAATTTATTAAATATCATTACTATTTTTTTTAACTAAGTCAACTAATCAAATTGTATATGATATCCAAAGTCCACTCTAATATCAATTCCGTGGCGGTCCTATCATAATTCTACTCTTGGGCCAGCCCAAATTTTTCCGATCCTCACCAAATCAAAATGTTTTTGGGTTTGATGCGCACTGACCCCATTCAGTAAATGTCTACATTTTGATTAAGAGTTTTAAATAATAATAATAATAATAATGGCTGATTTTTACTGCTATGTCATCCTAATTATATGACAATCTATTAAGGATCTATTTGGGATTGCTATTTCAGTAAGTGCAATTCTAAAAATAGCGTTTTTGAAATCGCTACTTTTTATAATCACAAAAGAGTTTGTTAAAACATGATAAAAAGTTTTTTTTTATTAAAAATTTGTTATGTGAATTCATGATTTTGGTTTAAATTTGCACCTTTTCAAATAAGCATCCCTAGCCTGCTTTTTAAATCGCAATACCAAACGCATTACGTTTTGCGATATCTTTTAAAAACACAGATTATTTTTGCTAAATTGTAATCTCAAACGCACTCTATGGGAAAAAATAAAATAAAGTTGTGAAACCTTAGGGAGGTATTAGGTATTTAATATATATATATATATATACACATAGGTTAAATTTAAGGGAACTTAAGAAAGCCTCTTTTTTAGGGCATCAAAATGACACCGTTTTGGGCCGTTTTGGGCATTGAAGGGTCCAAAGTGAGAGAAAACGAAAGATCAAGGGGGTAAGTGGGAGAAATTTTCGTTCATGTGTGTTTTGACCAAATCGCTGAAAGATGGGAGGCTTTATGAAGTTTTTCCTTAAATTTAATATAAATTATTTAATTAAATGAGTCATGCAGATTTATAAGTGTAAAACGTCAAATTTAACCAATTTAATTAAATCGATCATACCCATCAATTTTAACTTATTAATCTTATGTTGGTTTCATACCAGATTTGTGAGTTGTCTTTAATTAGAAGTACAGGCTTTGCAAGTAAAATGAGAGAAAATATATGATAGGGGCTCAATTGAGCCTCATCTAAGACCCAACTTTTGTGAACATATGTTTTAATTTTCGTCTCTTTTTTGAAATGTCAATTTTAAACCTGATACAACTCTTATATTGATTTGTGCCATATAAGTAAAAATTGGTTCTTAGATGAAGCTCAGTTGAGCCTATATTGTATCTCTTGCGAGAAATGTTAAGTGTTCTTTTGGTTCTATGCGGATATTATTTTATAAAAAATATATATATCTTTAAAATTTTAAAAAATATATATAGAAAAACACGAAAATAAGACATGTTTTGCCATGCAAAGAGGAAGGTGGGAGTATGAGGTGAGAAATGGTGTAGACAAAGGAAATAAATGTGCTTGGCTGTCTACGCGGTTTCCTTGAGATAATAACTAAACATACCACCTCTTATTTATTCAAAGTAGTAGTAGTACAACCAATAGGGAGTGATTTAGTCTTACACAATCAATNATCATACCCATCAGTTTTAACTTATTAATCTTATGTTGGTTTCATACCAGATTTACGAGTCATCTTTAATTAGAAGTACAGGCTTTGCAAGTAAAATGAGAGAAGATATATGATAAGGGCTCAATTGAGCCTCATCTAAGACCCAACTTTTGTGAATATATGTTTTAATTTTCGTCTCTTTTTTGAAATGTCAATTTTAAACCTGACACAACTCTTATGTTGATTTGTGCCATATAAGTAAAAATTGGTTCTTAGATGAAGCTCAGTTGAGCCTATATTATATCTCTTGCGAGAAATGTTAAGTGTTCTTTTGGTTCTATGCGGATATTATTTTATAAAAAATATATATATCTTTAAAATTTTAAAAAATATATACAGAAAAACACGAAAATAAGACATGTTTTGCCATGCAAAGAGGAAGGTGGGAGTATAAGGTGAGAAATGGTGTAGACAAAGGAAATAAATGTGCTTGGCTGTCTACGCGGTTTCCTTGAGATAATAACTAAACATACCAGTGATACCACCTCTTGTTTATTCAAAGTAGTAGTAGTACAACCAATAGGGAGTGATTTAGTCTTACACAATCAATTTCTTCTTGATTGACAAGAATAACACGTCGCAAGAGTCATGCATGGTCATGGATTGGACTTTCAACCTTCAAAAGGAGACTAGGAAATTAAGGAATGGTTTGAATCCTATTTAGGGGTTGGATTTCGATGAATACAACACAATACAAGAAGAAGCATATAATCTAATATAATAAATAATGTTCTAGACAGAGGAAGAGGAGCATGTATCCAGTGAAGAAGCCGACACATGCATCCTTGAACCTTGAGTAAATTAAGATTTTTTTTTTTTTTCCCGGTCGAGTGGAAGGAAATAAATCAATAATGTAATGATGCAGCAGCTCAAGATCATGATAGAAATAGGATAGGAAAGCTATTTTGAATTTTGTATTTATCATTGCAGTCTACTGTACATGACAGATTATAAATACAAGCAGAAATCTCAACACAAAGTGTGAGAAACATTTTATGAAACATCTATTGTTGATTACCTTATATCCTTTTCGGTTCATGCTGTATAATACGCATCTAAAAGTCTAATCTCCATACCAGGAAATGAATATATAAATAAATATATATATATTTCAAGGGCCAAAATTCATTCCTTAATAATGGCTTCCAATATGAACCCAAAACACTAATGAATTATTATCCTCCCAATACATCTATTTTGACGGATATTAGAGCATGAAAAGTTGCAAAATATATGCTCAGAGAGGCCAGTGTTCATACATATGCTGCACAACCTTAAAGAAATAAATTATAATGAAAGTTATAATTTCTTATTTTAAAACAAATGCATTAAATGATATTCCTTAAAAACTTACATATAAGGTGGATACACGATTTATGATTAAGCAAGTAGCTAATAAGATGTTTGGTGTGTTATTGTTATAGATTTATGTTGTCTTGTGATGCTAATTTCAATTACCACACCCTCTTTAGAGGGTTCCTTTCTTTTACCTACAATTAATTAGAATCAAAGTTAATTTCATCATTAGTATATAATTTGTGGGTAACAATTGTTTTAATTTTTGGTCCAAGAGAAAAACAGGCACTTTCAATGCAAAATGTTATATTATAGAATTAAATGGACATGTTGAAAGATCTGTTTTTGTTCCTATCCCCTTTTCTGTTCATGTTGTATGACATATTTGCCCAATGTCCTCTGCCTTCAACGGTAATCAACTGTCAAATCCTCATGAATTTTGAAGTGTTTTGGGTGTTCTCCAACAGTTAGTTATCTTTCACCAGCCCAGATATGATATTGCATTTGTTGTAAACAAACTCAGCCAATTTATGCATCGGCTTACAACTTTCCAGTGGCAAGCCATTAGGCGTTTATTACACCATCTTAAACACTCAATTTCTCATGGTCTGCACATTAGCCATTGTTCTTCTTTTGCATTTCATGCCTTCTTTGATGCAGATTTGGTTGGCTGTCCCGACAATCGCAAATCCACTAGCAGCTACTGCATTTATCTTGGCTCTAACTCATAGAGCTCTAAGAAACAAAAAAAGACTATTGCTAGAGTATCGGTCCTTGCCAATGCAGCTGCAGAGCTACATGGTGTGATAATATTGGAGCCACATATTTAACTGCGAATTCAACTTTTCATGCGGGAACAAAATATATTTAAATAGACTTTTTTTTTTTTTTTGGATGAATAAGTAATTTCATTAAAGTTCAACCAGCCTAAAACAGCTATCAACCAAACTTACACATAAACTGCAGCATAAACACACTGCAGAAACAATGCAGCACAAAACACTGCAGAAAAACAGCATTACAAACCCCACCCAATGCCTAAAATATAGCCTTCCAACAACTAAAGAATGTTCCAAAATAGAGACAAGGAGCACAAAACATCCAAATAAAAATACCCAAAAGACCTATTCTGCAGCAGATAAACCTGCAGAAAAGACACAAAAACCAGCAAAACAACCCCACCTAAAGGCCAACTAAAGCCTTACATCAATAATGATCTAGCAGCTACAAAGCATCAGCAACAAAACAAATAGAACCAAAATCAGCCAACCAAACTGTTGTGACAAATTTAAATCCAAGATCACCAAAGAAATAGAAAAGTGCATAATAAAAATAATACAGCTACACAAGACACCAAGATTTAAGTGGTTCGGCCCAAAAAGCCTATATCTACTGGCAGAGACGATCAAAGAGAAATTTACTAACAAAAGTGGAGTACAAAGAGTAATCAAAAGACATTCAAACCCAAAAGCCCCAATACACCAAAATCTCACAAATAACAAAAGAAAATTAAATACAAAAGAGAAAGCTTCTCTATAATTCTCTAAGCTTAAATAAGCATACAAAAGTGAGACTAATAAATAACCAAATGGTATATCTCTTACAAAGGGGCTGGATGCCTTCACTGCAACCAAATGTCTTTACCCCACTACATTTCTCCCTTCTTGGACGTCTCCTCCAACCCACTCAAAAGGAGATTCTGCAAGCCCCCCTGCCCCCCACAATGGAGCTTCTCTGCTCTCGCCCTTGCCCAAAAATAGCCGAATGGCTTCCATCATTTAATCAAGAGTCTTCACTTCTTCTTCCTTATTAAATGAGTCCATCAACTTTCACCTACCCATAACAAATGGCATCATTTAATCTTCTTTATACAATTAAAAGACAAAAGGACAAAAGACTTGATGAAAGCATGGCTTGGGGTTCTCGTGGAGCTGCACCCAAATTTTCTTCTTTCTTGTAGTTGCTGCCTCTTCTCCTTGACCGAATGGCTTCATCTCATTAACAAGAAGACCATTATTTCAAAGCTTCTAGAAGAGAGCTCATAAATGAGAGACAAAATGGAAAGTGAAAAATAAATTGAAGCCATAACAAATTTGGGTCTTCAGTAGACTTGTGAAATACAAGTCATTTTTCAACACAAACATCCATCAGCCTAATATCGCAAAGAATATCTACAGGCAGATTCCAAAAGGAGCAAAGTCCAAGGTTCTTCTCATTCTATGGAAACTTTCCATTCCCAACAACTTTAGCTCGAATTTCCCACAAAATTTTCTTCAATAGTTGCTCCTCAAAACTTAGATGCCCTGCATGTTTGATACACAACAGAACCCATAGCTAGTTTACAAAGTACAGCTTTAAGAGACTTGATGCACCAATCATTCAAGCCCAAAGTGAAAGTCTAAGTCTATTTAAATAGACTCTCACTTTGTGCTTGATCATGTTGCTGCGAAGAATCTTCTGATTCGATTTATTTTTAGGAAAGACAACCTGGCAGACGTCTTTACCAAGCCTCTTCTGTCTACAAGATTTCACTAATTCACTTCCATTACAGTTTAGTTTGCAGGGGCATGTAAGAGCAGATAATCTAATAGTTGGACATTTGATATCTACTCCTAAAGATAATGCAGAGGATAGAAGAAGCAACTCAAATCCAGGACTTCAAGATAATGCAGCAGCTCAAGATCATGATAGAGATAGGATAGGAAAGGTATTTTGAATTTTGTATTTATCATTGTAGTCTACTGTATATGACAGATTATAAATACGAGCTGAACACAGTGTGAGAAACATTCTACGAAACATCTATTGTTTATTACCTTATAACCTTTTCGGTTCATGCTGTATAATACATATCTAAAAGTCTAATCTCCATACCAGGCAATGAATATATAAATACTTTTTTTTCTTTCTTTCTTTCTTTTTTCAAGGGCTGAAATCCATTCGTTAATAATGGCTTCCAATATGAACCCAAAACGTTAATGAATTATTATCCTCCCAATACATCTATTCCCACGGATATTAGAGCCTGCAAAGTTGCAAAATATATGATCAGAGAGGCCCATGTTCATACATTTGCTGCACAGCCGTAAAGAAATAAATTGCAGTTGATCATTCCAGGAAATCACGCTCAAATGGTCACAAACAAACTTACAATGGGTAACAAAAACTTTAAGAATCAACGACCCTCCGAGAGAACCGAATTTGCAACGAAAGACAAAGGTGTGAACACAGGAGCCGCCGGATAAGACATGGCAAATGTTAAGCCGCTGGCATTAAGACCAACCGATGGTAACTCTGGAAGAGGAACGTCCCCCTCCAAGAACTGTACAACTTGGCGCATGCTTGGCCTAGCTGCAGGCTCTGAATTAGAGCACAACAACCCAAGTTTTAATATCAATTCTACTTCCTCAGCTACATAATCTGTACCCAAATTTGGATCCCTTGCAGAAATAATTTCGCCTTTGTTCCAGTGAAAAAACACCGAATCAACCAAAATGACATCCTCTGTTCGCCCCCGTGGCTCTATTGGTCTTCTTCCACAAGCCACCTCAAGCAAAAAGGCCCCGAAGGCAAAAACATCGGTGCTTGTTGTGGCCTTGCCGCTTCGAGTAAGCTCCGGCGCAATATACCCAATGGTTCCAGCCACATGGGTCGTCTGAGGGTCACTTCCATGGTCATAAAATCTTGCAAGACCAAAGTCTCCTAATCTAGCATTTAGTTCACCATCCAGCATAACATTACTAGCCTTGACATCTCTGTGAACAACAACTTGCTCCCATTCTTCGTGTAGATAAAACAATCCCGACGCTACACCTTTTATTACTCGAAATCTCTGACTCCAGCATAGAGTGAGCGTAGGTTGGTAAAAAAGGTACTTGTCTAGGCTTCCACTAGGCATGTAGTCATACACCAAAAGCAACTCTCTCTTTCGCCGGCAATACCCCAAGAGTGGTACTAAATTTCTGTGGCGGAGCCGACCCATGCTGGCAATTTCTGCAACAAATTCTCTCATTCCTTGCCTTGATTCATGGGAGATCCTCTTCACAGCAATCTCAATTTTGGAGGTAGGTAGAACACCTCTATAGACCTTACCAAATCCACCTTTGCCCAATAGCTCTTTCTCCCTAAATCCTTTTGTGGCAACAAAAAGATCTTTGTATTTGAATCTCTGAGGCCCATAGTCAAGCTCCCAGTCTTCCAGCAATTCTTCGAACTTCCTCTTCCTTCTTATGACATAAATTACACCTGAAACTGCTACCAACGCTAAACTAACAATAATCACAGGCAACCCAATTGTCAAAAATTTAGATCTCTCTGTACCTACTAATATCGGAGGCAGCTGAACTTGAGAGAAAAGAAGTTCTGGAGCCTGGCCATTCATCTTAAAGCTCCAAGCCAGAGCATAATGGTTCGCTAGGCGCTTGCCAGTTGCGGACGAGAAGCCAACATACATGTTGTTGCCAATGATAGGTGAAAGATCGCGGGACAAAGACAATAGCGGAATTTTGGGTTTACCGACATCAAGTGGAGCTAAAGTAACATTGATTTGCTTCTGGACACCATCGTATTCCACCCAAACTTGCATTTGCTGCCCACTTATAAGGCTCAGGGTCCTAAACCTACCATTGTCATCATCAGCATAGTATCCTACTCCAGCAGATTTCTCGGACTTCAACCCGTTTAGATCAATCCCAACATGGTTATTATCGATGTCGTCAAATTCTGGGTTCCTGGATGTATCGAGCTCTATGGCAACGACTTGATTCTCGGGATCACCATAGTTGTTAGAATTGAAAAGGCCAAGGTACTGGCCTGGACTACCTGCCGGGAGTCCTCTTGTTGGAGCAATCACGAAAGCAAGCCCATGACCGCTCTCAGTGGCATCTTCAGAAATGATAGCGAAGACGAAAGTCGTAGAGAAGGAGGAAACGGTGCCATTCGACGAGTTCCTGAAGCTTATTGGATTGGGGTAAAAAGCATGACCCATTTGAAAGTTTGTATTATTAGTGAGCTTCAAAAGGCCAGCAGAAGTCATTTCTGCTATGCCGTCTAGGCTTAGATTTGCCGACTTAAACCCGACAAAGTTGAAGCTGGTATCTTCGGAGGATACGTAGCTGATCAGGAGAGACAGAAGCAATACTGGCTTGGACATGAACATGGCTATACTGCGCATTCGCTCCCTCTTTTCACGGTTTCATAGTTCTACTTCCAACCCAGTTTATATGTTATTTGATGACATCTATTGCTATAAAAAAAATCAACTATTTGTACAATTTCAAAGCACCATAAAGATATCTACTCCTCCAATTATAGCTTCATAAGACTTTTTTGCAAATGGAAATAGTGAGCAAAATTATTGGCTATCTAATCTACATCATTATTACAATAAAGAGAACTCAGATCAGGATGCGTTTGCGCCTTGGCTACCATAATCCATAAGTCACCCACGAAGTTTCGCCCAATTTGCCGAGAGAACCATTTTTAGCCGCCGCAAACTACCAAATATCAACGTTTTTTTTTTTGTAGGCAGAATCTAATAACTTAAATACTAACATGGTAGGTAATATGTTCCATCCATATAATCGTTGAGGCTGATTTGAATTCAAAGTAGCAGCCACACAATCAGCCGCCATTCTTGAAGAACAACCTTTGCGACTAGTCATGATAAAAGGCACAATTCAGTGCCCATTTTTCCTATGTAGACCATTCGCATTTGAATTTGTCAAATGGGCATGTTTATCCCCATGGTGGTAGATATTACCTCTTTATTGAAAAAATTTATGGGACTAATTCATAGGGGTGTAAAGGTGGTTACGGTTAGCAGTTATTGACAAAAACCGCTAACCGTAACCGCCTTAGCGGTTATTAAATTTTACTAACTGTATCCGTTAGGCGGTTAGCGGATAGTGATTAGCAGTTAGTAAAACAGTTAACCGCCTGCTATAACCACTTTTTAAAAATTGAGCTTTTTGGGCCTTTTTAAAGCGTTTTTGGGCTTTTTTTTAGCACTATAGCATTTTTCACTCATTTGTTTTTTGTATTTTTAGTGTCTGCTTGCGCCAAATTGCTATAAAAAGAGCTCATATTGAAAAATCAAAAATATTTGACCTACTTTAAAATTTTTTTAAACAAATCCTTAAATATTAAATCATAAGTTCATAACCAGTTAATTTTTTTTTTTTATTTTAAAAAAAAACACAACATATAAAAACAAAGGTCAACACAACATATAAAAAAATATAAAAAAAAGTTCAGTAAAACATATAAAAAAATTTCAACACATCATATAGAAAAAATAATAATAAATGTTCAAATAAAACATTAAATGATACAAATAAAACATTAAAACTACGAGATAAAGAGAGTCAGAGAGAAAGAAGCGACGAGAGAGAGACGGTCTAGAAGTAGAGTCTGTAGAAAAGGGAGAATTATTATATATATATAGTTTATGGAAAAATTATATAAATAAATGCTAGAAGATATAAATATATACAGTTTCAACAATATTTTATTCAATTTCAAACTTATGTCTTAGATATTATATAATCATATGATCTCATTAAATTAGATCATATAATTAATGATTTAAATTATTATCATATTTACTTATATATAGTCTTTTATTTATTTATTTATTTATTTTTGAATTAAACTTATTATCTAATGATAATGTTCAAACTCCTAAGTCCTAAATTCCTAATAATCTAATAGTCATACACTCATACTTAAATTATATGATCATATTATTTCACAAATCACAATTCATATTAATATAATAAAATTATCTTAGATATAAGAATCTAAGATAATATGATATATGTTTTATAAGTATAAAGCATCTAATAATGCTTTGATTCAATTGTGGTTATAGGTAATATATTGTTTAATTTAATTGCAAGTATCATACTATCATTATACATGAATAATATGAATCATATGATTAACTTGTAGACTTATGACTTATGAGTTATGTCATATATATATAATTTGTTATTATATAATCAAAAGATTTAATGAACAATTGATCATGTGATATAATCATATAAATTATAGTGATAATATATTAATACTCAATTTGTGATTTAATTATTGAAAACAAAAATGTGATTTAATCATTAATGATCAATTGATTAAGTTATATGTATAAATATTATTATAATTATAATTCTCAAAATATATTATATAAAAAGTGGTTAGCGGTTAGCAGTTATTAAACCCAATAACCGCTAACCGCTAGGCGGTTAAGATGGTTAGCGGTTAGCGGTTATAGCGGTTAACGGTTAGCGGGCGGTTATTTAACCGCCCGCCTTACACCCCTACTAATTCATCTCTTAAAACTACATATCAATCTTTTTCTTAGTTCTTCTCACTGAATAAGTAGTGTTGGCGCTATTCATCTTGTTGTTGGTGCTATTTATCTTGTGGTAGGCTCAGATACTATGAAGAAATTCGTTGGCCTAATTTATCTCATAAAATCGGTTCTATAAGAGAGTTGCTCATTCTTTATAAACATGCACAAAATCTTATCCACATGTAATGTGAGATTATTTCTCAACGTCCATTTCAACCCATTGGATTTTGTTTATAGTCAACAGATTTGTTTAGAACAGTAGAATAGCAAGAAAAATGTTATGTTTACAAACAAATTTTTATAAAAAAAAACTTTTACAATATGATTAAATTTTTCAAAAGTTAAATTTAACTCATTTTCAATCATATAATAATTTTTTTTTATTATTATTATTACTTTTTTAAAAAAATTGTTTGTAAATTTAACATTTCTCGAGCAGCAAAGCGAACTAAACAATTTGATTATATTATTCTTCTGGGCTGAATGGTGGGTCTTGACCCAACTCTAATTCTTCAATCTATCGAAGGGCCAGTGGCACAGCTGTGGGCCTCTAAATTTTTCTAGGCCGGTCTACCAAGTCTGCAACAAACTAGGACACCCCAACTCAAATCCTACCATTGTTTTGATCATGCATTTGATTTGAAGATAACTAGATTTAGTAACGACCAATAAAAAAACGCTAGTCACATCTACGTATCATCTCAAAAGGATTAGTTAATTTAGAATTTTTCTAAAATTCATTATAAAACTCAATTTCACCTAATAACTAGACAATGTAGGATTTAACATTTATAATTATCTTTTTATAAACTACTCACTCTATGTGGGTTACTCATCTCTTCCCAACGTAAGACTCGGGTGTTACAAAATATGCTGTAACTTTTTTATTGCATCAGATTCAATTTCAAGTTTTTTCACCAAAAAAACATAGTGGAATTAAATCTGGACCGGCACCAAAGCCCAATCCAAGGTGATTAGCATTTAGCAACAGAACATGCAGGCTTTCCTTACTTTCTTGAACACATCTTCATCCTTCAACTCAACTGGGAATCTTTACACTAGCACTGGTTCAATTTAAGTGGGAAATGTTATAGGTTTGAAAATCATTCATACTGCAGGTGCATCCAAAATTTTTGCTTCTTCCAAAAATTTGTTATTAAATAACATTCTTCGTATTCCTGATATTAAAAAGAATCATGTTGGTAATCTTAGACTCAGTAGTGATGAAGGCATTGCTGCACTACATGCAGCTAAATTTAGTAGAGACTTGGGTTTGGCAAAAAATATCTATTAACAATGGCATCCAATATATAAATCCAAAATGCTGATTAATTATTGGGGATCGGAGCATGCGAAGTTGCAAAATATATGATCACAGAATGCCCCAATGACCCAGAGACCTCATCTTGTTCATGTTTGCACATCAATAAATATACTGCACTGCCTTTTTTTTTGTTTTTATCATTTTTTTTTTTGTTTTTGTTTTGTTTTTGTTTTAGTTTTAGTTTTCAAATTTATAAGAATATTTTTGTCTTTTTGCTAGTCTTAAAAGACATTAAAATTGTTTTGATAGTTTAGGGGGAACATTGACACAATTGATAGTAAAGTGGTAATTTGAGGAAGGCTTTTCCTATTTTCCTAATGAGAAAACCTTTTATCAGGACCATCATGATAGTACCCCTTTTACAGCCTCCAATCAATAACCGATACATAAGCAAACACATAAAAAATGCACAAAAATAACTTGGACCAAAATACACTAGATTTTAGGGTGATAAAATCCTTAAAGGGTTAACCTTCCACCTCTAGGTTTTAGTTTTGAATCCAAAAACAAGTTTTGAGACATTAAAAACATGTTTTGAGGCATTAAAAACAGGGTTTGAGTCATTAAAAATGGGTTTTGAGATCTAATTGTGAATATTGGGAATGTAATTTGGTGTTTTACTCTTGGTGTAGTTTGGTGTATTTTTTTGCTTTTAAATGACGTGTCAGAGAATAATTAGAAGCTGTAAAAGTGGTGTTATAAGGATGGACATGATAATATGAACTCGAGTAATGATATAAGTCCTCCTAGAGTCCTCCCCTAAAGTTATCTCAAATGTGATGTGGCATTTAAAATCATCAATAGATTAAAATTCAATAATAATCATTTCAAATTCAATGGTGATTTTAAACGCCACATCATATTTGGGATGACTCTAGGAGGACTCTAGTTCTCCTTTTATCATTACTCTATGGACTCTCATTTCTAATAAGCTTCCAATCGGTTATAATAAATCAAATGTTATTTGTCATTCATCTATTGGCGAAAAGTCACAAATTACCATTTTCTTTTATCTCATTTACGTTCAGAAAAACTTTTCGATCTAATTTATTATATGATGTTTGGGTCCTCCTTTTGTTTCTGTTGATGGTTAGCCTTACTATATATTTGTCTTGCAAACGGTTTTAGCAAATTTTCATTGTTATTTCCTCTTGCTTGAAAATCTAGTGTTTATCGCTTTCAAGCTCATGTTGAGGGTGTATTCGAAAGAATATATATATATATATATATGTATGTATGTATATACACCATCATTCGAAATACAGCGCAAATTACTATATTCTAACTTTCAATTGACTCCATCTCTTTTCACTCTGCTCACAAACTGCCAATAAATTGTAATATACTCTTTTGTCTGGAAAAAATGCCCCCCTAAAAAGTTTTCCAAAAAATTTATTTTTATAAATTCTGAAAAAAAAAAGACGCACCACAAAATGGTGAAGTCTCACAGTGTCTGCTGCAGATCAAGTGACTCACAACGACCATGGGTCTTGCGAAGACCCTCAGTGGCCTTGGGTCTGTTGAATACCCATGACCGCTATTATGGGTTTGAGAGCATATCTAGCAGTGTAGCTAAAAATGAGATATTAGCTACATTTAACTATTTTTGTCATTTTTTTTGTTCCAACAAAATAGCTTCATATTAGTTATTATACCTTAACTGTTACAGTGAATAGCAATTTGTAGCTATTCACTGTAGCACACTAGATTGAATATAATATTATTTAATATTATTTCCAATATAATATAATATTATTTCCAATATTGTTTTTTCTTTGTTTTGGGTATTCGATCTCCTCCTTTTTCCCTCAAACCCTTTTCTTCTTCTTCTTCTTCTTCTTCTGCATTTATTTCTTCTCTTCCCCTTCCCGAACAAGTTTCAGCAAAGTACCTTTGCCCACCGCACGTCTGCTGCCAACTAACTTCCATGCACCCTTGGTTTTCAACAAACCACAGTCATTCTTCTCCTACGCTCTCTCTCCATTTTGTTATTAATTTTAAGAATTAGTGCCTGCATATGAGATCATGAATGTTCCTCATATCTATTTATTTTTGTTTTTTATTGAATGATTTCTATATATGTGATTGTTTTTTCCTTTAATTAAGTGTTGGCAATAATATAATAATAAAAAAAAAGAATGAGAAACAAGTAGCTAATGGAATAGAGAATTTGTTCGAGTTGGCGTTAAAAAATGAGTAGTTAAAATAAAGAATTGTACTTTTTGACTAGGTAGAATACATATTACTGCTGAAGATGCTCCAATGACCCACAACCATCTTGACTCACCTCTTTATTTTATTTTATTTTTTCAGTTTTTTTTTTTTAAAATTTTTCTATTAACAATTTTTTTTTTTCATTAGGGGTACATAATTTTTTTAAAAAAATTAAAATTACTCATGGGTTGATTTGTCAACACACTCATGAAAAACATGGCTTTGCCAAAAGAAAACATCACGACATTATTGAGCTGAGCTTTCTCTCGTGGCCCAATTATTAATTTGTTCCTAAAAAAAAAAACACACACACACACCGATTTTCACAATCCCTTAAGTAGTTTTTAAAACCACCATTAAATTTGATATGGATCCTTAATAACTACAAACTACAAACTGGCCTTTTCAGATTTCAGACCACTTGTTATTTTATTAAGAGGGTTTTATCTCCGGTGATCCAAATTAAATCTCATTTTGAGCTTTTGTTTCGAGTCAACTTAATTATAATTTCCTTAAAAAATTTAGTCCGCCTTGTTTAAGGCCCTATAATTCTCACAAAATAGAATATGAATGTGTGATGTGTTTCTTTTTGGGCTACAAAAGTGTTGCACATTCCTTTGGGCCGTACCTTTATTTCAATTTTCAACACGTGTAATTTTTTAATGAGCCTCGCTCCCTTTCAAAAAGCCTTAATTCTTCTTTTCCATTTATTTCCATTTATTAGGTTTTTTTTCTCCTTCAGGTGCGCTGCTCATGCCCAAATGGTTCCTGAATGGCATCATTGTGAGGGATTATAAGGATATACACTTGCAGCAAAGATTACAACAAAATTTGTAGCTGTGGAGTGAAATTCAGTTGAAAGGGCTATAGAGAATCACGGTGGTAGGCGATGCAGTCCAAATAGTAAATGTCATGAAGGCTACGGAATAGAATTTAAGTAGATGTGGTCAACTATTAGAAGATACTAGTTGGATATTGAATGCGATGCAAAGTTGGCAAATTTGTCATGCTACACAAGAAACATGTTTTTTTGTTCGTAGTCAAAGTAACAAACAAACAAGTCGGAGATAAAGTTTGATAAGAAGAGATTTCTAATTGTAATTGTTATCGATGTAGTTTTGTTAGAGCAACAAATTCTATCTTTGTAATTATGAATAAAATATAATTTGTTCAAAAGAATTGATGGTATTTTACTTTTTGTTCCGGAAAAATAAAAAGAGTCAATTTCAATAAAAAAATGTCATAGAATTAAGTGGAAATGTAATCCATTCCATAATAATGGCTTCCAATATTAATCCAAAAACTATAAGAGTCAGCGACCCTCTGAGAGAAGCGAATTTGCGACGGAAGATAAACGCGTGACCGCATTGTACATAGGAGCCGGAGAAGACATGGCAAACATTAAGCCGCTAGCACAAAGACCAACCAACGGTAACTCTGGAAAATGAACATCCCCCTCCAAGAATTGCACAACTTGGCGCATGCTTGGCCTGGCTGCAGGCTCTGAATTTGAGCAGAGCAACCCAAGTTTCAATACCAACTCTACTTCCTCTGCTGCATAATCTGTACCCAAATTTGGATCCCTTGCATCAAGAATTTTGCCTCGGTTCCAGTGAGAAAGCAAGCAATCGACCAAAATGATATCCTCTGTTCGACCCCATGGCTCTACGGGTCTTCTTCCACAAGCAACCTCAAGCAAAAAGGCCCCAAAGGCAAACACATCGGTGCTTGTTGTGGCCTTGCCGCTTCGTGAAAGCTCTGGGGCAATATACCCAATGGTTCCAGCCACATGGGTCGTTTGAGGGTCACTTCCATGGCTATAAAATCTTGCAAGACCAAAGTCTCCTAATCTAGCATTCAGTTCACCATCCAGCATGACATTACTAGCCTTGACATCTCTGTGAACAACAACTTGCTCCCATTCTTCGTGTAGATAAAACAACCCCGACGCCACACCTTTTATAATTCCAAATCTCTGGCTCCAACCTAGAGTGAGACTAGGCTGGTGAAAGAGGTACTTGTCTAGGCTTCCATTGGGCATGTATTCATACACCAAAAGCAACACTTTCTTTTTGCGGCAATACCCCAAGAGTGGTACTAAATTCTTGTGGCCGAGCCGACCCATACTCACAATTTCTGCAACAAATTCTCTCATTCCCTGCCTTGATTCATGGGAGACCTTCTTCACCGCAATTTCAATTTTGGAGGTTGGTAGTACACCTTTATAGACCTTACCAAATCCACCCAATACCTCTTTCTCTCTAAATCCTTTTGTAGCAACAAAAAGATCATTGTATTTGAATCTCTGAGGCCCATAGTCAAGCTCCCAGTCTTCCAGCAATTCTGCAAACTTCCTCTTCCTTCTTATGACATAAATTACACTTGAAATTGCTACTGAGATTAAACTAACAACCATCACAGGCAACCCAACTATCAAAAATTTAGATCGGGGTTTACCTCCTATCCGTAGCAGCTTGGGAAGTTGAGAGATGACAAGTTCTGGAGCCTGACCGTTCACCTTAAAGCTCCAACCCAAAACATAATGGGCTGTTAGGACTGAGCCAGTTGAGGACGAGAAGCCAACATACATGTTGTCTTCAATGATTGGTGAAAGATCACGGGACAAAGACAATAGCGGAGTTATGGGTTTTGTATTGACATTAATTGGAGCCAAAGTGACCTCGATTTTCTTCTTGACACCATCGTATTCAACCCAAACTCGCATTTGGCGGCCGCTGAAAAGACTCAGATACCTAAACGCACCATTGTTGTCAGCATAATATCCTGCAGGAAAAGATTCCTCGGACGTCAAGCCATTTATATCAATCCCAACATGGTTATCATTGATGTCAGCAAACTCGTCGGTCTGGATGGTATCGAGCTCTATGGCAACAATATGATCAGTGGCATTACCGTTGTTGCTTTCATTGAAAAGGCCAAGATACTGGCTTGGCAGAGCTCCTGGTATCGCTCTTGTGGGAGCAACCACGAAAGCAATGCCATGGCCGCTCAAAGTAGGATATTCAGAAATGATAGCAAATACAAAGGTCGTAGAGAAGGAGGAAGCGGTGCCATTCAACGATTTCTTGAAGCTGACCGAATTGGGGTAGAAAGCATGACCCTTTTGCTGTCTGGTGTCATTGGTGAGCCTCAAAAGGCCATTAGGGGTGATTTCAGCTATGCCCTCTAGGCTTAGATTTGCTGATCTAAACCCATTGAAGATGAAGCTTGGATCTTCAGAGGCTACAAAACTCACCAGGAGAGGCAGCAGTATTGCAAGCTTGCGAAACATGGCAATTTCTTTTTTTTTTTTTTGGCATAAATCGCTCTTCTCACAGCTTCTTAGTTTCACTTTCTTTATGTCCAGGAAATGCGGCCTTGCTTTACATATACCGAAGAAAATAGGTCCCGTTTACAGATATCGAAGAAAATAGGTCCCGTTTTGTCGACATCCCAAATTCAATTGACAAAAATTTGTTACAAACCAACTCACTGCAAATTTGTATAAACCAATTTAATAAATGACATGCGCGTCCTTAGCATTTGAAAATTTTATGTTTTTTTTTAATAATTATGAGACACATTTTTAATAGCATGTGTTTGTCACGTGCTTTACGAACGCATGTCATTTTTATTAGGCTAATTTGTGACTCGATTGTCAAAGCAGTAGTCATCTTAAAGTTGTGTTGTGCTAAGTGAAGTGATCGATCGTGCACGTCTGTGGCTTGTTGAACACTTATCTATAGAATTGACATGAATGAAGTTCAAATGATAGTAGAAGAGTTCAGGATTGTTGAAATCTGTCGCCTTCTATCAGTCGAACTCTAATTAATTATAAGAGTATTTATTTTTTATTTTATCTTATGGTTTTGTTCTTTTATCTTTTATTTATTATTCAATAAGTGGTAGTTTTATAGTTAAGGTGATATATTGTAAACCAATATGAACCAATGAATAAAGTATTTTTATGCTATTGAGATGGAATTTCTCTTTTTATGATGTGGAAGAGCATTCTCATCAAACTCTTTATTTTGAGAAAATTCTTACTTTTAAGTGGCCAAAATGCATAAATACTTAATTTTTAGCATCCAACAGGCTCCCTATTTTGAGGAACAATATAAGGAGCATGATCACTATTCACTCCCTACATCTTAATAAAATAATGGGATAAATGTAAAATTGGTCATTGTGGTTGATCTAAATTACAAATCACTTCCTATAGTATAACAAATAATTTATAGATCCATGTAATTAGCCTAAATTATAAATCACTCCATGTGGTATAAAAAATAATTTATAAGTCTTCAGGGTATACCAAAATAACAGTTTACTTCCTAAAATCAATTTCCGTTAAGTAACTTAACAAAATCTGTTACATTGTCACGTCATACTACTACAATAAATAAACTAATTTCTTCTATCTCCAAAATTTTACTCCGTGAGTAACCCTCCCTCATTTTCATATTTCTCACCACAATTTGGGAGCATTTTGAATAAATAAGAGATTAAGTTAATTTATTGTAGCAGTATGACGTGGAGTGAGGACAAAGTAACAGATTTTGTAAGTTCCTTGACAAAAATTGATTTTAGAAAATAATATGTTATTTCGGCATACTTTGATGACTTATAAATTATTTTTTATACCATAGAGAGTAATTTGTAATTTTGGTCAACCATAGAGACTTATAAATTATTTTTTATATATACCACATTAAGTGATTTGTAATTTAGATCAACCACAATGACCAATTTTACATTTATCCTTAAAACAATAAAAAATTTAAAGGGAAAAATCATATTTAATCCTTAGGTTTTCATTTAATTTGAATTTAGTCAATTGAGTTTTTAATTTTAAGAATACAGTCTTTAGATTTTGCCCAAATTTAAAATAAGTCAATTCGTCATTTTACGGTCCAAATTAATGATTTTTCAAATGCCACATGTTTTATTTGACATGTCAACAAGTGTTAATTCATTTATTAAAAAAAAAAAAAAAGATCCAAAAATAATAATAATCAATCTAGGGGTGTTCAAGCGGGGCGGTTAACCGCTAACCATTTATAACCGCTTTTTAAAAACCGCTATCCGCTAACCGCTTTGTAAAACAGTTATTAAAAACCGCTAACTGCCTAGGGCGGTTGTGGTTAGCGGTTTTAGGGGTATGAAAAAGCGGTTATAACCGCTAACCGCCTTTATTTATATATAATTATATAAAAAAAATATTTATATTAATTACATATAAAAAAAAAATCCAAAATAGCGTCGTTTTAGTTGGAGAATAAGATGAAACCTAGGGTTTCATCTTATTCTTCCGTAGCCACATCCCTTCATTCAGACATTCACATAAGCCGCAGCGCGCAGCCCCTCTGTCTCTGAGTTACCCTCTAAATTTCCCTCCCTCGGCCTTCTCTGTCTCACTTTCGCAGTGACGTAGCCCCTCCATCGGCCTTCTCTGTCTCAGTGTCTCTCATGAATGGCATGTTTTTCGGCCAATAGGGCAAAATAAGCCCAAAAAATATAACAAAATAAACTCAAAATATATATAAAATGAAGGCCTAAAATATAAAAAAAAGCCCAAAAGTCCATTTTTTAAAAAACTGGTTATAATTGCTTGTTAGCGGTTTGAATAACTACTAACCGCCGGTTATAAAATAACCGCTAACCGCCTAGGCGGAAGCGGTTGCGGTTATTAAAAATCCGATAACCACCTAAGACGGTTGCAGTTATTGCAAATAACCGCCGGTTATAACCGCTTGAACACTCCTAATTATCAATCTATTGCCTTGCATTCTTAATGGAGTGTTGAGACTTTAGATGAATATTGACGTGTCAAATGGAACACATGTAATAGATAACAAACTGTTAATTTTGTCGGTAAAGTGATAGAGAGACTTTAAGTAATTTTAAACTTGGGCAAAAGTTAAGATTTAAGAACATTATTCTTGAATTTGAAAACCCAATGATTAAATCAAATGAAAATTTAAGGACTAAATATGATTTTTTTTTTTTTCCAAAAATTAAATTCTCTCTCCTCACGTTTTTTTTTTTTTAATTTCTTCTTCTCTCCTCTCTCTCGCTTTCATTCTTTTTCACGCATGCTCACAAATTTCAAAAATATGTCAATTAGGAAAATATTAATTCTCAAATATATGGATGTCGGAGACAAAATAAAGAAATCCTTAAAAAATAATATTTTAAATGAAAGTGTAAAACTAGAACCCTAATTTGGGGAGCATAATAAAGCATGGAAGTGATTTGAAAAGGTGAATATCCCTCGTGTGGACATGTCAAGAAAAAAAAAAAAAAAAAAGGTAAATATCTAAAATAAATAATAATAATAGATTTTTAGCCGCGCGTGAGTATCCATGAAAGTGATTTGAAAAGGTGAATGTCCATGAGTCACCCACGAAGTATCGTCGGCAATAGATTTTTAGCCGCCAGAAAGTACAAAATAATGAAATATCAACGGATTTCTTTCTCTTCGTTTTCTCTGGACGGAATCTCTTGATTTTTAAAGTTATAAAGCTTAAATGATAAGATTGTAAGTAATATGCTCAATATTGGTCGTTGAATGCATGATGGAAGTTGATTTAAAGCAGCAGCCACACCTACACGATCAGCCGGCATTCTTGAAGAAGAATGGGCCAATCCAGTGCCCCTCTTTATGTGCTGTATGTCACTTATGATCCCACTAGCCTCTTTAATCAGATGTCCATATCTGTTCCGATTCCTATCATGTATTCTGTAGAACATGCACTATTTGAAGAGCAGCATCGCCTTCCAATTTCACCTGTATGTGTCCCAACTTGCCACAAAACTTAGCATATTATGGTTTAGGGGTTCGATCCGATTAGAGGTTTTATATGTAGCCGACAAAGTAACTAACACTTCTTCCTTATGATCTCAGACTATGACATCGATGCCCATTCTCCTATATCATGTGTTCACAGCTACATCCTAATTAATTTTCACGAAACCTTCAGCGGGACCTTGTTGTTATGGCCTAGCACGTTGGATTCTTAAATAGAAGATGATTGATTTGACTTAGATATTATAAAAATATATAGGGAAAATTATAAAAAAGCTCCCTCAACTACCAGCGATTTACTATTTAGCCATTTGAACTTTCAAAAGTGATAAAATGGCCCCTCCAACTACTAAACAGTTGTGTTTTGGCCCCCTCCGTTAGTTGTTGCTGTGAAAGTGGATGGAAAAATCAAAACTACGTCGTTTTGAAGATTGCAAGTTACTAAAATGCCCTCCAGTGGAAAAAAAATAAACATATGAAAGTATTAGCCAAAACGGCACCGTTTTGGCTAATGTTCAGGGTTTCCCCCTTCAGCTTGTTCACGTTGCTTTGGTTTCCTGCTTTTCTCAGCGTGCAAGACTTACGGTGGTGATCTTGAAGTGCTGTTGAAGCTCAAGTTGGCCATGACTGGGCCCAAAGGTTTGGGTCTTAGAGCCTCTCTTTCTCTCTCTCTCATAACGGTTCTGCTTCAAAGTCGTACCAGCAATGGAGGATCAGAGCCTGATGTAGGACGGTTTCTCCGAGAACTTCACTCGGCCAAAACTATTATCCCTTCCGGGACACCTTTTGATTCGGGGATCACTTTTGACCCTGGAATACTTGGAAAACTGTTCTTTTTCTCTCGGGTAGCTAAACCAGGTAAGGAAACACGTGAGCATGAACTTCACTCGGATAAACTTCTTTTTTTGGTCAACTGGGTACTGTTCACACCCGGGTTACTGTTCACAACCGAGACACTATTCATCAGGATACTGTTCATCCGAGTACTGTTCACCCGAGGACTGTTCACCCGAGCATTGTTCATATGAGGATATTCATCCGAGCACTACTCGGCACACCCTTCCACTTGGCGCACCCTTCCTGCGCATCCTTTCCTGAGGATCCTTCCACTCGGCGCACCCTTCCTGCAAAGGACCACCCTTCTCGCAGAGGACTCGGCGCACCCTTCTACATCCGAGCCTATCCAAGCATAGCATATGCCTGGGAAGTCAACCACATAATGAAGACACTGGGCGTCCATGGTCAGGGCTACAAAATGGGAGAAATAAACGCTGTCAGGTATTGTCACGTGAAAGCCATATGTTGTCATAGCCGAAAGTTGTCATAGCCACAAGGGGTGGGTAGAAGTAAGGCCTTGTAATACGGAGGTTATTATTTGTCAAAGGCCATAAATGTTAATAGGTAGGAGTCAGGTATTATTACTTGTCTAGGATATAGGATTAATTATTACTTTTAGATTATTTTATTGCTTTTCCTTTTGTATAAGAAGCTTGTAAAGATTCATAAAAAAAAAAAAACTTTTGAAATATTATCAAACCATTTGAGTTTATCTCAAACTTCTCTACGGAGAACCTCTTCAACTTAAGGGTTGTGTTTCTTTTTTTTGGTCAAGAGACGAAGAAGCTCTTAATCTTTTGTTACCAAGTCTTCCGCTACGTCAGAGCCAGACCACTCCTTCACCGATGACGAGCCCATCGACGCCTCTGAAACGCACCGTTTCAGCGACGACTTCGACGACTCAACATGCTCCACCCCTTATGTCAGTGCCCCGTCGAGTCCGGGCCGGAGCCCCACCAGTAGTTTTGATTTTTCCATCTACTTTCAAGGCAACAACTAACGGAGGGGGCCAAAACACAACTGTTTGGTAGGGCCAAAACACAACTGTTTGGTAGTTGGGGGGCCATTTTATCACTTTTGAAAGTTCAGGGGGCTAAATAGTAAATCGTTAGTAGTTGAGGGGGCTTTTTTTATAATTTTCCCAAATATATATGTTATAATTTTTTCAATGATTCATATTTAATTTCAAATTTTTCATGAGTAAAAAAAAAAAAAAAATCTCCACCGGCACCTAATTAAGCCAAATCCAAGGTGATTAGCAACAGAATATGCATGCTTTCCCTACTTTTAGACATCTTCATCCTCCAACTGTGATTGTCTTGATCAATGGTCAGGTGAATGCTAATCGTTCGATTTCATCCTTCGGCTCTTGGTCATCTTTCCCTTCAAGTTGTTCGTCATATTTTACTTTCTAATATACTTTGAGTCAGTCGTATTAAATCTGTTGTTATTTGTGATTTTTTCGTTTTGGTTAAAAGTCACAAATTACCATTTTATTGATCTCCTTCACGTTCTAAATAACTTTTGGATCTACTATGACATTTGAGGCCCTCCTATTGTTTCTATTGATGAATATAACAGAGTTTACAACCAAATTTGTAGCTGTGGAGTGGGATTTAGTCGAGACTTGGGCTATAGAGAATCATGTCGGAGGGTGACGCGGTCCAAATAATAAATGTCATGAAGGCTATGGAAGGGATACTAGTTGGGTATTGCGCAAAGTTGGCAAATTTGGCATGATAGATGAGATACACATTCTGTTGTTCGTAGTCAAAATAGTCAGAGATAAAATTTGATTAGAAGAGATTCCTAATTGTAATTGTGATGTATAGTTTTGTTAGAGCAAAAAATTCTATTTCTATGATTAAAAATAAAGTATAATTTGTTCAAAAGAATTGATGGTATTTTACTTTTTGTTCTGGAAAAATAGAAAGAGTTAATTTCAATGGAAAATGTTATAGAATTAATTGAAAATATACTAAGCAAATATGACAGAGGCCAGAGTTTTTCTCCAAATTAATTTGTAAGAAATTAACTTCAAAACTGCTCTTTTCAGATATCAGACCACTTGTTATTTTATTAAGAGGGTTTTATGATTTTTATCTCCGGTGATCCAAATTAAATCTCATTTTGAGCTTTTGTTCCGAGTCAACCTGATTATAATTTCCTTAAAAACTTTAGTCGGCCTTGTTTAAGGCCCTATAATTCTCACAAAATAGAATATGAATATGTCGCGTGTGTCTTTTTGGGCTACAAAAGTGTTGCCCATTCCTTTGGGCCGTACCTTTATTTCAATTTTCAACACATGTAAATTTTTTATGAGCCTCGCTTCCCTTACAAAAAGCCCACTTCTTCTTTTCCATTTATTTCTATTTATTAGGTTTTTTTTCTCCTTCACGTGCACTGCTCATGCCCAAATGGTTCCTGAATGGCATCAATGTGAGGGATTATAAGGATATACACATGCAGCAAAGAGTACAACAAAATTTGTAGCTGTGAAGTGGAATTCAGTTGAAAGGGCTATAGAGAATCACGGTGGAAGGCGATGCGGTCCAAATAGTAAATGTCATGAAGAACTATTGGAGGATACTACACGAGAAGCATGTTCTGTTGACAAATTTGTCATGCTAGACAAGAAGCATGTTCTGTTGTTCGTAGCCAAAGTAATGAACAAACAAGTCGGAGATAAAGTTTGATTAGAAGAGATTCCTAATTGTAACTATGATATAGTTTTGTTAGAGCATCAATTATTTGATCAAAATAATTGATGGTATTTTAGTTTTTGTTCCTGAAAAATAAAAAGAGTAGATTTCAATGAAAAATGTCATAGAATTAAGTGGAAATGTTCTAAGCAAATGTGATGGATCTTCCTTTTATTTTACTAAGAGATAAGATTTTTGCTTTTCCCCTTTTCCGTTCATTCCAAGTGCTTTCATAATATAAATCTAATCTCTATTAACTGTGGCATCCAATATACTTCCAAAACACTGAGGAATTGTTTTGGAGCAAGCAAAGTTGCAAAACATATGATTACAAATGGCCCGATCAACCCAAATATACTGCACTGCCTTAAAACAAACTATCTACTACTTCACTACAAACCATTTCAAGATCATTACTAACAAACTCAAACAAAAGCTTTAAGAATCAGCGACCGCCTGAGAGGAGCGACTCTGCAACAAAAGAGGATTGCGTGAACTTGTCTCTTGAAGACAGATAGGACATGGCAACATCACTGAAACCACCTTCCTTACTATGCGCAAATGTTAAGCCGCGACCACAAAGGCCAAGCAATGATAGCTCTGGAAGAGGAAAATCACCCACCAAGAATTGCACTACTTGGCGCATGCTAGGCCTGGCTGCAGGCTCTGAATGAGAGCAGAGCAACCCAAGTTTCAAAACCAGCTCTACTTCCTCTGCTACATAATCTGCACCCAAATTAACATCCCTTGCCTCAAGAATTTCGCCTCGGTTCCAATGAGAAAACACCCAATCAAGGAGAAGGACATCATTTGTTGCCCCCCGTGGCTCTATTGGTCTCCTTCCACAAGCAACTTCAAGCAAAAAAGCCCCAAAAGCATACACGTCGGTGCCTGGCGTGGCCTTGCCGCTTCTACTATGCTCCGGCGCAAGATACCCAAGAGTTCCAACCACATGAGTTGTTGGAGGATTAGCACCATGGTCGTATAATCTTGCAAGACCGAAGTCTCCTAATCTGGCATTCAATTCACCATCTAGCAAGATGTTACTAGCCTTCACATCTGTATGAATAACAACTTGTTCCCATTCTTCATGTAGATAAAACAACCCCGATGCCACACCTTTGATTACTCGAAATCTTTGGCTCCACCTCAGGGTAACCTTTGGTTGGTCAAAGAGGTACTTGTCTAGGCTACGGTTAGGCATGTAATCATACACCAAAAACAGCTCTCCTTTGCGCCAGCAATACCCCAAGAGTGGTACTAAATTCCTGTGACGAAGTCGACCAATACTTACAATTTCTGCAACAAATTGTTTCATTCCCTGCCTTGATTCATGGGAGACCTTCTTCACTGCAATCTCAATTTTTGAGGTTGGTAGTATACCTCTATACACCCTACCAAATCCACCAATGCCCAACAGCTCTTTGTCCCTAAATCCTTTTGTGGCAATATAAAGATCTTTGTATTTGAATCGGTGAGGTCCATATTGAATCTCCCAGTCTTCTAGCAATTCTGCAAACTTCCTCTTCCTTCGTATGACATAAACTATTGCTGAAATTGCTACAGAGACTAAACTAACAATAATCACAGGCAATCCAATTGTTAAAAATTTAGATCTTGGTTTACCTCCTATACGAGGTAGCTTGGGAAGTTGAGAGAGATCAAGTTCTGGAGCCTGACCATTCACCTTAAAGCTCCAACCCAAAACATAATGGGTTGTTAGCATTGAGCCAGTTGAGGACGAGAAGCCAACATACATGTTGTCTTCAATGATGGGTGAAAGATCATAGGACAAAGACAAGAGTGGAGTTTTGGGTTTTCCGACATTAATTGGAGCCATAGTAACCTCGATTTTCTTCTCGACACCGCCATATTCCCCACCCAAACTCGCATTTGGCGGGCACTGATAAGAGTCAAATTCACAAACGCGCCATTGTTATCAGCATAATATCCTGCGGGAGCAGATTCGTTGGACGCCAACCCATTTATATCAATCCTAACATGGTTATCATTGATGTCACCAAACTCGCTGTTCCGAAGGGTATCGAGCTCTATGGCGACAACATGATTGGTTGCATTACCATTGTTGCTAGTATTGAAAAGGCCAAGCCACTGGCTTGGCAGAGCTCCTGGGAGCCCTCTTGTGGGGGCAATCACGAAAGCAATTCCGTGACCGCTCAAAGTGGGATATTCAGGATAGATAGCAAATACAAAGGTGGTAGAGAAGAAGGAAACGGAGCCATTGGACGAGTTCTTGAAGGTTATTGGACTGGGGTAGAAAGCATGACCCATTTGCTGTTTGGTGTCATTAGTGAGCTTCAAAAGGCCAGTAGAAGTGACACCGGCTATGCCGTCAAGGCTTAGATTTGCCGATTGAAAGCCGAGGTAGGTGAAGCTGGTATCTTCTGAGGCTACTGAGCTAATTAGCAGAAGCAGAAGCAATACTAGCTTGGACAACATGTTTTTATTTTGCATCTGCTCTCTTGTTTTCACCGTTTCATAGTTCCCCTTCCAAATTTAAGACATGTAGTGTTGGTTTTTGTTTTATGTCTGATTAAGACAGGGAAAAGGAGAGGGGAAAGCTGCAAACAAGACTTTGACAAATAGTACAAAAACGAAGAAAAAGGGATATAACATAAATACAATGTGATGCATCCCACTTGGGTGCAAGGTGACGCTTTTCAAACTAGGAAGATAGTTTAAGAGGACTAATAGCATCTTCGGTGAGACATTATTTCATAAGATCTTGACAGTTTTGAAGCTTTCTCAATAATAAGAGAATCACCTTCGAGAAGAGTAGGCTTAGAGGCCAAGAGAACATGCCAATTAATCTAGAAGTAGTCTGCGTCGAGTGATGGAAGCTGATTTGAAGTGGCAGCCACACAATCAGCCGCCATTCCAGAACAACAATGGCACAAATTAGTCTTCGTTTGCTAGCGAGTTGTCATGGTAAAAGCAACAGATCCAGTGCCTCTTTTTCTATGCAGACCCCTTCAGCAGCTGGATTTGTCGAATGGGCATGACCAATGTGAGCACCTGGCCCCATTGCCATGACATTCTTTGAATCTTAAGTTGAATATAGAATGAAAAAGTTTCAAATTTTGAGACCCTTGGTGCTAAAATAGCATTGGAGTCGCAACAAATCTCAAAATGTCCTTCAAGCATTGCATTTGAATATCTCCATCAAGCCTAATTAACACGGCATTGTAAAGCCAGATGGAGACTTGGTTGCACGTGTCATGGCAATCTTGTCGAAGTGACATCGGGCATGACGACGATCTTACATTTAAGAAAATATGCCACATTGCTACCTTTGGAATTTTAGGAATGGCTTTGTTCTTTAGAGGTTTTTTTTAAGAAAAAGTTTTTGAAACTTTACTTAATCCTATAAATTTATGCGTCTTTTATAAACATTTTTTTAATATTCAAAATATTTCAATTTTGTGTATTGAACTTTAATTTCCTTCCACTTTTCCCATTTCGTTAGGATTTTCTATTAAATCCCAACAAAAGTGTGTGAAATTATTAAAAGGGGTTTGCTAGGGGTTCTCCTCGTAGGTTTTCCTGGCGTTCTTTTAGTCTTACGTAGAACATGATTTAAGAAAAATTAAAATTATAGTACCGTTTTTTTGCTAACAGATTAATTTTTATGAGTTAATAGTTAGGTTCTAATGCTTTAAAACATGTTTTTTGATTCAAAACTAAAACATATGGGTGGAAGGTTAACCATTTAGGGATGATATCACAAAAAATGAATTTGATCATCCTAAATTTGATGCTAATGCCTCACAAATTTGGTGCTAATGCCTCAAGTTTGGTGCTAATACCTAAAAAAACTAGTTGTGGAGGCCACTACAATTTTATTTTTTTTAAATAATGTTTTACGTAAATCTGGGAGAACGTCAGGAGAACCTATGGGGAGAACCCCTAGCATTTTCCTTATTAAAATACCTTTAGTTATTTTTCTCATTTTTTCGTTTAATTTAACTGCAATATTTAACGGTGGAGGGTACTTAGAATGAAACGAAAGTTCGATACACCAAAGTGAGATATTTATAATATTGGAGGAGTGTTTGCAAAATGTGCATAAGTTCATGAAGGTAAGTGAAGTTTTTTTTTTTTTTTTTTTTTTTTTTTGAGAAACGAGTAATGCTAAAAGAGGGCTAGAGTCTTTTTTGAGTCATCCTACATGTGATATGACTTTTAATATCACCATTAAATTCGAGATGATCATTACTGAATTTTGATCTATTGATTATTTTAAAAGTCAAATCTTTTTTTTTTTTTCTTTTTTTGAGAAATACTATACATATTTTCAAGTGCTCACTCCCTAACTTGGTAGTAAAAATTACAATTTTTATATGTACTTTTATTAGTTAAATGTACTATTGGATGTTACTTGCTTTCATTTATTATTTCATCAATGATAAAAGCATTAATTAGCACTCTGTTTTTGTTTTTTTTTTTTTCTTTTTATTCAAAACAAAAGCATTAATATACAGCTTAAGATTAAAGAAAAAAAACACTTACAAAACATTAAAAATTATTCCTTGCACCTTTGTGAGGGGTGTGGAGGGTGACCCATCTTTCTTTTTTCTTCTATTTTTTTTATGTGTCCGCACAAGAAAAGGAAAGGAGACTCGAACTAGTGACCTCCGTTTCATTAGGCGTGATTCCAGCTAATTAACCTACCTCTTGGGGAGGACAACCCATCTTTGATGAAAGGCTATCGACAAAGGTGTGACAGCCTCCACCCTCCATAGACAAGGAGTGATGGTTGTCATAGGCAAAGGAAAGGGGGTCAAGAGGGTCAAATCAAATCCTTCTCCCCCCCCCCCCTCCCCCCCCTTTTGCTTTTTNTGGTAGTCACCTTTTATAGAGGCTATTCTCCATTTTTTTTTTATTTTTTAATTATGGATATAATTTTAAGTTTTTTTTAAAAATACATTAAAAAATAGAATATCAATTTAATCATTTTCAAACTTTAGGATTAATAGTTTTATTAATTTTGTTTAATCATTTTTAAAAACTTTAGGAATATCAATTTAATTTTTTTTTAAATAGTTTTTTTTTTGGTTACTTCTAGACTTGATTTAGTAATTTTGTTTTCTTGTTTAATCCTTTCTTCGCATACCATCTGCTTCAATTGAAAATTTAATACCCCATTCCTATTTGTTTATTTATTTTTAACTCAATGATAATATTAGAGTTTTTGAAAATTATAATTTCTTATTTTAAAAACTAATGCATTAAATGATATTCCTTAAAAAAAAACAAAAAAACAAAATTAGATTTTATAAGGTGGATAAACAATTTATGATTAAGCAAGTAATTAACTAATAAGAATATAAGATATTGTATAGTGTGATTTTTTTATGTATTGTTTACACATAAATATATATATATTAAAAAAAAAAAAAAAAAAAAAAAAACCTATACTACAGTACTGCCTTAAAACAAACTATCTACTAGTTCACTACAATCATTTCAAAGATTATTACTCAGAAGCTCACTCACTACTAACAAACTAAAATAAAAGCATTTACTTATAAAAAAAAAATGAAACAAAAGCATTTAAAAGTAGCGACCGCCTGAGAGAAGCGACTCTGCAGTAAAAGAAGACTGCGTGAACCTATCCCGTGAAGATGGATAGGACATGGCAAAATCACTGAAACCACCTTCCTTATTATGGGCAAATGTTAAGCCACTCGCACAAAGGCTAAGCGATGATAGCTCTGGAACAGGAAATTCGCCCTCCAAGAACTGCACAATCTGGCGCATGCTTGGCCTAACTGCAGGCTTTGAATGAGAGCAGAGCAACCCAAGTTTCAAAACCAGCTCTACTTCCTTTGCAACATAATCTGCACCCAAACTCACATTCCTCGCTTTAAGAATTTCGCCTCGGTTCCAATGAGAAAACACCCAATCAAGCAAAAGAACATCATCTGTAGCCCCCAGTGGCTCTATTGGTCTCTTTCCACAGGCAACTTCAAGCAAAAATGCCCCGAAAGCATACACGTCGGTGCCAGGCGTGGCCTTGCTGCTTCGACAATGCTCCGGCGCAAGATACCCAAAAGTTCCAACCAGATGGGTTGTTTGAGGATCAGTTCCATGGTCATATAATCTTGCAAGACCGAAATCTCCTAATCTGGCATTCAATTCACCATCGAGCAAGACATTACTAGCTTTTACATCTCTATGAATAACAATTTGCTCCCATTCTTCGTGCAAATAAAACAAACCTGATGCAACACCTATGATTATTCGGAATCTCTGGCTCCAGCTTAAAGTAACCTTAGGTTGGTCGAAGAGATATTTGTCTAGACTGCCGTTGGGCATGTAGTCGTACACCAAAAGCAGCTCTCCCTTGCGCTGGCAATACCCCAAGAGTGGTACTAAATTCCTGTGACGAAGCCGACCAATGCTTACAATTTCTGCAACAAATTGTTTCATTCCTTGCCTTGATTCAAGAGAAACCTTCTTCACTGCAATCTCAATTTTAGAGGTAGGTAGGATACCTCTATAGACCCTACCAAATCCACCGGTGCCCAACAGCTCTTTGTCCCTAAATCCTTTTGTGGCAATATAAAGATCTTTGTATTTGAATCGGTGAGGCCCATATTGAAGCTCCCAGTCTTCTAGTAATTCTGCAAACTTCTTCTTCCTTCTTATAACATAAATTACGGCTGAAACTGCTACCGAGACTAAACTAACAATAATCACAGGCAACCCAATTGTCAAAAATTTAGATCTGGGTTTACCTCCAATTCGTGGCAGCTTAGGAAGTTGAGAGACATCAAGTTCTGGAGCTTGGCCGTTCACCTTAAAGCTCCAACCCAAAACATAATGAGCTGTTAGAATTGAGCCAGTTGAGGCCGAGAAGCCAACATACATGTTGTCTTTAATGGTCGGTGTAAAGGATAATCTGTCATCAGTAGTTTTGAATTCAAATAGTTTGAATTCAAATATTCAAGATACACAAGATAAGAGGAATGTTTAAATACAACCTCTTTTAAATAAGATAATATTTGATTTTTGTATATTTGTTTGTAAATAGTTCAAGATAAGATTGTAATCCTAGAAGCAATCTTGCAGTTACATTGTAATCTGATTTTATCTATATATACAAACTGCCTATACCAATTGAAGGTAAGGTAGCACAACAAATATTCCTGGGATTTTACATGGTATCAGAGCCCTAAAAGACCAACGTCAAATTTTTTTTTATCTTCCGCAAACCTATCATCTCATGGCTTCCATTGTCCCTGCAACTTCTACCATTCTCACCTTCACAAATTTCAATCCCATTAAGCTCACTCAAGACAATTATCTCATTTGGCTACCTCAAATTGTCCCTCATCTTAAAGGTTGTAACTTGTTTGGTTACGTTGATGGCACCATTCCCTGCCCACCACCTACTATATCCATTACAAAAGATGCAGTTGATTCCATTGAACCAAATCCAGCATTTTTGCACTGGAACATGCAAGACCAGGTCATTCTTGGGGCTATTACTTCTGCCCTCTCAGTCAAGATGATCTCTCACATCACGCGTTGCACCACATCCAAGCATGCTTGGACCACCTTGGAAACCTTGTTCAAGTCTCAATCCAAGGACCGTCTCCTACAAGTGCGATTAAAACTATCCACTTTGAAGAAAGGAAATTTATCAATTGCTGATTATTATACCCATTTTCAGACACTCAATGATTCTCTTGCTGCCGTGAATCAACCACTCACTGATGTGGAGCAACAGGCCTTCCTCCTTGGAGGACTTGGATCAGAATATGATCCATTTATCACCTCTGTTACAACCAGAGTTGAACCTCTTTCTATAGAGGAAATTTATGGCCATTTATTAGCTCATGAATTGCGGCTAGA
>CM017327.1:13953797-13972990 GCA_006937295.1 Carpinus fangiana | reverse complement strand
TTTTACTTATATTAGTATGAACTTGCATACTTATAACTTATGACCTATGAATATGTATGTATAATTTGTTATTATATAATCAAATGATTTTATGATTAATTGATCATGTAATATAATCATATAAATTATAGTGATAATATATTAATACTCAAAGTGTGATTTAATTATCTTAAACAAAAATGTGATTTAATTATTAATGATCAATTGATTATGTAATATGTATAAATATTATTATTATTATAATTATAAAAATATAGTATATAAAAAGCGGTTAGTGGTAGCGATTAGTAGACCCTATAACCGCTACGGTTGGCGGTTATAACGGTTAGCGATTGGCAGGTGGTTATTAACTACCCGCATTGACACCCCTACATGGTTGTAACTTTTGCAATACTAGGGTCAATAATATAGTCCTTTAGAGCCGACAAAGTAGCCAATACTTCTTCCTTAAAATCTCGGACTATGACACCAATGCCCATCCTCCTAGCGATATCATGTGTCCACAGCTGCATCCTAGACAGAGTCTAGGACCTTGCCATTTTGATGTAGGACAATATATGCCTACATCTTTGGAGAAAACAAAGAGAAGGAAAAGAACAAAATTAATATGGGAACAATGCCAATTGATCAGGATGTTGGCCATTGTAAAACAATGGAAGTACAAAAGAAAAGTCCATCGAATTATCAGATTTGATTGTGATGAAGAGGAGCTGGCTTAAAGGTCCAATGAAACTAGAGCTAAAGGCCATAAATGTTGACTGGTGGAATTGGCCGACAAAGGGGTTGATGAGAAAGAATATTGAAATGCCCATCATTTATTATGAAGGTTATCTTGGTCAAAAGCCATAAATAATGGAAGCTTTTGATGATGGTACTAGGTGGAAGTCGGCCTTGATGGGAAGAGGGAATTGCTGACCATGGAAGAATGCTTGCCTAATGATGTAGGACAGTTTCACCCGGGGATCTCACCCGGGCGGAACTTCTATTTCTACCGAGCATGATCCAAAAGTAATACCCGAGACAGCTCTTTTTCTCTTGTCAACACTATTAATTGATTCGTTGACAAAAGGGGAGAACTTCTAAAATGGGCACCAATAAAAGCCGTAAAAGAAGGCTAAAATAATACCCATGTATGCTTGTCAAACCGCGCTATCATTTTTTGTCCTTTGTCTATCATTTCTTGTCTAGATTATTTATTTGTCCATCTTTATCTTTTTCTTTCTAGCTATCATTTTTTGTCTTTTGTCCATTATTTCTTGTCTAGTTTATTTATTTGTCTATCTTTATCTTTTCCTTTCTAGCTAGGTTTCTTTGTCAGTAATTAATGTCGGAAGTTAAGTGTTATTAATTGGCTAGGTGGAAGTAGAATATTGTAATTGTTTTCATTTTCCTATAAGTATGCGTGAGCTTGTATTGAGAATAAATCAATCTTGAAATTTTAGCAAAACTTTAGATTTTCTCTCAATCATCTCCGCGGAGATTTATCTTCAACCTCCGGGTTTTTTTATTTTTTATTTTTTATTTTTATTTTTTATTTTCTTGATTAAGAGACAAAGAAGTTCTTAATCTTTTGTTACCAAGTCTTCCGCTACGTCACATTTCAGCTTGTTGGATTCTTAGATAGAAGATGATTGATTTGGCTTATATGTTACAAAAATGGAGGAAATACACTTTACACCCCTGAAGTTTGTGGTGCTTTTCAATTTGAACCTCAATATTTATATTGAAAAGTTTGCAATGTACCTTATAATGTTTCAAAAATTTACAATTAACACCCTCCGTTATTAATTACCATCTAATTAGACGAAAATAACAACACATCACTAAAGGATGACATTTCAATTTTCGGCACATCACTAAAGTCTCAGTAGTGACACCCTTATTTTTTACCTGCCGCATACATCACTAAACTTTAGTGACGTGCCAACAATCTTGACACGTTACTACTGATTAGTCAGGAAATTCTCACTTTTTTGTAGTGTGCAGTCCAAATAGTAAATGTCATGAAGGCTATGGAAGGGAATCTGAGTAGATATAGTCAACTATTGGAGGATACTAGTCGGGTATTGAATGCGATGCAAAGTTGGCAAATTTGACATGATAGACGAGATGCACATTTTGTTGTACGTAGCCAAAGTAGCAGATAAACTAGTTGGAGATAAAGTTTTATTATTTTGATTAGAAGGGATTCCTAGTTGTAACTGTGATGCAGTTTTGTTAGAGCAACAAATTCTATCTCTATGATTAAAAATAAAGTATAACTTGTTCAAAAGAATTGATGGTATTTTACTTTTTATTCTGGAAAAATAGAAAGAGTCAATTTCAATGAAAAATGTTATAGAATTCATTGGAAATATATTAAGCAAATATGATAGATCTTCCTTTTATCTTACTAAGAACATATGTGCGAAACACGTGTTTTTTTAGTAGTATGAACGTGTTTTTTTAGTAGTATGTGTTTCTCACATGCTTTAAAAACATGTCACTTTATTAAACTGATTTGCAGAAATTAACTACAATTTAACCAGTCATTTTCATACCACTTGCTATTTTATTAAGAGGGTTTTGATCCAAATTAAATCTCATTTTCATACCACTTGTTTAAGGCCGTATAATTCTCACAAAATAGAATATGAATATGTCGTGTGTCTTTTTGGGCTACAAAAGTGTTGCACATTCCTTTGGGCCGTACCTTTATTTCAATTTTCAACACGTGTAATTTTTTTTTGAGCCTCGCTTCCCTTACAAAAAGCCCACTTCTTCTTTTCCATTTATTTCTATTTATTAGGTTTTTTTTCTCCTTCACGTGCACTGCTCATGCCCAAATGGTTCATGAATGGCATTACTGTGAGGGATTATTAAGGATATACACTTGCAGCAAAGAGTACAACAAAATTTGTAGCTGTGGGGTGGAATTCAGTTGAAAGGGTCATAGAGAATCATGGTAGAAGGCGATGCGGTCCAAATAGTAAATGTCATGAAGGTTACGGAAGGAAATTTAAGTAGATATGGTCAACTATTGGAGGATACTATACGAGAAGCATGTTCTGTTGGCAAATTTGTCATGCTAGATGAGAAGCTTGTTCTGTTGTTCGTAGCCAAAATAACGAACAAACAAGTCAGAGATAAAGTTTGATTAGAAGTCTAATCAAGAGATTCCTAATTGTAACTATGATATAGTTGTGTTATAGCATCAATTATTTGTTCAAAATAATTGATAGTATTTTAGTTTTTGTTCCTTAGGAAAAAAAAAAAAAAAAGAGTCAATTTCAATGAAAAATGTTATAGAATTAAGTGGAAATGTAATAAGCAAATGTGATAGATCTTCCCTTTATTTTACTAAGATTTAAGATTTATGCTTTTCCCCTTTTCCGTTCATTCCAAGTGCTTTCACAATATGAATCTAATCGCTATTAACTGTGGCATCATATATAAATCCAAAACACTGATAAATTATTTTGGGGCAAGCGAAGTTGCAAAACATATGATTACAAGTGGCCCTATCAACCCAAGTATACTGCACTGCCTTAAAACAAACTATATGCTACTTCACTACATTCATTTCAAAGATCATAAATAACAAACTCAAACAAAAGCTTTTAGAATCAACGACCGCCTGAGAGAAGTGACTCTGCAGCAAAAGAGGACTGCGTGAACCTGTCCCTTGAAGACGGATAGGACATGACAACATCACTGAAACCACCTTCCTTATTATGTGCAAATGTTAAGCCACCGCCACAAAGGCCAAGCGATGATAGCTCTGGAAGAGGAAAATCACCCTCCAAGAACTGCACTACTTGGCGCATGCTAGGCCTAGCTGCAGGCTCTAAATGAGAGCAGAGCAACCCAAGTTTCAAAACCAGCTCTATTTCCTCTGCTACATAATTTGCACCCAAATTAACATCCCTTGCCTCAAGAATTTCGCCTCTGTTCCAATGAGAAAACACCCAATCAAGGAGAAGGACATCATTTGTTGCCCCCCGTGGCTCTATTGGTCTCCTTCCACAAGCAACTTCAAGCAAAAATGCCCCGAAAGCATACACGTCGGTGCCTGGCGTTGCCTTGCCGCTTCTACTATGCTCCGGTGCAAGGTACCCAAGAGTTCCAACCACATGAGTTGTTGGAGGATTAGCTCCATGGTCGTATAATCTTGCAAGACCAAAGTCTCCTAATCTGGCATTCAATTCACCATCTAGCAAGATATTACTAGCCTTCACATCTCTGTGAATAACAACCTGTTCCCATTCTTCATGTAGATAAAACAGTCCCGATGCCACACCTTTGATTACTCGAAATCTTTGGCTCCAGCTCAGGGTAACCTTTGGTTGGTCAAAGAGGTACTTGTCTAGGCTGCGGTTAGGCATGTAATCATACACCAAAAACAGCTCTCCTTTGCGCCGGCAATACCCCAAGAGTGGTACTAAATTCCTGTGACGAAGTCGACCAATACTTACAATTTCTGCAACAAATTGTTTCATTCCCTGCCTTGATTCATGGGAGACCTTCTTCACTGCAATCTCAATTTTTGAGGTTGGTAGTATACCTCTATACACCCTACCAAATCCACCAATGCCCAACAGCTCTTTGTCCCTAAATCCTTTTGTGGCAATATAAAGATCTTTGTATTTGAATCGGTGAGGTCCATATTGAATCTCCCAGTCTTCAAGCAATTCTGCAAACTTCCTCTTCCTTCTTATGGCATAAACTACAGCTGAAATTGCTACCAAGACTAAACTAACAATAATCACAGGCAACCCAATTGTTAAAAATTTAGATCTTGGTTTACCTCCTATACTTGGCAGCTTAGGAAGTTGAGAGAGATCAAGTTCTAGAGCCTGGCCGTTCACCTTAAAGCTCCAACCCAAAACATAATGGGTTGTTAGCATTGAGCCAGTTGAGGACGAGAAGCCAACATACATGTTGTCTTCAATGATGGGTGAAAGATCATAGGACAAAGACAAGAGCGAAGTTTTGGGTTTTCCGACATTAATTGGAGCCATAGTGACCTCAATTTTCTTCTCGACACCGCCATATTCCACCCAAACTCGCATTTGGTGCGAACTGATAAGAGTCAAATTCCTAAACGCACCATTCTTATCATCATAATATCCTGCGGGAGCAGATTCGTTGGACGCCAACCCATTTATATCAATCCCAACATGGTTATCATTGATATCACCAAACTCGCTGTTCCGAAGGGTATCGAGCTCTATGGCGACAACATGATTGGTGGCATTTCCGTTGTTGCTAGTATTGAAAAGGCCAAGCCACTGGCTTGGCAGAGCTCCTGGGAACCCTCTTGTGGGGGCAATCACTAAAGCAATTCCATGACCGCTCAAAGTGGGATATTCAGGATAGATAGCAAATACAAAGGTGGTAGAGAAGGAGGAAACGGAGCCATTGGACGATTTCTTGAAGGTTATTGGATTGGGGTAGAAAGCATGACCCATTTGCTGTTTGGTGTCATTAGTGAGCCTCAAAAGGCCAGTAGAAGTGACACCGGCTATGCCGTCAAGGCTTAGATTTGCCGATTGAAAGCCGAGGTAGGTGAAGCTGGTATCTTCTGAGGCTACTGAGCTAATTAGCAGAAGCAGAAGCAATACTAGCTTGGACAACATGTTTTTATTTTGCATCTGCTCTCTTGTTTTCACCGTTTCATAGTTCCACTTCCAAGTTTAAGACATGTAGTGTTGGTTTTTGTTTTATGTCTGATTAAGACAGGGAAAAGGAGAGGGGAAAGCTGCAAACAAGACTTTGACAAATAGTACAAAAACGAAGAAAAAGGGATATAACATAAATACAATGTGATGCATCCCACTTGGGTGCAAGGTGACGCTTTTCAAACTAGGAAGATAGTTTAAGAGGACTAATAGCATCTTCGGTGAGACATTATTTCATAAAATCTTGACAGTTTTGAAGCTTTCTCAATAATAAGAGAATCACCTTCGAGAAGAGTAGGCTTAGAGGCCAAGAGAACATGCCAATTAATCTAGAAGTAGTCTGCGTCGAGTGATGGAAGCTGATTTGAAGTGGCAGCCACACAATCAGCCGCCATTCTAGAACAACAATGGCACAAATTAGTCTTCGTTTGCTAGCGAGTTGTCATGGTAAAAGCAACAGATCCAGTGCCTCTTTTTCTATGCATACCCCTTCAGCAGCTGGATTTGTCGAATGGGCATGACCAATGTGAGCACCTGGCCCCATTGCCATGACATTCTTTGAATCTTAAGTTGAATATAGAATGAAAAAGTTTCAAATTTTGAGACCCTTGGTGCTAAAATAGCATTGGAGTCGCAACAAATCTCAAAATGTCCTTCAAGCATTGCATTTGAATATCTCCATCAAGCCTAATTAACACGGCATTGTAAAGCCAGATGGAGACTTGGTTGCACGTGTCATGGCAATCTTGTCGAAGTGACATCGGGCATGACGACGATCTTACATTTAAGAAAATATGCCACATTGCTACCTTTGGAATTTTAGGAATGGCTTTGTTCTTTAGAGGTTTTTTATTTTTTATTTTTTAAAACTTTACTTATTCCCGTGTAAGTTTTGCAAACATCTTCTTAATATTCAAAATCTTTTACTTTAGTATATTGAATTTTGAATTCCTTCCACTTTTTCCATTCATTTAAGATTTTCTGTTAAATTCCAACAGAGATGTGTGAAAATTACTAAAATATCCTTAATCATTTTTTTTCTTTTCATTTTTTCGTTTAATTTAACTGTAATATTTAACGATAGAGGGTATTTAGAATAAAACGAAAGTTCGATACACCAAAGTGAGAGATTTATAATGTTAGAGGGGTGTTTGCAAAAGGTGCATAAGTGAAGTTTCCTCTTTCTTTCTTTCTTTCTTTTTTTTTTTTTTTTTTTTCGAAATGAGTAATGCTAAAAGGAGGGCTAGAGTCTTTCTTGAGTCATCCCATATATGATATCGCTTTTAAAATCACCATTAAATTTGAGATTGTCATTATTGAATTTTGATCAATTGATTATTTTAAAAGCCAAATCTTTTTTTTTTTTCTTTTGTTGAGAAATACTACGCATATTCTCAACTGCTCACTCCCTAGCGTAGCAGTACAAATTACAATTTTTATATGTACTTTCATTTGTTACATGTACTATTGGATGTTACTTACTTTCATTTATTATTTCATAAATGATAATAGCATTAATAAACACTTTTTCTTTTCTTTTCTTTTCTTTCTTTTTTTTTTCTTTTTTTTTTTTTTTTTTTTCAGAACAAAAGCATTAATAAACAACTTAAGATTAAAGGAAAAAAAAAAAAAAAACACTTACAAAACATTAAAAATTATTCCTTGCACCTTTGTGAGGGGTGTGGACGGCGATCCATCTTTGATGAAAGGTTAACGACAAAGGGGTGGCAGCCTCCACCCTCCATAGACGAAGGGGTGATGGTTGTCACGGGCAGAGGAAAGGGGGTCGAGAGGGTCAAATCCCCCCCCCCCCCCCACCCCGGCCCTTCCTCCCCAATTTTTTTTTTTTTTTTTCCCTCTAGTGGTAGAACTCCTAATGGTTGTCACCTTTAATAGAGGCTATTCTCCATTTCGTTTTTATCATTTTTTTTTTATTATTATGGATATAATTTTAAGTTTTTTTTTTTAAAATACATTAAAAAAATAGAATATCAATTTAATCATTTCAAACTTTAGGATTAATAGTTTTATTAATTTTGTTTAATCATTTTAAAAAAATTTAGGAATATCAATTTAATTTTTTCTTAAATAGTTTTTTTTGTTACTTCTAGACTTGATTTAGTAATTTTGTTTTCTTTTTTAATCCTTTCTTCGCATACCATCTGCTTCAATTGAATATTTAATACCCCATTCCTATTTGATTATTTATTTTTAACTCAATGATAATATTAGAGTTTTTGAAAATTACAATTTCTTATTTTAAAAACTAATGCATTAAATGATATTCCTTAAAAAAAAAAAACAAACAAACAAACAAAAACAAAATTAGATTTTATAAGGTGGATAAACAATTTATGATTAAGCAAGTAATTAACTAATAAGAATATAAGATGTATGGTGTGATTTTTTTTATGTATTGTTTACACATAAAATAAAAAATATATATTAATTTTTTTTTTTAAAAAAAAAAAAACACTATACTGCAGTACTGACTTAAAAAAAACAATCTACTAGTTCACTACAATCATTTCAAAGATTATTACTCAAAAGCTCACTCACTACTAACTAACAAACTAAAACAAAAGCATTTAAAATCAACGACCGCCTGAGAGAAGGGACTCTGCAGTAAAAGAAGACTGCACGAACCTATCCCGTGAAGATGGATAGGACATGGCAAAATCACTGAAACCACCTTCTTCATTATGCGCAAATGTTAAGCCGCTCGCACAAAGCCTAAGCGATGATAGCTCTGGAATAGGAAATTCACCCTCCAAGAACTGCACAATTTGGCGCATGCTTGGCCTAGATGCAGGCTCTGAATGAGAGCAAAGTAACCCAAGTTTCAAAACCAGCTCTACTTCCTTTGCAATATAATCTGCACCCAAACTCACATCCCTCGCTTCAAGAATTTCGCCTCGGTTCCAGTGAGAAAACACCCAATCAAGCAGAAGGACATCATCTGTAGGCCCCCGTAGCTCTATTGGTCTCTTTCCACAAGCAACTTCAAGCAAAAATGCCCCGAAAGCATACACATCGGTGCCTGGCGTGGCCTTGCCGCTTCGACAATGCTCCGGCGCAAGATACCCAAGAGTTCCAACCAGATGGGTTGTTTGAGGATCAGTTCCATGGTCATATAATCTTGCAAGACCGAAGTCTCCTAATCTAGCATTCAATTCACCATCGAGCAAGACATTACTAGCCTTTACATCTCTGTGAATAACAACTTGCTCCCATTCTTCGTGCAAATAAAACAGACCCGATGCAACACCCATGATTATTCGGAATCTCTGACTCCAGCTTAAAGTAACCTTAGGTTGGTCAAATAGATACTTGTCTAGACTGCCGTTGGGCATGTAGTCGTACACCAAAAGCAGCTCTCCCTTGCGCCGGCAATACCCCAAGAGTGGTACTAAATTCCTGTGACGAAGCCGACCAATGCTTACAATTTCTGCAACAAATTGTTTCATTCCTTGCCTTGATTCAAGAGAAACCTTCTTCACTGCAATCTCAATTTTAGAGGTAGGTAGGATACCTCTATAGACCCTACCAAATCCACCGGTGCCCAACAGCTCTTTGTCCCTAAATCCTTTTGTGGCAATATAAAGATCTTTGTATTTGAATCGGTGAGGCCCATATTGAAGCTCCCAGTCTTCTAGTAATTCTGCAAACTTCTTCTTCCTTCTTATAACATAAATTACGGCTGAAACTGCTACCAAGCTTAAACTAACAATAATCACAGGCAACCCAATTGTCAAAAATTTAGATCTGGGTTTACCTCCAATCCGAGGCAGCTTGGGAAGTTGAGAGACATCAAGTTCTGGAGCTTGGCCGTTCACCTTAAAGCTCCAACCCAAAACATAATGAGCTGTTAGAATTGAGCCAGTTGAGGCTGAGAAGCCAACATACATGTTGTCTTTAATGGTCGGTGAAAGATCATAGGGCAAAGACAAGAGAGGAGTTTTGGGTTTCCCGGCATTAATTGGAGCCATAGTGACCTCGATTTTCTTCTTGACACCGTCATATTCCACCCAAACTCGCATTTGGTGGCCGCTGATAAGAGTCAGGTTCCTAAACACACCATTGTCATCAGCATAATATCCTGCGGGGGCAGATTCCACGGACGTCATGCCATTTATATCAATCCCAACATGGTTATCATTGATGTCCTTAAACTCGCTGTTCTGGATGGTATCGAGTTCTACGGCGACAACATGATTGGTGGAATTACCATCGTTGCTACTATTGAAAAGGCCAAGGTACTGGGCTTGCAGAGCTCCTGGGAGCCCTCTTGTGGGAGCAATCACGAAAGCAAACCCATGACTGCTAAAAGTGGGATATTCAGAAATGATAGCAAATACAAAGGTGGTAGAGAACGAGGAAGCGGTGCCATTGGACGAGTTCTTGAAGGTTATAGGATTGGGGAAGAAAGCATGACCCTTTTGCTGTCTGGTGTCATTAGTGAGCCTCAAAAGGCCAGTGGAAGTGACACCGGCTATGCCGTCAAGGCTTAGATTTGCCGATTGAAGGCCGAGGTAGGTGAAGCTGGTATCTTCTGAGGCTACTAAGCTAATTAGCAGAAGCAGAAGCAATACTAGCTTGGACAACATGTCTTTATTTTGCATCTGCTCCCCTGTTTTCACCGTTTCATAGTTCCACTTCCAAGTTTAAGACATGTAGTGTTGGTTTTGGTTTTTTGTCAGATTAAGACTGGGAAAAGGAGGGTGGAAAGCTACAAACAAGACTTAAAATAAATAGTATAAAAACGATGAGAAAGGAGGTGGGGGAAAGCTGCTAATTAATTATTCTACGTTTTAATTTTAATTTAGTTAAAAATTCAATAAATCTCCATTGTCGTTGCCGAGTGATGGAAGATGATTTGAAGTAGCAGCCATTCTAGAAGAACGATGGCACGTACAAATTAGTCTACGTTTGCTTGCAAATTGTCATTCTCGTATATAGTAGATGCCAAAGATCCAGTGCCCTTTTTTCTATGCTCACCATTCATCATTTGGCTTTGTCAAATGGTCAATACCAATGTGTAATTTGCAAAGAGCGACTGGCCCATGGCCATGACATTCTTTGAATTTTAAGTCAAAGATAAATCAAAATTTTCAAATTTTTAGACTCTTGGCAACAAATTTTAAAATGTACTAGAAACATTGCATTTGAATATCTCCATCATGGCATTGTAAGGCATTTGGTCATCACCCACGTCCACACATGCAAGTGAGTTCATTCTCTCTAGATTTTTTTTTTTTTTTTTGACAAACGAAAAGAAAAAAGAAGATTCGAATCATTAATTTTTACTTCAGAAGGCGTACTGATTGAGTTACTCTTAAGAATCATTCCTTCTAGATTTAAGCCTTAACATCATGACATCATTCCCTCTAGATTTAAGCCTTAACATCATGACAGTTCAAATGTACTTCAAAGTCCTCATTCTAGATTGATGCTTGAGGCCGGCCACCTTATTTAATTTGGTTAATGTCTTGCCTGAGTCTTCTAGAAGTAGCAAGGTAGTCTTCAATCTAGATGAAAGCTTAGGGTCACCAAACCTTATTAATTTTGGGTACTGTCTTGTAAGACTCTTCAACAATTTTTTATTTCTTATTTTTTAGGGTCACCAAACCTTATTAATTTTGGGTACTGTCTTGTCAGGCTCTTCAACAATTTTTTATTTTTTATAATAAAAAAATATGGATATTGCGAAAATTTTTACCAGAGTTAATGAAAACTCCTAATGGAGAGAAACATTATAAAAAATTGAAAAATCCATACCTAAATTAAGAGTTTTAGAACATTATAAAGAGTGTTTGAGACTGTGTTTAATAAATAAAACTTTTAAGTTAAAAAAGTAATTTTTGGCAAAAGCTTTATTTTTAATCTTCTACTAAAAGACAAAAATGTGCTTTGGCTATTTTTAAGTTTTTTAAACTCTTAAAAGCGTTTTTAAATTTTTTTTACCAAATGGATTATTTTTTTTTAAAAAAAAACCAAATTCATTTAGACAAATATTGTGGTTAGTTATATCAGAGCCCACAACGAATTAACGTCCAGATTTTTTTTTTTTTTTTTTGGGTTGTGTATTTCCACGGCTTCCCAAGTTGCCAAGGTTCCTCCCTCAGGCCCCAACTACGATCAACCCAACAAACTGGCATAATCTCCTATCTAAATCAATCTTCACCATCAATTTTCGGTGAAGCTTTTTTGTGATAACTAATTATTATGGAAAGCCCGGATTGTCCCTTATATGGGCCGAATGGTGGATGTCAGCCCAACTCTAACTCTCCAATCTGTAGAATGGGCAGGGGCAAAGACGTGGGCCTCCTAATTTTCTAGGCCGGTCTACCAAGTCGGTACCAAACTATGACACCCCCAAATCAAATGCTACCATTGTTTTGATCATGCATATGAAGATGATTGGATTTGGCCTAGGTCTAGGCGTTTGTCAAAAAATATGTTGTAATTTTGTTAATGGTTTAGGTTTAATTTCGTGTTTTTCATAAGAAAAACATAATGAAATTAAATCAGACTGACACCTAGGCCCAATCCAAGGTTGCCAGCAACAGAATATGCATGCTTTCCTTACTTTCTTGTAGACATCTTCATCCTTCAACTCAAATTATTAAAAGGCCAATAGATTCTTTGGATGAATATAAGAGAGTCCACCACTAATGGGGGGTCAAAAATTATGGAAATGCAAACCATGAAGAGTCCAAAATGGTGAATTGGAATGTTGCATTTCATACTATCTATCAAAAAATGAATTTTCAGTAAAGAGTACAACCAAATTGGTAATCTTAGAATTAGTAGTAATAGAGGCATTGGCCACAGTGCACAACATGCATCGGAATTCAATTGAGATTTGGAGTTACAGAGAATCATGTTGGAAAGTGATGCGGTCCAAATTATGAATGTTGTGAAGGTTACAAAATGAAATTGAAGTAGATATGGTCAATTAGTAGATGATAAAAACTAAATGGGCGTTGAAATAATGAAAAGTTTAAGATTTTTGCTTCTCTTTTTCAGTTCATGCCGAGTACTTTCATAATATAAATCTAATCTCTGGTCTCCATCCCAGGACATAAAAGTGTAGATTTTTCAAGGGTTGGAAGAAAAAAAAATAAAAAATTATTCCTTGGCAATGACATCCAATATAAATCCAAAACGCTGATGAATTATTCTGCGAGATGCAAAGTTGCAAAATAAATAATCATAGAAGGCCGCATCGACCCAGAGAGCTCATCTTGCCCATGTTTGCACATCAATTAATATACTACAACTACGTTAAAACAAACTATCTACTACAATCATTTCAACATCATTTATAAAAAGCTCAAACAAAAGCTTTTAGAATCAACGAGCTCCTGAGAGAAGCGACTCTGCAATAAAAGAGGACTGAGTGAACCTGTCCCCTGAAGATGAATAGGACAAGGCAAAATCACTAAAACCACCTTCCTTGTTATGCGTAAATGTTAAGCCGTTGGCACAAAGGCCAAGCGATGATAACTCTGGAAGAGGAAATCCACCCTCCAAGAATTGTACTACTTGGCGCATGCTTGGCCTATCTGTAGGCTCTGAAAGGGAGCAAAGCAACCCAAGTTTCAAAACAAGCTCTACTTCCTCTGCTACATAATCTGCACCCAATCTTACATCTCTTGCCGCAAGAATTTCACCTCGGTTCCAATGAGAAAACACCCAATCAAGGAGAAGGACGTCATCTGCTGCTCCTCTTGGCTCTATTGGTCTCCTTCCACAAGAAACCTCAAGCAAAAACGCCCCAAAAGCAAACACATCGGTACCTGTCGTCGCCTTGCCGCTTCGACTATGCTCCGGCGCAAGATAACCAAGAGTTCCTGCCACATGGGTAGTTTGAGGAGCACTTCCGTGGTCATATAATCTTGCAAGACCGAAATCTCCTAATCTAGCATTCAGTTCACCATCGAGCAAGACATTACTGGCCTTGACATCTCTATGAATAACAACCTGCTCCCATTCTTCATGCAGATAAAACAGCCCTGATGCTACACCTTTTATCACTTGAAATCTCTGGCTCCAGCTTAGTGTAACCTCGGGTTGGTCAAAGAGGTACTTGTTTAGGCTGCCATTGGGCATGTAATCGTACACCAAAAGCAGCTCTCCCTTGCGCCGACAATACCCCAAGAGTGGAACTAAATTCTTGTGACGAAGTCGACCAATGCTTACAATTTCTGCAACAAATTCTTTCATCCCTTGCCTTGATTCATGGGAGACTCTCTTCACTGCAATCTCAATTTTTGAGGTAGGCAGTATACCTCTATACACCCTACCAAATCCACCAGCACCCAACAGCTCTTTATCCCTAAATCCTTTTGTGGCAATATAAAGATCTTTGAATTTGAATCTGTGAGGCCCATATTGAAGCTCCCAGTCTTCTAGCAATTCTGCATACTTCCTTTTTCTTTTTATGACATAAACTACAGCTGAAATTGCTATAGAGACTGAACTGACAATAATCACAGGCAACCCAATTGTCAAAAATTTAGATATGGGTTTACCTCCAATCCGAGGCAGCTTGGGAAGTTGAGAGAGATCAAGTTCTGGAGCCTGGCCGTTCACCTTAAAGCTCCAACCCGTAACATAATGGGATGTTAGGACTGAGCCGGTTGAGGAAGAGAAGCCAACATACATGATGTCTTTAATGACCGATGAAAGATCATAGGACAAAGACAAGAGCGGAGTTTTGGGTTTTCCCACATTAATTGGAGCCATGGTGACCTCGATTTTCTTCTCGACACCATCATATTCCACCCAAACTTGCATTTGGCGGGCGCTGATAAGACTCAGGTTCCTAAACCCGCCATTGTTGTCAGCATAATATCCAGCGGGAAATGATTTGTTGGACTTCAACCCATTTATATCAATCCCAACATGGTTATCATTGATGTCAGCAAACTCGCTGCTCTGGATGGTATCGAGCTCTACCGCGAAAACATGGTTGGTGGCGTTACCGTTGTTGTTACCATTGAAAAGCCCAAGGTACTGGCTTGGGAGAGCTCCTGGGAGCCCTCTTGTGGGAGCAACCACGAAAGCAATGCCATGGCCACTCAAAGTGGGATATGCAGGATAGATAGCAAAAACAAAGGTAGTAGAGAAGGAGGAAGCGGTGCCTGTCGAGGATTTCTTGAAGCTGACCGGATTGGGGTAGAAAGCATGACCATTTTGCTGTTTGGTGTCGTTGGTGAGCCTCAAAAGGCCATTAGGGGTGATTTCAGCTATGCCGTCTAGGCTTAGATTTCTCGATCTAAACCCATTGAAGAGAAAGCTGGTATCTTCAGAGGCTACAAAGCTCGCGAGGAGAGGCAGCAGGATTGCAAGCATGAGAAACATGGGAATTTTCCTGCATAAACCGCTCTTCTCACAACTTATGAGTTTCACATTCTTCAAGTCTAGGAAATGTGGCCTTGGTGTACACATATCAAAGAAAATAGGTCCGATTGGTCAACCACCAAGTCTCTCTCAACTTGCCCACAAGCGTTTCTATTCCCCAACTAAGGGCATGTTTCGGAGTTCCATTTCAATAAGTACGATTTTCAAAATTACGTGTTTAAAAATTGTGTTTTTTAAATCACTATTTTTTAAAATTGCAAAGGTATTTGGTAAAACATATTAAAAAGTATTTTTTTTATCAATCGAGTGTTTGGATAAAATTAGCATATAACTACGATNTTGTTTAAAAATATAAATTATTTTTTAAAAAACGCATTCCCAAACGGATCCCAAGTCTCCTATAAACTTATAAACTGCGTTCTTATTGAACCTCTCAATTTCCAGTACTATAAATAGTATACAGAGATTTAAAAGGGGATATTTTATCCTGTTATATAATTTGCTTTTAAGAATTGTAATTATTAAAGTTGGAAGAAAATTAGTCCTAAGTTTTCAGACGGTGGACGACGATTTTCAAGTAGCAGCCACATGACATGATCCCAAAGTCAGATTTTCCCACCGGAGACATATAATTAGATTATTTCTTTTATACTGGATTGGAAAAAAAATTTGTCCTTGGTAAAAATTATGTTGTCTTCAGTGAAAAATATATATTTTTTAAAAAATATATATTATTGCATCATTGTAATTATATTATACGAGCTTATAATCCGCGTAATGCGCAAATTTTTTTATTATAATTTAATTTTAAAATTTAAATACATTATTTTTCGTTATAAATTTTTTTAAAAAAACATAAAAATATATTTCACATATTTAAATAAAAAATAAATAAATTTTTATTCTTATAAATATATATAATTTAAAATAACTAATAAAAAATTTTTTTAAAAAAATTGGAGGTTAGTGGCCACATGATCACATTCACAGCCGCCATTCGAGAAGAAGCATAGCCGCATGTGCTAAATAAAAAACCAGTCAATTTTTGCCACTTGTCATGTCCAATTGCCCCAATGCTTTGCTCCACGCAGACATTTCTCAATCCTCCAAGAGAAATCCACGTTGACTTGTGGCCCAGCCCCAGTGGCAGTCGACCTAAGATACACAGCTCGGCTGCCTTTTTTTTTTGGGAAATGCTAGAATGCAATAAACTACCCATATTTGGCCCATAAAAGTCTATGTGGCATCCCAAAAAAATATTTTAGAATCTTTTTGCAGTGAAAAAATAACCCATAATGCAATAAATGAGGGATGCCACATAGACTTTTATGGGTCAAATATGGATAATTTATTGCATTCTAGCATTTCCTTTTTTTTTCCTTTTCTTTTCTTTTCTTTTCCCGAGCAAATGATAAAAATAAAAGCATTGAGGTTTTTTTTATTTTTTAAATTCCAAACAGACATCAAGTGATTCAAGTCCGCACCGATTGAAGGAAGAGGAAGAGGAAAAGAGAGCCCCAAGTACTGATAAGGCTGTGAGCTCAATAATTAACACTTTCAATCTTTGAAAAAATAAAAATAAAAAAAGATTTTTTTTATTTATATATGTGTCCTGTGATTTCCTATTCCACAAAGGCCAACCACGTGGGATCCTCATTTTCTAGTTATTTATGAGGGAGGCTTGGGGCAAGGGCAACGTGCATTTGTTTTCCCTTTCTTGAAGTCTACACTACTTTATTGATTCTCTACCCTTCCACTTAATTTGATTAATTGCATAGAGAGGGATATGATTTTGACTAAATAATCAAAAGAATCATATGAGTGGATTAATCATGTAATATAATATTATTAATAATAGAAAAATAATGTATTAGTTGGTGACCAGGACTAAGTGCATTTTAAATTGCGAGACGGATAAGAATAAAGAAAATGACGAATGATGTAAGAAAGAGCTTATTTTTTTTATTCAACAACAATCACTTTCATCCATATCCTTCATATTTTATATGATGTTTGAGTTTGCATGTGAATCTACCCAAACTTTGGTTGCAAATCTTGACTAACATGCCTGAGTCATATAATGTAATTAAGCATGGCCTGAGTGGAATGATAAGGAACACGATTCTCTCCGGTTAGTGAAAGCATATTTTTGACTCCTTAAAGGCCTTATTTGGTAAAAGGGTTGGCTTTACTTTGTTACTATTCACTTTAATTTCCCAAAAAAAAAATCAACATTAAAACATTTTTACTTTTTTTTTTTTTTTTTTTTTTTTTGAATTGGTTTTCATATATAACGAAATCCAAGCTTAAACAGCAGCAGTTATAGGCTCTTCCACATGTAGCGGAAAATCAGCTCTCCACTCTCTACCCGCTCCATGCATGAACGCTAAATGAGCTAACTAGTGTGCAACACCATTAGCTCGCCTACTGACATGTTGAAATACTCATCCCTGCCACATTCTTAGTTCTTCTTTAATGTCATTCACGATCTGCCCATAAACTGTCCAGCAGTTGCCCTCCTTGTTAATCGCTTGCACTACCTCTAATGCATCCCCCTCAATGAGCACATTTCGAAGTCCCAAGTGTTTCACAAGAGCCACCGCTAACCACGCCCCAACTATTTCCGCCATAGTAGGATTGTTGATGAAGTCCTTCATTGCACATGCCATTACCAAGTCCTTACCTATGTAGTCACGGACGGCAATTCCAACACCCATTTTGTTCTGTTGCTTGCTAATTGATGCATCCCAATTGACCTTTACATGCCCAACTAGGGGTGGTAACCAACCAACTATTGGACGAGAAACCACGAGTATGGGATTTGTTTTAACTGCCGCATGATCAACAGCCTCAACTTGCTTCCTTGCACGTCAAACCAGGTCTGAGGGGGCAACCATATCGCCACCGAACACCATAGAATTCCTCCTCAGCCATATTTGTCTCGCCATAGTAACAACCAGATGCATTTGATCGGAATCTAATCTCTCCATCAACTTCTCCATGACATGAATAAAATCAATTTCATCACTAGTACATTTATGGATCTTTGGGCTGCATTCCATCCAAACGTCTTTGGCTGACGAGCATGCCCATAAAATGTGGCCAATAGTCTCTGTTGCCAAACCACATAGTGGGCATAATGGATCCACCGTGATGTGCCGTTTAAACAATAATTCTTTCGTTGGCAAAATATTAGTACATGCTTGCCAAAGAAAAGTTTTGACCACTCTAGCACAGTTTATCTTCCAAATCCCTTTCCATAGAGCTGTCATATCTTGAGCATTTGAGCAACTTCCACCTTCACGTATCTCATTTTCTTTCACCATATGGTAGGCACTGCGAACTGATGAGAGTCAAATAGTGCATATTTGAGCCCCTTAACTTATATTAGTTAGGCTCTTAGCTGTGTTATTTTCTGATGCTTTTGTTAATTTTTGGTGTCTCAAGTGCATTGCAGGTTACTGACATAAGAATGCGGTTAAAGGGGTGAAAAATGTGCATAATGAAGGAAGAATCCCCCAGCAATGCGTTCGACCGCACTGGGCTGCGCTCGACCGCAACTGCGTTCGAGCCCAGGAGTCGCACTCTAGCGCATGTCCACATCACCTGAAACCCTAGCATTTCATGTTGAACGGCCGCGCCGCACGAAGCATGAAGCCTCATATGCATTCGATCGCATATGCTGCGATCGAGCGCATTGCGTTCGAACGCACATGTTGAGTTCGAACGCACTCGTAATGACCTGTCAGCACGCGAGAAAACCTAATTTTTTAGTATAAATTTGTATTTTTAATATGTAAACCCTACGTTGGGAGGCGCCGTAGAGAGCAAAAACACGAATTTTGTCGTGTCTAAGCCTTTGTGAACGCTTTTTGATTGTAAGTTTCGTTTCTTCATGTTTTCAATTAATTTTGACATGTCTGTTGTGATCATGAGGGGCTAAACCTTCAACTGAGGTTGAAGATTAAGCCTCGTCTTTGATGAACAATTGTATTATTGTCATTTTATATACACAATTTGATGTTTTATATAGTTGTTCAAAGTCCCTCCATTGCTTGATTTATTTTGTATAATTGAGCGCCCTTTTTGATTTCATGCATTATTTTATATTCGGTGTGTTTTGTCTGGGGATACATTGAGTGATTGGATTGAGACTAATATCCA
>CM017327.1:13913242-13947683 GCA_006937295.1 Carpinus fangiana | reverse complement strand
TAAGTTTCGTTTCTTCATGTTTTCAATTGATTTTGACATGTCTGTTGTGATCATGAGGGGCTAAACCTTCAACTGAGGTTGAAGATGAAGCCTCGTCTTTGATGAACAATTGTATTCTTGTCATTTTATATACACAATTTGATGTTTTATATAGTTGTTCAAAGTCCCTCCATTGCTTGATTTATTTTGTATAATTGAGCGCCCTTTTTGATTTCATGCATTATTTTATATTCGGTGTGTTTTGTCTGGGGATACATTGAGTGATTGGATTGAGACTAATATCCATCGTGATCTACGGATACGGTGGATGATTTGATCTCAATTAAATACTCGTTGTGATTCTTTAACGGATAGATTCACCGAATGATTTTATATGCATGTTCACGACTGTTGAACAGTGATCAAAAGCATTTTAAATTATCAATTGTGTATGTAAAATGCGAGAATAAATTGTTTGATTAGACGAGGTGGATTCGGAAACCTTGGTGTTTTTACTTTGTTTGTTGTTTAAATTATTGTTTAATTTAGTTTTATCAAAATTGCAAAACGAACTTCGAACTCTAGGAACTAGGTTAAAATAGGATTTGTTTGAATAGAAAAGTTGATTTTAACACAAAACACAATTCCCTGTGGATCGACTTCGCATTTTTACGCGCACTTTACTGCACACGATTCGTACACTTGCGAGTATTATTTTTGGTACAATCACGAACTGTGTAGTCACCATGCTTAGTACCAGCCCAAACTAGATGGCCTTTTCTATTTCTTGGACACACGGCCATACTGCAAATCACTTGAGCCTCCTCAGCATTAAAAACATTTTGTACCATTGAAGTGTTCCACCAATTGGTATCTGGATCTAGTAAGTCACAAACCTTAGCATCTCTTGGCAGAAATCTCACAGGGGACTGAACCAAATGTGATCCAGGTGTTGGTATACACCTATCCTCCCATATTCTAATCGAAGCACCATCCCCTACACGCCAAACAAGCCCTTCTTTGAGAATAGGGATTGAGTTCCTCATACTTTGCCAAACATACGATGGCTTCCACCCCAAACTAGACTCCAAAAAAGATTCATTTAGGTAATATTTTTCCCGAAAGATTTTTGCCACCAAAGTTTCGGGATTTTGTAACAATTTCCATCCCTGTTTAGCAAGAAGAGCTATATTAAAAATCTCAAGATTACGAAACCCCAACCCTCCACACTCCTTACCCGTTCCCATCTTGCTCCAACTCATCCAAGCAATCCTTTTGTCATTCCCCTTATGCCCTCACCAAAATTTGGACATCATAGAGTTAATATCCTTACACATGGTCTTAGGCAACTAAAACACACTCATTGTATAGGTAGGGATTGCCTGCACAACTGCCTTCAATGGAACTTCCTTCCCAGCTTGTGAAAGAAATTTCTCTTTCCATCCGTTCATATATTCCCAAATCCTTCCTTTTATAAATGAGAAGGAACTAATCCTTGATCTCCAATTAATGCAGGTAAGCCGAGGTACTTTTCAAAACTAGTTGTAGCATTGACTCCAGCAGTCGACAATAGGACCTCCTTCACTTCCATTTTTGTGTTTTTGCTAGAGAAGATGAAAGTCTTATCCTGATTCAATTTTTGGCTAGAAGCTTGTTCATATACCTCCAAAACCTCTTGGATTCAATTCATTCCAACACATTTGCTCTGCAAAACAGCAAGCTGTCATCTGCAAAAAACAAGTGGTTAATTCTTGTACTGCCTCTTGTAATAGGCAGCCCAGTTAGTCTCCGTTCTTGTTCCGCCACTCGCATCATTCATTTTTTATTTGATAATGACAGGGTGCTCTAATTTAATAAGGCCACAAATTCAAAAGACCTGTGTCCCACAGCTACAAGGGACAAGAGCCTAATTCAATCTCTCTCTATTGGGTGAGGCCCCATCTCAAAATTGTCGCCATGGGTTTAAGTCAATTAAAGTGGTGGCTTGCGAATAATTTCGGCCTTGATTGTAATTATTGCCGATGAACACGGGTTAATGGGCTGATTCTAGGTCTTACAGTGCAAGCGGCGTGGTCCAGACAATCCACTTCCCGATAGAGAACATCTTAAGTAAAACAAAATTCTTATTATGTAGTTTGAATTATTATTATTACTATAAGTCACGATGTAAATAAACATATTTGTGTGAATTTATAAATAATTATGATATTTATTTTACATAGGAATTGAATAAGTTAATTGGGCATGTCGGGAACCATTTCAAGTTGGTTCAAAAAAACAAATAGATCAAACTTTAGTAGACCAAGTAGGAAACAAAATCAAAATTGCCTTATATTAAAATTAAGAGAAAAGTCTATATACTCCTCTTAAACTACTATTCAATTGATAATGTTTCATATAAACTTTTAATTATCACAATGCTCCTTTCAAATTATCAAAAATCGTCAATGTTCTCTCTAATGATAAAAATATCCTTAATAATTTTATTTTTTTTTTCAAATTTAGAAAGATATTTAGTCTTTTTGACAAAAATTTAAAGTCATTTTTATCTTTTATCTGGCTTCGAGGGTTACATTAGCAATTTTTTAATAGTTTAAGAATATATTGTTCTAATTAAAAAAATTAAATAGAATATTATTAATTAAATAGTAATTTGAGAAAGTAAGTAGACTTTTTTATAAAATTAGATAAACATAACTTACTTGACTATCTTGTACTTGAACTTTCAAGTCAGTCAACTCAAATTCAATGAATCGATCCATACTCCATTTAGTGTTGGGCATAAAATCAGTCTTGATGTGGGAGATGCATTCGATTCTAGTGAGTGTCTCCAGCCAAAAGTTTCTGAGAACCAGATTTTGAATGTGGAGGACCACGTACGTAGTTGGTAACAGTCACTCTGCAGAAACTATTGAAGACCATAAGGAAAGGCAATGACGAAGAAAGATAGGATTAGCAAACAAGGGGAGAGTGCCATGGAACAAAGGCAAGAAGCATAGTGCAGGTAACTGCATTTAGGATGTGACATCTTCTCTATCAAAAATCTTGCTGACCGTACAGTTTTATTACACATACTGACATACCAATTTTTTTTATTAATTCTGAAGCGCTACTATACTATATAATGCATGTTATAAAAATTGTAGTGTAGCAGGCTAGCAGTTAAAAAAATGAATAAATTGCAGCTGTTGGGAGTCGAACCAGCACCGTTTCAGATGAAGGGGCGTGTCTTAAACCGTTGAGCCAACTGCCTGGCAGTTGCAAAGTTACGAAATTTGTGACAAATAACTGTCTCTCAGATTTCTATAAATAGAGCATTTTGCTCTACGAATTATTATGACTTATTATTACTTTCTCATCCCTCTTAGTCAAATACACGATTTTGCACAGAAAACTATGAAAATCAAACTTCATAATTGTTGTATACAGTTGGTGACTTTGTTGTATCCTGCAAGTGAATTGCTTGCAACCTAGCAACAAACTCTTTTGAGTGGGGGGCAATTATAACCTTAAAGATAGTGTTTATACATGCTTCAAAGTCGCATTGATTTTTCTGATTACTATATTATACCAATTTCCTCAACAATTTTAAGGTGATAATTGACAAATGGGATTAAAATCTGATATGGCGACTTTCAAGATGATGAATCAAGACTTCGTGAAATTGAACAGATTTGATGAGACGAATTTCACTCGTGGAAAGACAAATTGATGTTCTTGCTTACAACGTTGAAGATTTCATACGTTTTGGATCCTGATTTACCAAAACTTGGAGAACCTGAGCCTGATGAAGATGCCCAGATAAAGGCAGAACGTAAAAAGCATGAAGAAGATGAAGTGGTTTGTAGAGGACACATTTTGAACACACTCTCTGATCGACTCTATGATCTATTCACTTCAATCAAGTCACCAAGAGAAATCTGGGAGGCTTTGGAATTCAAGTATAAGACTAAAAAACAAGGTACGGATAAATTTCTTATTATGAAGTTTTTTGAATTTACAATGGATGATAATATTTCTGTGATGGATCAAGTTCATGAATTGCAAGTTCTAGTGAATAGACTTCGAGACCTAAAAGTTGAAGTTTCAGAACCTCTGCAAGTTGGAGCCATAATTGCTAAACTTCCTCCAAGTTGGAATAATTATAGAAAGAAACTTATTCACACAACTGAAGATTTCACTATGGAGCAAATTCGGAAACATTTACGAATAGAAGAGGAAACTCGAATTCATGATAAAAATCTATTTTCTCCAAGTAACTCTAAAGTGAACTTTGTTGGTGAGAAAAATAAGTTTCAAAATAATTATGGAGGAAAGAAGAGGAATTATAGTGATCTCAACAACAACTCCAGCAATGGTAACAAGTATAAGAAAAATAAAACTTGTTACAATTGTGGAAAGAAGGGACATCTGAAGTGTGAATGCTGGTACGGGAAGAAGCAAAAGAAGGAAGACACAAAAATTTCCAATAGTGCGAATATAACTGAAAAGGAGACTTTTGAAATTGTAGCCATGGTATCTGAAATGCACATAAACATAGTTACAAAGTTACACATGGTTGCATCAATCAAGTCTTCTGATTGGTGGTATGATTCAGGTGCTACTGTTCATATTTGCGATGAGAAATGTCAATTCAAGAATTATGAAGATGCAACGGATGGACAAAAAGTGCTAATGGGAAATGACAACACTGCAAAAGTGATGGGAAAAGGAACTGTTGAACTTCAGTTTACATCTGGAAAGAAACTTATTCTTGTCAATGTTCTTCATGTTCCAGAAATTAGAAAAAATCTTGTGTGTGCAAATCTTCTTTGTATGAAAGTTATTAAGGCTGTAATTGAGTATGATAACCTTATTATGTCCAAAGGAGGAGTGTTTGTTGGAAAAGGATACTCTTGTGATGGCATGTATAAATTAAGTATTAATAAAATAAACTATGGTTGTGTTTATATTGTTGAGTCTTCAATTTTGTGGCATAATCGTTTAGCACATTTAAATTTTAGATCTTTAAAATTTATGTCTAAACATGGTTTGATTTCATATAATAATGATCATAGTGCTAAATGTGAAATTTGCATTCAAGCAAAAATGACAAAGAAACCTTTCCCAAAAACAAATAGAAATTCACAATTATTAGAACTTGTGCATTCTGATGTTTGTGAACTTAATGGCGTTTTAACTAGAGGGGGCAATAGATACTTCATTACTTTCATTGACGATTTTTCAAGATATACATATGTATATTTAATGAAAAGTAAAGATGAGGCCTTTAATATGTTTAAATGTTATAAGTCTGTTGTTGAAAATCAAAGGGAAAAGAAAATTAAGATACTTCACAGTGATAGAGGTGGTGAATACTTTCCCACTGAATTTACTCTATATTGCGAAGAGAATGGCATTATACATCAAACTAGTGCACCCTATACCCCACAACAAAATGGTTTAGCAGAAAGAAAAATAGGACACTAGTTGATATGGTAAATGCTATGATTTTGAATGCAAAGTTAAATTTTAATTTATGGTGAGAAGCTTTGCTTACAGCATGCCATGTGCATAACATGCAGAATACCTTCTAAGGTTTTTAAAGTTTCACCATACGAATTGTGGAAAGGCAGAAAACCAAATCTGGAATATCTTTGGGTATGGGGTTGTTTGGCCTTTTTTAGAGTTCCAGACCCAAAAAGAACAAAATTAGGACCAAGGGCTTTGAAGAGTGTTTTTGTAGGATATGCTGAAAATTCAAAAGCCTATAGACTTTTGAATTTGGATTCTAATGTCATAGTAGAATCAAAGGATGTAGAATTTATTGAAAATAAATTCTATAATGATTCCAAAACTGTTTTAGATCCTACTCAAACACCATAAATTGACATAAATCCTAATTTATCTCAGGAAAATAAAGGAAAAAATCCTGAAGCTTTAATTGAACCTAGGAGAAGTCAAAGAGCTAGAAAAGAAAAGAAATTGGATCCTAATTTTGTGTCATTGAAGGCTATTGTTTTCCTTTTGAAAGGAAACAAAGAAATTGTTCTAAACAAAATACCTATTTTATTAAATATAGAAGAAGATCCTAAAACATATAAAGAAGCTATGGCTTCTAGAGATGTTGCATTTTGGAGAGAGGCAATTAATGATGAAATGGACTCAATATTGTCAAATAATACTTGGGTTTTAGTTGATTTGCCTCTTGGATCTAAACCTATAGGATGTAAATGGGTATTTAGAAAGAAATACAATACAGATGGGTCTCTTCTAACATTTAAGGCCAGATTGGTAGTTGAAGGTTTTAAACAAAAGGAAGGCATAGATTATTTTGATACCTATGCACCGGTAGCTAGAATAACATCCATTAGAGTGCTTATGGCACTAGCTTCTATTTTTGATTTATATGTACATCAAATGGATGTTAAGACTGCTTTTCTAAATGGTGATTTAGATGAAGAGGTGTACATGGAACAACCAGAAGGATTTGTTATGTTTGGAAATGAAAAGAAAGTTTGCAAATTAGTTAAGTCATTGTATGGATTGAAGCAAGCACCAAAACAATGGCATGAGAAATTTGACTATGTTATTTTATCTCATGGATTTAAACATAACAATGCTGATAAATGTATTTATTCTAAATTCACTGATTGTTATGGTGTTATTATTTGTCTTTATGTGGATGACTTGTTGATATTTGGAACAAATATGGAAGGAATATCTGAAACTAAGAAGTATCTAACTTCAAAGTTCAAAATGAAAGATCTTAAGGAAGTTGATACTATCTTAGGTATCAAAGTAAAGAAATATAGTGGGGGCTATGCTCTATGCCAGTCTCATTACATTGAGAAAATGCTTCTTAAATTTCAACACTTAGGAATTAAAGAAGCAAGTACCCCACATGATTTTGCATTTAAATTAACTTAGAATTCTGGTAGGACAATTACTCAGTTAGAATATGCTAGTGCAATTGGTAGCTTAATGTACGCAATGCATTGCACTAGGCCAGATATTTCCTTTGCAATTTGTAAACTTTCTAGATATACGAACAATCCTAGTACGGAACATTGGAAAGCAATTGGTAGAGTCCTTGGTTACCTTAAAAGAACAATTGGATTAGGACTGTATTATACCAATTTTCCATCAGTACTAGAAGGATACACTTATGCTAGTTGGATAACTAGTGAGAGTGATAACAAGGCTACGTCTGGGTGGGTTTTTACCCTTGGTAGCAGAGCGGTTTCATAGGCTTCTAAGAAACAGACGTGTATTTCACATTCCACAATGGAATCTGAATTTATAGCTTTGGCAGTAGCGGGCAAAGAGGCAGAATGGCTGCGGAATTTATTATTAGATATAAAGTTGTGGCCACAACCGATGCCAGCCATTTCTTTGCTCTGTGATAGTGAAGCTACTATGTCTAGGGCACATAGTAAAGTTTATAATGGAAAATTTAGACATATAAGCTTGAGACATGAATATGTCAAACATTTGATAATCGATGGTATTATTACTATTGTGTATGTGCGGTCAAGTAAAAACTTGGCAGATCCATTTACTAAGGGACTCTCGAGAGATTTAGTGAAAAGTACATCTAGTGGAATGGGTTTGAAAACCTTTAATTTAAAAGTCACCTATAATAGGAACCCAACCTTACACTATTTACAAATAGTTCAAGGTTTAAAGGGTAATAACAAGTTACAGTTAAGTGGCTGTAGAGCACTGAAATATATATTTTTTATGATAAACCCATTCTAGTATGTTCAGTGTTGGCTGTTACGATAAATGAAGGATGAGTTTTATACTCTTAATGAAGTTCAATAATTATTTAAATGTCTAAAGTAACAGAGACAGTAAAGGAACTTTACCTATATGAGCATAAGAAGTGAGACAACTTCTAGCAAAAGTTTAAGGTTTACTTTTGTAAATGTTCATGAAAACCAGGATGGAACACATGAATAAGTGCAATAAAATTTGTGAGTTTTCGCTAAAATTGGATAGAATCATGTGTGTGGTATTTCCGTTCCTAACATATAAAGTCTTGGTTTAAGCTTAGGCCACCATTGACTTTGTTAGAAATTTGAAATGCTTAACACTAATTGAAAGTTTAAATCGAAAGATACTTTCTTGTATGCATGAGGATATTTGTATTTGACTGAATAGTTAATATCACAATCTAAGTGGGGGATTGTTGTAAATATTGTTTAGATTGTAATATTAAGGATGATCTTATGTGGTTCAATGGTAAGAGTTTTTTGTTTTGAACAAATGGTGAGGGGTTCGAAACTTATATTACAAAAAAAACAAATTGTAGTGTAGCAGACTAACAGTTAATAAAAAAAAGGGAAAAATATAAAATGGCCCCCTAAACTACCATTCATTTATAAAATAGCCCCCCAAACTTTCAATTGGTATAAAATAGCCCCCTAAATTACTAACCCTTTATAAAATGAACCCATTTGGTAGTTGAAACCGTCAAAATGGATGAAAAACTCAAAACAGCGTCGTTTTGGGATACAAAATTACTAAAATACCCTTATTAAAATAAAAAATAAAATTAAAAAACCCCCCATAAAAAATGTTGTCGTTTTGCCCAATCTTCAACATTAACCTTCTTCCCCCTTCAAATCCGACTGACCCACTTCAAATTATTCTCAAAATGCAGCTGAGAAATTGCAATTATGGAAAAAGAAAAAGAAAGAAAGAAGAGAATGATTATTCAAGTGTCAAGCAATAACTAGATACAAAAACGATACAACGCTACCGACATACTCATTTTCCTCCCTCTCTCACTAAAGCACAAGAAAGAGAGAAATCCTGTGCCGGTAAATTTAACAAAATCTCGCCGGAATTCAATTCCAGGAAACTCCCTCTCAAGTCCAACAAAACTTTAAGAAAAAAACTAAATTATAGAAATATTACAGTGTACTCGCACTTCTGAACCTAGGATTCACCCCAAAAACGTAACGGAGAGGAAGAAATTTCAAAAGAACAAGGTGAGAAGCTTTGGATCTCCTCCCTTTCCATGCTGATCCGCCAAACCGCTTTCAAAGCACGTGGTCGTCACCGACTCCTTCGAATTCATGGACGGAGTACCTGGCCGTCGGATCTCGAGCTTGTACGCTGATGCCTTGGCTAGAAAACTCAGGGTCAGACAAAGATTGAGACCTGTCGGCTCATCGAAGGATCGCCCGAGGCTCCACATGTCGGTACAGGTGACTTCGTCGACCTCGAAGGCCTCATCGGAAGCCGGAGTTCAAATTATTCCATTTTAATATGTTTTGCTTAGTTAAATTCTAAGGTTTGTGCACCAAATTATATTGCTTGGACAAAAATCCAAATGTAATCATGATCAAACCATAATCAATTTCAACTGAATCAATACTCAGTCATATTCATTCAAACAATTTGACTCAGTCATATTCAGTCACTGACCAGAAAAAACCAAACAAACCAGTCTTGCTGGGCGTTCAGCCAGACTAAAAAAAACACAAACCCAATCAGCCAAAACAAAACCCAAACTCCAAATCAAGAGCCCAACAAAATCAACGAAGAATATTTCTGCTACTGCCCAGAACGCCAACCCAGAACGCGAGGAAGAAGGGGATGAAGGGGTTTCGTTGAGGAGAACACAAAACGACAATGTTTTGTATGTTTTCTAATTTTATTTTTTATTTTAACAAGGTATTTTAGTAACTCTGCATCTCAAAATGACGTCATTTTGGGTTTTTCATCCATTTTAACGGTTTCAACTAATAGATGGGGCCATTTTATAAGGGGTTGGTTGTTTAGGGGGCTACTTTATATCAATTGAAAGTTTAGGGGGCCATTTTACAAATGGGTGGTAGTTTGGGGGGCCATTTTATACTTTTCCTTAAAAAAAATAAATTGTAGCTGTTGGGAGTTGAACCAGCACCGTTTCAGATGAAGGGGCGTGTCTTGAACCGTTGAGCCAACTACCTGGCAGTTGCGAAGTTACGAAATTCGTGATAAATAATTTTCTCTCAGATTTCTATAAATAGAGCATTTTGCTCTACGAATTATTATGACTTATTATTACTTTCTCATCCCTCTTAGTCAAATACACGATTTTGCACAGAAAACTCTGAAGATCGAACTTCAAAATTGTTGTCTACAGTTGGTGACTTTGTTGTATCTTGGAGGTGAATTGCTTGCAACCCGGCAACAAACTCTTTTGAGTGGGGGCAATTATCACTTTAAAGATAGTGTTTATACATGCTTCAAAGTCGCATTGATTTTTTTGATTACTATATTGTACCAATTTCCTCATCAATGCAGAGAGTCTTGAACACATTAAGAGAAGAACAATAGAAGCCTTGAGAGACCCCAAGGTGAAGTCATGTAAGATTTTTTTTTACCAAATGGATTATTTTTTAGAAAACCAAATTCATTTAGACAAATATTTTGGTCAGTTATATCAGAGCCCACAACGAATTAAGTCAAGAATTTTTTATTTTTTATTATTTATTTTATTTTATTTTTGTGTATTTCCATGGCTTCCCAAGTTGCCAAGGTTCCTCTCCCAGGCCCCAAGTACGATCAACCCAACAAACCCGCATAGCCCATCTCCTATCTAAATCAATCTTCATTCTTCACCATCAATTTTCGGTGAAGCTTTCCTTGTGATAACTAATTATTATGAAAAGCCCGGATTGTCCCTTATATGGGCCAAATGGTGGCTCTCGGCCCAACTCTAACTCTTCAATCTGTAGAATGGGTAGGGGCACAGATGTGGGCCTCCTAATTTTCTAGGTCGGTCTACCAAGTTTGCACCAAACTACGACACCCCAAATCAAAATGCTACCAATGTTTTGATCATGCATATGAAGATGATTGGATTTGGCCTAGGTCTAGGTGTTTTTCAAAAAATATGTTGTAATTTTGTTAATGGTTTAGATTTTATTTCATGTTTTTCATAAGAAAAACATAATGAAATTAAATCTGGATTGACACCTAGGCCATGCATGCTTTCCTTACTTTCTTGTAGACATCTTCATCCTTCAACTCAAATTATTAAAGGGGCAATAGATTCTTTGGATGAATATAAGAGAGTCCACCACTAATGGGGGGTCAAAAATTACGAAAATGCAAACCACTAAGAGTCTAAGAGTCCAAAAAGGTGAATTGGAATGTGGCATTTCATACTATCTACCAACAAACGAATTTTCATCAAAGAGTACAACCAAATTGGTAATCTTAGAATCAGTAGTGATAGAGGTGTTGGCCACAGTGCACAACATGCATCGGAATTCAGTCGAGATTTGGAGTTACAGAGAATCGTGTTGGAAGGTGATGCGGTCCAAATTATGAATGCTGTAAAGGCTACAAAATGAAATTGAAGTAGATATGGTCAAGTAGTGGATGATAGACACTAAATGGGCGTTGAAATAATGAAAAGATTAAGATTTTTGCTTCTCTTTTTCAGTTCATGCCGAGTACTTTCAGGATATAAATCTAATCTCTGGTCTCCATTCTAGGACATAAAAGTGTAGAATTTTCAAGGGTTGGAAGAAAAAAAGAAAAAGAAAAAGAAAAAAATTCCTTAACAATGACACTCAATATAAATCCAAAACGCTAATGAATTATTCTGCAGGGATGCAAAATTGCAAAATAAATGATCACATAAGGCCCATCAATCTAGAGACCTCATCTTGCCCATGTTTCCACATCAATTAATATACTGTCAAGGGTGAAACAATAAATGATGCAAAGGGTTTTGGCAAGATGCCAAACCCGTATGTATTGCTTTCAATATATAGAAGAGTTTGTTACAGAGATAATGCCATCAATGGAATAAAATACATTTGAGTTTTAAACAAATGATCTATAAAATAGAGTACATTCAAACTAATTGTCAATCATTATCTAACTCTTGTGAAGATAAATGAGAACTCGTTGAATTCAAATCTATTAACAGATTTGATCTTGTTGATAGACTTGGAGAGTAACTAGGAGTCTCATGCTGTTGTTTCTTATCTGATAGATTTCTATCTTCATTCAAACTTGGTGTGGGAACCTTATCTTCATTACACAGGTTAACAGCCCCCCTCAAGTTGATAGGGGGTGCAGCAACCATCAACTTGGACTTGAGATTAAGAAATCTGATTAAAGTTAATCCCTTGGTGAAGATATCAGATACTTGGTCATGTGTAGAAATAGATTGAACAGAAATGTCACGATTAAGGACTTTTTCTCAAACAAAATGGTAATCCACCTCAATATGCTTCGTACGGGTGTGATACACAGGATTACTTGCTAAAGCAAGAGCACTAACATTATCACACCAGAGGACTGGTGCAAGAGGCAGTGACACGTGAATATCTTTGAAGAGCATGCGCAACCAATACAATTCCGTTGTAGCAATTGCTAAGAGCGATATTCTGCCTCGGTGCTAGATCTGGAAACAACAGCTTGCTTCTTTGCACTCCATGAAATCAAACAATCTCCTAAGAATACTGCAAAACCAGAAGTAGATCGTCGATCATCTGGATCTCCGGCCCAGTCAGAATCACAAAAGGCATTTAGTTGCAGGGAGCTCTTTGTGTACCAAAGACCATGATCAATAGAGCCTTTCAAATATCTTAAGACACGTTTAGCAGCTGAAAGGTGGACAGAAGTGGGAGAATGTAAATGTTGACAAAGCTGGTTCACCGAGAAGGCTATTTCTGGTCTAGTTAACGTACAATACTATAATGATCCTACAATATGACAATAAATGGTTGGATCGTCCAACGCAACCCCACCATACTTCGACAATTTAGCCCCAGATGCACATGGAGACTTGTCTGGTTTTGCACCATCCATATGTGTGCGTTGGAGATTAGTTATATACTTCTTTTGACAGAGATGCAAGCCATCGGAGCTACGTGTAACCTAAATTCCCAAGAAGAAACTAAGAGGACCCAAATCCTTAAGAGGAAACTCTTGTTGCATTCGACTAATCAATAAGTTTAGAGTCGAAATATGAGTCCCTGTGAGAATAATATCATCTACGTATACAAGCATATAAATCTGAACTGTACCTGAGATGTAGATAAAAAGAGAAGTATCCACCAATGACGCCTGAAAGCCAAGCTCCAGTAAAAAACTAGACAGCCGAGTGAACCAAGCACGGGGTGCTTGTTTAAGACCATAAATTGCTTTGTGAAGACGACATACATAATCAAGATGACCCTTGTCGCAAAAACCCTGTGGTTGCTCCATATATACTTCTTCAGAAAGATATCCATGAAGGAAGGCATTCGATACATCCAACTGTCGAATGTGCCACCCAAAATGAACTGCCAAGGACAATATAATTCTAATAGTTGACGGTTTGATTACTGGACTAAACGTTTCTGAATAATCCACTCCACATTGTTGATCAAACCCCTTAGTCACCAATCGGGCTTTAAATATTTCAACAGAACCGTCCGCCTTCCTTTTAATCTTATACACCCACTTGTTTCGAATGATATTATGAGTAGCAGGCCGAGAACACAACAACCAGGTGCCATTCGAAATCAAGGCATCAAACTCAAGCTGCATAGCCTCTTTCCAGCATGAATCACATACAACTTTGCTATAGCACGTTGGTTCCATTTCCTGCATAACAGTAGAGTGACAAAGAAGAGGGTACTTGGTTGAATGAAATAGTTGGTAGTCAGAATAGGACTTGGGACGGAGAGAACCTGTTTTAGACCGTGTAACCATAGAGTGAGAATTAGAGTTCAAAAGAGGTGGGTCTAAGGCTACGGGTATGGTCTCCTGTGGAGGACTAGTATGAATAACATTTGGGGGAGAATGAGTGAGAGGTTGTGAAGATGAGGCTACTGTTTCGGGAAAAGGAAGTGGACCATTATTTTGAGTGTGGTCAGGTGTAGGAGCAATTGGTGGGTCTAAGGCTACGGGTATAGGCTGCTGTGGAGGACTAGTATGAATAACATTTAGAGGAGAATGAGTGAGAGGTTGTTGTGATGAGGCTACTGTTTCGGGAATAGGAAGTGGACCATTATTTTGAGTGTGGTCAGGTGTAGAATCAATAAGTGCAGGAGGTGATATAAGATCAGTTAAAGGTAAAGGAGAATAAGGAGAAAAAACAGTGTCACCTTTAGCATTAATCTTGGATGGAAGGTGAGAAGAAGCCATATCCTTTGCAGGAAAGGATGTTTCATCAAAGATAACATGTCTTGACAAGTATACCTTATTAGTAATAGGATCCAATCATTTGCAACTTGCAAAATTATACCCAAGAAACACACATGGTTTGGAACGATATTCAAGTTTATGAGCACTATAAGGTCAGAGAAGAGGAAAACATTGACAACCAAACACTTTTAAAGATTGATAATTAGGTTCTTTGGAATGTATCTTGAAATAAGGAGACTTATGATTAAGAACACGTGTAGGCAGCCTGTTAATTATGTATACTGCAGTGACAAACACATCTGCCCAGTATTTGTTGGAGAGAGAAGAGTGAGCTAAAAGAGTAAGACCCGTTTCTAGAATATGCCTAAGCTTTCGTTCCGCAAGACCATTTTGTTGGGATGTGTAAAGGCATGATTTTCTATGGATGATTCCATTCTTATTAAGAAATGATTGGAAATGTAAGGAAGTGTATTCTCCACCTCCATCAGATTGTAGGTGTTTGATTTTTGTAGAGAACTGATTTTCTACAAGCAATTTAAATTGGATGAATTTAGTAAGAACTTCAGATTTAAGGTGAATGAGATATATCCAACTAAATCGAGAAAATTCATCAATGAATACAACATAATATTTGAAACCACTTACAGAAGGCACATGAGATGTCCAAATATCCGAATGTATTATTTCCAAAGGAGTAACAGATACATGAGAAGAGCAATAAAAAGGAAGCTTTTTGCTCTTACCCATTTGACAGGAAATACATACATAATTTTTATTGAAAGAAGAGGAGGTAACAGGTAATTGTTTCTCCTTAATGACTCGATGAACAACCTCAAAAGAGGGATGACCTAATCTAAAATGCCAAACTAGCGAAGATGTCTTAATTCCTAAGAAAGCAGTAAATGTCTTGACTCCTTTGAGTTTATTCCTCCCAAACCACAATGGATATAGCCCGTTCTCACTCCTCCCTTCCAAGAGTATTGCTTTGGTCCGTAGGTCCTTAACAAAGAAATGAGAAGCAATGAGAACAAAATAACAGGAGTTATCAACACAGAATTTATGTATGGAAAAGAGATTAGTTGAGACTTGAGGGCAATGTAAAATATTTTTAAGTTCAAATGAGGAATTGGGAGAGTGCAAGAGGGAAGAACCAGTGTGCTCAATAGCTAAGCCCGTGCCATTTCCTACAGCCACTTGGTCAGTGCTCTGAAAAGGTTGCTGGATGTGTAAGTTGTCCAGCTCACTAGTAATATGAGCATTAGCTCCACTGTCGGCCAACCACTGCTGTTCGTCATATTCAGAATTTGTATGAGCCACCATAGCTGCAAGTTGAGGAGGAGGATGGCGTCCTTGAAAGGCGTAGTCCATACGGTGATAGCAATCTAATGCTTGGTGATTGAGTTTGCCACATATTTGACAAGGGGTACGGTTGGAAGGTGAGAAGAGACCTTCGTTGTTTTGAGCAGCAGAAACATTAGACCTTGGTGGAGGTTGATTCTGAATAGGATTTTTCTGAGTAAATTTTTGCTGTGGAGAAAACCTTTGCTGTGGGGAAGAGAACTTTTGTTGTGGGAAAAACCTTTGCTGTGACGCAAACCGTGGCTGTGAGTACCCTCTGTTCTTCTGAAAGTGACGATTTCCATTGCCAGGTTTTTGTGAAAACAAGGCAAAGGTAGATGGATCTGGAGCAACTGTACGTTGCTGGTTTAATAACATTTCATGATTTAACAGTTCATCATGAAAGTCATCAAACTTGAGTTGCTTCTCTCTGGTAGCAATCGAATATGAGGTGATAAAATTTGTGAATGATGGATTGAGACCATTCATCACAAGAGAGATTAAGTCATCGTCTGAAATAGACTGACCAACGGCAGCAAGTTGGTCTGCTGAGGACTTGGCAATTTGCAAGTACTCTGAACATGACTTTGGCCCTTGATTCAAACTCTGCAGTTGCTTATTCAGGTTAGTGACCCTGGATCGAGAATGTGAAGCAAACCTGCTTGAGAGAACGGACCAGACCTGTTGAGAAGTATTTAGTCCATATACCGCGGACAATACCGAGTCAGACAATGTCGTGGTAAGCCAACTAAGGATATATTGATCCTTACCGGTCCAGATATTAAATTCTGGATTGGGAATTTCCTTTCCCTCACTATCATTGATAAATTTTGGAGGGCATGGTTCAGAACCATCAACAATGCCCATAAAGTCACCACTACGCAGTGCTGGATGAACTTGAGTCTGCCACCTCAAATAATTGTTGCTGTTTTCAAGTTTTGTGGGATTTTGATTGAAGCTGGGAAGTGAGAAATTGTTTGAAGTTGCCATTGAACCAGGATGATTTTTGACGTATGTCTAAAAATGCTCTGATACCATGAAATAATAAATGATGCAAAGGGTTTTGGCTGAATACCAAACCCGTATGTACTGCTTTCAATATATAGAAGAGTTTGTTACAGAGATAATGCCATCAATGGAATAAAATACATTTGAGTTTTAAACTAATGATCTATAAAACAGAGTACATTCAAACAGATTGTCAATCATTATCTAACTCTTGTGAAGATAAATGAGAACTCGTTGAATTCAAATCTATTAACAGATTTGATCTTGTTGATAGACTTGGAGAGTAACTAGGAGTCTCATACTGTTGTTTCTTATCGGATAGATTTCTATCTTCATTCAAACTTGGCGTGGGAACCTTATCTTCATTACACAGGTTAACANTTTGTTGTGGGAAAAACCTTTGCTGTGACACAAACCGTGGCTGTGAGTACCCTCTGTTCTTCTGAAATTGACCATTTCCATTGCCAGGTTTTTGTGAAAACAAGGCAAAGGTAGATAGATCTGGAGCAACTATACGTTGCTGGTTTAATTACATTTCATGATTTAACAGTTCATCATGAAAGTCATCAAACTTGAGTTGCTTCTCTCTGGTAGCAATCAAATATGAGGTGATAAAATTTGTGAATGATGGATTGAGACCATTCATCACAAGAGAGATTAAGTCATCGTCTGAAATAGACTGACCAACGGCAGCAAGTTGGTCTGCTGAGGACTTGGCAATTTGCAAGTACTCTGAACATGACTTTGGCCCTTGATTCAAACTCTGCAGTTGCTTCTTCAGGTTAGTGACCTTGGATCGAGAATGTGATGCAAACCTGCTTGAGAGAACGGACCAGACCTGTCGAGAAGTATTCAGTCCATATACCGTGGACAATACTGAGTCAGACAATGTCGTGGTAAGCCAACTAAGGATATATTGATCCTTACGGGTCCAGATATTAAATTATGGATTGGGAATTTCCTTTCCCTCACTATCAGTGACAAATTTTGGAGGGCATGGTTTAGAACCATCAACAATGCCCATAAAGTCACCACTACGCAGTGCTGGATTAACTTGCGTCTGCCACCTCAAATAGTTGTTGTTGTTTTCAAGTTTTGTGGGATTTTGATTGAAGCTGGGTAGAGAGAAATTGTTTGAAGTTGCCATTGAACCAGGATGATTTTTGACGTATGTCTAAAAATGCTCTGATACCATGAAACAATAAATGATGCAAAGGGTTTTGGCAAGATGCCAAACCCGTATGTATTGCTTTCAATATATAAAAGAGTTTGTTACAGAGATAATGCCATCAATGGAATAAAATACATTTGAGTTTTAAACTAATGATCTATAAAACAAAGTACATTCAAACTAATTGTCAATCATTATCTAACTCTTGTGAAGATAAATGAGAACTCGTTGAATTCAAATCTATTAACAGATTTGATCTTGTTGATAGACTTGGAGAGTAACTAGGAGTATCATGCTGTTGTTTCTTATCTGATAGATTTCTATCTTCATTCAAACTTGGCGTGGGAACCTTATCTTCATTACACAGGTTGACAAGGGGCAAATCTAGGAGTCAAGGGTGGGCATATCTTCAACTCCTAAAAATTTCCTTGTACCATTGTAACAAATTTCTTATATCATTATTATCCCCCCAATCATAATTATGCTCTCCACCCTCATGCTTCTGCCATATTATTTCTCTTGAAATTTGAAAATTTTCAGAAAAAATGCAAGTTTCAGTGTGTTAGAAGAATGAAACGGGAAGATGATAGTTCAAAACTTCAAACTCATCATTTTGTCATTTGTGAGAGTAATAATCGTGCAGCACTGCAGCCTCGACTTTGGGGAGGAATTTAAGTTATTTAACATTAGTTATAATATTATATAATGGAGAAAATAATAATGTACGTTATAGTATTATATAATGACACAAAAAATAAGGTCTAGCCTTCTAGCTAACGACAGCCGTTGGAGACAAAATAGAATAAGGCTTAGAAAAAAAAAAAAAATAGAAGGGAACCGGTCGTGCAACTTTTTTTTTGAAAAAAAAAAAAAAAAAAAAAAAATTTGAGGCGTGCAGGCAAACTATAATTTTTGTTTATGAACTTATGAATTTATATAATTTCTGTATTATATTTTAATTGTATAAATATATAATTGTATGAATATGAGATTATGGAAAAAAAAAAACAATTTTATTGAACTCCAATTAAATTTTAAACGACCTCATAATGAAGTAGATTTAACAAATATACTCGAAAATCATTGCTTAAGAAAAAAAAAAGTGTGATTATCATCTTAATGATAGAGACTAAATTCGAAGAGCATATCTACAAATAGAAGTTTGCCATATTTTTATATTATTATTTTCTCCATTATATAATACTGTAACAATTCTGGATCCGCCACTGTTAATACTGCAACAACCTTAAAACAAACTACCTACTACAATCATTACAAGATCATTTCTGCTTTTAGAATTAACGACCTCCCGAGAGAAGCGATTCTGCAGTAAAAGAGGATTGAGTGAACCTGTCCCCTGAAGACGGATAGGACAAGGCAAAATCACTGAAACCACCTTCCTTGTTATGCATAAACGTTAAGCCGTTGGCACAAAGGCCAAGTGATGGTAACTCTGGAAGAGGAGAATCACCCTCCAAGAATTGCACTACTTGGCGCATGCTTGGCCTAGCTGTAGGCTCTGAATGGGAGCAGAGTAACCCAAGTTTCAAAACAAGCTCTACTTCCTCTGCTACATAATCTGCACCCAATCTTACATCTCTTGCCGCAAGAATTTCGCCTCGGTTCCAATGAGAAAACACCCAATCAATGAGAAGGACGTCGTCATCCGCTACTCCTCTTGGCTCTATTGGTCTTCTTCCACAAGAAACCTCAAGCAAAAACGCCCCGAAAGCAAACACATCGGTACCTATCGTGGCCTTGCCACTTCGACTATGCTCCGGCGCAAGATACCCAAGAGTTCCGACCACATGGGTAGTTTCAGGAGCAGTTCCATGGTCATATAATCTTGCAAGACCAAAGTCTCCTAATTTGGCATTTAGTTCACCATCGAGCAAGACATTGCTAGCCTTGACATCTCTGTGAATAACAACTTGCTCCCACTCTTCATGCAGATAAAACAGCCCCGATGCTACACCTTTTATCACTCGAAATCTCTGGCTCCAGCTTAGTGTAACCTCGGGTTGGTCGAAGAGATACTTGTCTAGGCTGCCGTTGGGCATGTAGTCGTACACCAAAAGCAGCTCTCCCTTGCGCCGGCAATACCCCAAGAGTGGAACTAAATTCCTGTGACGAAGTCGACCGATGCTTACAATTTCTGCAACAAATTCTTTCATCCCCTGCCTTGATTCATGGGAGACTCTCTTCACTGCAATCTCAATTTTTGAGATAGGCAGTATACCTCTATACACCTTACCAAATCCACCAGCACCCAACAACTCTTTATCCCTAAATCCTTTTGTGGCAATATAAAGATCTTTGAATTTGAATCTGTGAGGCCCATATTGAAGCTCCCAATCTTCTAGCAATTCTGCATACTTCCTTTTCCTTTTTATGACATAAACTACAGCTGAAATTGCTACGGAGACTAAACTGACAATAATCACAGGCAACTCAATTGTCAAAAATTTAGATATGGGTTTACCTCCAATCCGAGGCAGCTTGGGAAGTTGAGAGAGATCAAGTTCTGGAGCCTGACCATTCACCTTAAAGCTCCAACCCAAAACATAATGGGCTGTAAGAAATGCGCCAGTTGTGGACGAGAAGCCAACATACATGTTGTCTTTAATGATCGGTGAAAGATCATAGGACAAAGACAAGAGCGGAGTTTTGGGTTTCACGGCATTAATTGGAGCCATAATGACCTCAATTTTCTTCTCAACACCGTCATATTCCACCCAAACTCGCATTTGGTGGCCGCTGATAAGAGTCAGGTTCTTAAACACACCATTGTCATCAGCATAATATCCTGCGGGAGAAGATTCCACGGACGTCATGCCATTTATATCAATCCCAACATGGTTATCATTGATGTCCTTAAACTCGCTGTTTTGGATGGTATCGAGCTCTATGGCGACAACATGATTGGTTGGATTATTGTTGTTGCTACCATTGAAAAGCCCAAGGTACTGGTTTCGGAGAGCTCCTGGGAGCCCTCTTGTGGGAGCTACCACGAAAGCAATGCCATGGCCGCTGATGGTGGGAGATGTAGTATAGATAGCAAATACAAAGGTAGTAGAGAAGGAAGAAGCGGTGCCAGTCGAGGATTTCTTGAAGCTGACCGGATTGGGGTAGAAAGCAAGACCCCTTTGCTCTTTGGTGTAATTGGTGAGCCTTAAAAGGCCATTAGGGGTGATTTCAGCTATGCCGTCTAGGCTTAGATTTCTCGATCTAAACCCATTGAAGAGAAAGCTGGTATCTTCAGAGGCTACAAAGCTCACGAGGAGAGGCAGTAGGATTGCAAGCTTGGGAAACATGGGAATTTTTTTGCATAAATCACTCTTCTCACGGCTTATGCGTTTCATTTTTTTTTTTCTTTTATTCTGATCTCCCTATTTAAAAAAATGTTGCTTTATCCTCAATTTATGGTCCTGGTTCCATCCCTGATACTCCATAGTGAGGGAATGGTGGAATTGGAGGGTACGTAGCGGCCACATGACCACATTCACAGCCGCCATTCGAGAAGAAGCATGGCCGCATATGTGCTAATTAATAAAAAAACCAGTCAATTTTTGCCACTTGTCATGTTCAACTCCCCCATTGCTTTGCTCCACGCAGACAATTCGGCTCACTCGCGTTCATTTCTCAATCCTCCAAGAGAAATCCAGTGATCCGTAATTGACTTGTGCCCCAGCCCCAGTGGCAGTCGACCTAAGATACACAGCTCGTATGCCTTTTTTTTTTTCTTTTTCTTTTTCTTTTCCCGAGCAAATGATAAAAATAAAAGCAGGAAAAAAAAAAAAAAAAACTCTTTTTTTGTATTAAAAAAATAAAAAAATCAAAACAGACGTCAAGTCCACCGATTGAGAGAAAAGGAGGAGGAAAAGAGATCCCCAAGTACTGATAGGGCTGCGAGCTCAATAATCAACACTTTCGATCTTTGAAAAAAATTAAAAAGAAAAGAAAAATTATATATATATATATGTGTGTGTGTGCTCGTGATTTCCTATTCCACAAAGGCCAACCCCGTGGGTCTATAGGCCTGCAAATTAGCCGAGCAGCTCGTGAACTCGGTTCGATTAAGTTCGGATTGAAATCGAGCTCGATACTGTTCAGCTTGGCCCGTTACTATACAAGCTCGCTCGATTAGGAAATGAGCCGAGCTCGGCTCGCCCGACTAAGCTCGACGGGGCTTGTGAGCTTGACCCGTTCAACACCCAACCCGACCCGACATACATGATTTCATTCATAAATGAGTAGATTAAATGATTATTAATTAAGTAACTAATGTATTTCATATCATTTATAAATTATAATCACATTAATGTATACAAACTTAAATGTTATATTAATTAATTGTATAAAATTAGATTAGTTTAACTTAGTTTTATACTTATAAATTAATAAATTATATTATATATTTATATATGATATGTTAATTGTCAACAATATATGATATACATCATATACTAACTTAACTTTAACAAATAACAACTAAAAAGTAACAAATATCAAGTAAAGTATAAAGATAAATTATATCATTAATTGATATGAATATTAAAATAATCTCAAATTTAGTAACTAGGCTCTAAGAAGCTAAGCAATTAAAAAACATAGGTGACAATTAGAAAGTTAGTCGACAATGTGTACTTAATCAATGTACGTTACTCTTTAGGGTGTGATAAATGACAATTAACAATTGACAATTGACATTATATTCAATAATACAAACTTAAATGTTATATTAATTAATTGTATAAAATTAGATTAGTTTAACTTAGTTTTATACTTATAAATTAATAAATTATAATATATATTTATATATGATATGTTAATTATCTACAATATATGATATACATCATATACTAACTTAACTTTAACAAATAACAACTAACAAGTAACAAGTATCAAGTAAAGTATAAAGATAAATTATATCATTACTTGACATGAATATTAAAATAATATCAAATTTAGTAACTAGGCTCTAAGAATCTAAGCAATTAAAAAATATAGGTGACAATTAGAAAGTTAGTCAACAATGTGGACTTAATCAATGTACGTTCCTCTTTAGGGTGTGACAAATGACAATTGACATTATATTCAATAATACAAACTTAAATGTTATATTAATTTATACTTATAAATTAATAAATTATAATATATATTTATATATGATATGTTAATTATCTACAATATATGATATACATCGTATACTAACTTAACTTTAACAAATAACAACTAACAAGTATAAAGATAAATTATGTTATATAATAATTATACTATATAAATTATAAAATTAACAAGTATATAAATTATCTTTTAAGTTTATAGTTAATATAAATTTATTTAAATTATAGGAAAAATTAGGCCTGCAAATTAGCCGAGCGGCTCGTAAGCTCGCTCGAGCTCGGCTCGTTGCTGTACAAGCTTAGCTCGACTCGGTTACTGTATAAGCTCGGCTCGACTCGGATCGTTTGCAGGCCTCGTGGGATCATCATTTTCTAGTTATTTGGAGGCTTGGGGCAAGGGTAACGTGCATTTGTTTTCCCTTTCTTGTAGTCTACACTACTTAATTGATTCCCTATCCTTCCATTTAATTTGATTAATTGCATAGAAAAGGATATGATTTTGACTAAATAATCAAAAGAATCATATAAGTGGATTAATAATAATAATAATTGATGGTATTTTAGTTTTTGTTCCTGAAAAATAAAAAGAGTCAATTTCATTGAAAAATGTTATAGAATTAAGTGGAAATGTTCTAAGCAAATGTGATAGATCTTCCTTTTATTTTACTAAGATTTAAGATTTTTGCTTTTCCACTTTTCCGTTCATTCCAAGCGCTTTCATAATATAAATCTAATCTCTATTAACTGTGGCATCCAATATACTTGCAAAACATTGACGAATTATTTTGGAGCAAGCAAAGTTGCTAAACATATGATTACAAATGGCCCTATCAACCCAAATATACTGCACTGCCTTAAAACAAACTATATGCTACTTCACTACAAACCATTTCAAGATCGATCATTACTAACAAACTCAAACAAAAGCTTTAAGAATCAACAACTACCTAAGAGAAGCGACTCTGCAACAAAAGAGGACTGCGTGAACCTGTCTCTTGAAGACCGATAGGACATGGCACCATAACTGAAACCACCTTCCTTATTATGCGCAAATGTTAAGCCGCGACCATAAAGGCCAAGCAATGATAGCTCTGGAAGAGGAAAATCATCCTCCAAGAATTGCACTACTTGGCACATGCTAGGCCTAGCTGCAGGCTCTGAATGAGAGCAGAGCAACCCAAGTTTCAAAACCATCTGTACTTCCTCTGCTACATAATCTGCACCCAAAATTAACATCCGCCTCGGTTCCAATGAGAAAATACCCAATCAAGAAGGACATCATTTGTTGCCCCCCATGGCTCTATTGGTCTCCTTCCACAAGAACTTCAAGCAAAAATGCCCCGAAAGCATACACGTCGGTGCCTGGCGTGGCCTTGCCGCTTCTACTATGCTCCGGCACAAGGTACCCAAGAGTTCCAACCACATGAGTTGTTGGAGGATTAGCTCCATGGTCATATATGTTAGTGAAGGTCTCGGACATGGGTCTCGGACATGACCTCTCGGACATGGGTCTCGAACATGGTTCTCTGACATGGGTCTCGGACATGGGCCTCGGACATAGGTCTCGGACATGGGTCTCGGACATGGGCCTCGGGTCTCGGACATGAGTCTCTGACATGGGTCTCTGACACGGGTCTCTGACATGAGTCTCTAACATGACCAGGTCTCTGACGACCAAGTAAGCCTCGGATTCGCCAACTCCTCAACAACGCATCTCCAGCTTTGGCATATATATTCCGTATATATTTAGCCATAATTAGGCTCTCTAGTTATGGCATGTTCTTGTATTATAGCATTAGTATCTTGTAATTATTAGTTGCCATATTTGTTATCTTAGATTGTTGTAATCACTGAGATACAGTCTGTAATTAAGTTTACGATTTCTATATAATACGAGGAACTCTCACATTGAGGGTATTGAGAACAAAACCTAAATTGACAATATAATCTTGCAAGACCGAAGTCTCTTATTCTGGCATTCAATTCACCATCGATGGTTTGGGTTCAGAATATGATCCATTTGTCACTTCTATAACCACTTGTGTGGAGCCCCTCTCCATTGACGTAGCAGCCACACGATCAACCCGCCATTATAGAATAACAATGGCAAGAATTGAATGAGTCAACGTTTGTGACATCGCCAAAGCCACACATTAGATATTGTTTGGGATTGCAATTTTGCAAGAATAATCTGTATTTTTAAAAGATATCGCAAAATATAAAGTGTTTGACATTGTAATTTAAAATATAAAGTGTTTAAAGCTGTCATAGATAGGACTTGGGTGGGTGACATGCTCAGCAATATCTGTGATATTGTTGAGAGGGAACTATAAATCCCCTCATTATGGCTTTTTATGAAATGAGAATATAGACAATTTGTTCAAAAAAACATTGTGATTTAAAAAGCACTTAATTTAAAATAGGAAAAAAAATATGTGATTTCAATAAGCAAGCTAGATGGTGCTTATTTTAAAAAGTGCTTATTTAAACCAAAATCATGATTTCACTTAAAAAACATTTGGGACAATATTTATTTATTTGGTTATGAAATCGCAATTATATGTTAATGTTATCCAAACACTCAATTGATAAAAAAATACTTCTTAACATGTTTTACGAAACACCTATACGATTTTAAAAACACAATTTTTAAAAACGTAATTTTTAAAATCGCATTTATTGAAATCGAACTCCCAAATGGGCCCTTAATATGGAGAGCATTTCAGGATTTGGATTTGTCAAATGGGCATGGCCATTGGGCATTGGCCCATCCCATACCAAAACCCCTCCCCAGTCCCCAGTCCCCCTCGTCTCTGCTTCCCAAGGTGTCGAGTTCCTCCCAATTGGCATTTACTGATATCAACCCAACAAACCAATTCAATAGCAAAATTGCCAATGCCCATCTCCTATCTTAATAAATCTTCACCATCAATTTTTGGTGAAGCCCAGATGGTGGCTCTCGGCCCGGCTCTAATTCTTCAGTCCGTGGAATGGGCAGGGGCACATACGTGGGCCTCCTAATTAACTCAAAATTATTATTATTATTATTATTTTTTGTGGTTCTCATTAAAATGGCTAAAAAATCAACCTTCAGTTTTTACAATGTGTTGCACATAAGAAGGAAAGTCCTCCCGCTATTCTCTATTTTCGTCTAGCTTGGCTAGCTGGTGAGCGGCATTGTTAGCCCTTCTGCTAATGAGCTGTACTTCCCAGCCCTGCCATTTTCGCAAACTCTCCTTTGCATCGTTCACTACTTGCCCGTATATAGTCCAGCAACCTCCTTCCTTCTTCAGCATTTGGACGATTTGATCTAGAGCATCTCCTCCAGTATAATTTTACGAAGGTCCAGTCGTCGATAGAGCTAACTCCACTGCCTCCCAAGTGTTAAAGATATTATCTGATACGGTTGATTCCAAGTCAGCAGCTGGTTGAAATGTCAGATGATGATTATCACTTGGATAAGTCATCCTCTGCTATTCGAACATCTCCATTGATAAGATAGATATTATTTAAATGTATTATTTGAATTTTGTAATTTAGTTAATGTAATCTTTATCTTCAATTGTAAAGTTACGGAACTCTTCTATAAATGAAAGGATGGTCTGCAACATTGAGTAAGCTGCCATTTTCAAATATTCTTTGTTTCCACACACCAAGCTGCTATAGCTTCGGCCATGGTGGGATCCTTGACAAACTCCATATTCGTGCAGAACATGGCTACTATTGTTTTGCTCACGCATTGAATATGATTGGATTTAGCTGGGTGTTGTAAAAAAATATGTTGTAATGTTTTTTAATAGTTCAGGTTTCATTTTAAATATTTTATAAAAAAAAAAAAAAGAAAAAAAAAAAAGAGTGAAATTAAATCTAGACCAGCACCAAACTAAGCCAAATCCAAGGTGATTAAATCTTTACAAAATTTGCATGCTTTCCTTACTTTCTCTTGTAGACATCTTCATCCTTCAACTGGGAATCTTTACATTGGCACCAACTAGATTAAAGTGGGAAATGGCGAATGAAAAAAATTATGTGTCTAATTCATCTCAAAAAACCGATTCAATAAGAAAAGATTGTCTATTCCTTATAAACATGCCCAAAATCTTATCCATAGGCAAAGTAAGATTATTTTTCAACACCCTCCCTCACATGCATGCCAGTATTTTTCTTGGTCCTTGTCATGAAAATCCATATGAAAATGATGTTTTTGAACTACCCTAAGTTCAAAAGATAACATGAAACACACAGCCTACGCTAGGTACGTAGGACCATCACTAGAACCGAAAACAAATTGAAATATGCCATTCAGCCATAGCAAGAAACCCCCCTAAAATTATTATGAATTTGCTACACAATTCTAGACTCCGAGAACACCCAACATGACATTCTTTGAATCTTAAGTTGAATATAGAATGAAAAGTTTCAAATTTTGAGACCCTTGGTGCTAAAATAGCATTGGAGTCGCAACAAATCTCAAAATGTCCTTCAAACATTGCATTTGAATATCTCCATCATGCCTATTTAACACGGCATTGTAAAGCCAGATGGAGACTTGGTTGCACGTGTCATGGCAATCTTGTCAAAGTGACATCGGGCATGACGACGATCTTAAATTTAAGAAAATATGCCACATTGCCACCTTTGGAATTTTAGGAATGGCTTTGTTCTTTAGAGGTTTTTTTTTAAAAAAAAGTTTTTGAAACTTTACTTACTTCCATGTTTTTACGCATCTTTTATAAACATCCTTTTAATATTCAATATATTTTAATTTTGTATATTGAACTTTGATTTTTTTTCACTTTTTCTATTTCGTTAGGGTTTTCTGTTAAATCCCAACATAAATGTGTGAAATTACTAAAATATTTTTAGTCATTTTTCTCATTTATCCGTTTAATTTAACTGCAATATTTAATAGTAGAGGGTACTTAGAATGAAACAAAAGTTCGATACACCAAAATGAGATATTTATAATATTGAAGGAGTGTTTGCAAAAGGGGCATAAGTTCATGAGGGGTAAGTGAAGTTTTATTTTATTTTTTTTTTTTTTTGAGAAATGAGTAATGCTAAAAGGAGGGTTAGAGTCTTTCTTGAGTCATCCCACATATGATATGACTTTTAAAATCACCATTAAATTCGAGATGGTCATTACTGAATTTTGATCGATTGATTATTTTAAAAGTCAAATATATATTTTTTCTTTTTTTTTGAGAAATACTACGCATATTTTCAAGTACACTCCCTAACATGGTAGTAAAAATTACAATTTTTATATGTACTTTTATTAGTTACATGTACTATTGGATGTTACTTACTTTCATCTATTATTTCATCAATGATAAAAGCATTAATAAGCACCCTGTTTTTGCTTTTGTTTTTGGGTTTTTTTTTTTTTTTTTTTTTTTTCAAAACAAAAGCATTAATAAACAACTTAAGATTTAAGAAAAAAACACTTACAAAACATTACAAATTATTCCTTGCACCTTTGTGAAGGGGTATGGGGGGCGACCCATCTTTTTCATTTTTTTTTTTTTTTTTTAATGTGTCCGCACAAGAAGGGGAAATGAGACTCGAACTAGTGACATCTGCTTCATTAGACGTGATCACAACTAATTAACCTACCTCTTGGGGAGGGTGACCATCTTTGATGAAAGGTTATCGACAAAGGTGTGACAACCTCCACCCTCCATAGACAAGGGGTGATGGTTGTCACGGGCAGAGGAAAGGGGGTCGAGAGGGTCAAATCCCCCCCCCCCCCACCCCGGCCCTTCCTCTACCAAATTCTTTTTTCCCTCTCCCGGTAGAACCCCTAATGGTAGTCACCTTTTATAAAGGTTATTCTCCTTTTTTTTTTTATTATTATTATTATGGATATAATTTTAAGTTTTTTTTTTTTTTTTTTAAATACATTAAAAAATAGAATATCAATTTAATCATTTTCAAACTTTAGGATTAATAGTTTTATTAATTTTGTTTAATCATTTTTAAAAACTTTAGGAATATCAATTTAATTTTTTTTAAATAGTTTTTTTTTTGTTACTTCTAGACTTGATTTAGTAATTTTGTTTTCTTGTTCAATCCTTTCTTCGCATACCATCTGCTTCAATTGAAAATTTAATACCCCATTCCTATTTGTTTATTTATTTTTAACTCAATGATAATATTAGAGTTTTTGAAAATTATAATTTCTTATTTTAAAAACTAATGCATTAAATGATATTCCTTTTTTTTTTTTTAAAAAAAAAATAGATTTTATAAGGTGGATAAACAATTTATGATTAAGCAAGTAATTAACTAATAAGAATATAAGATATTGTATGGTGTGATTTTTTTTATGTATTGTTTACGCATAAAATAAAAAATATATATTAAAAAAAAAAAACTATACTGCAGTATTGCCTTAAAACAAACTATCTACTAGTTCACTACAATCATTTCAAAGATTATTACTCAGAAGCTCACTCACTACTAACAAACTAAAACAAAAGCATATATTTAAAATCAGTGATCGCTTGAGAGAAGCGACTCTGCAGTAAAAGAAGACTGCGTGAACCTATCCCGTGAAAATAGATAGGACATGGCAAAATCACTGAAACCACCTTCCTTATTATGCGCAAGTGTTAAGCCACTCGCACAAAGGCTAAGCGATGATAGCTCTGGAACAGGAAATTCGCCCACCAAGAACTGCACAATTTGGCGCATGCTTGGCCTAGCTGCAGGCTTTGAATGAGAGTAGAGCAACCCAAGTTTCAAAACCAACTCTACTTCCTTTGCAACATAATCTGCACCCAAACTCACATCCCTCGCTTCAAGAATTTCGCCTCGGTTCCAATGAGAAAACACCCAATCAAGCAGAAAAACATCATCTGTAGCCCCAGTGGCTCTATTGGTCTCTTTCCACAAGCAACTTCAAGCAAAAATGCCCCGAAACCATACACATCGGTGCCTGGCGTGGCCTTGCCGCTTCGACAATGCTCCGGCGCAAGATACCCAAGAGTTCCAACTAGATGGGTTGTTTGAGGATCAATTCCATGGTCATATAATCTTGCAAGACCAAAGTCTCCTAATCTGGCATTCAATTCACCATCTAGCAAGACATTACTAGCCTTTACATCTCGATGAATAACAACTTGCTCCCATTCTTCGTGCAGATAAAACAACCCCGATGCAACACCTATAATTATTCGAAACCTCTGGCTCCAGCTCAAAGTAACCTTAGGTCGAAGAGATGTTTGTCTAGACTGCCGTTGGGCATGTAGTCATACACCAAAAGCAGCTCTCTCTTGCGCTGGCAATACCCTAAGAGTGGTACTAAATTCCTATGACGAAGACGACCAATGCTTACAATTTCCGCAACAAATTGTTTCATTCCCTGCCTTGATTCATGGGAGACCTTCTTTACTGCAATCTTAACTTTAGAGGTAGGTAGGATACCTCTATAGACCCTACCAAATCCACCAGTGCCCAACAGCTCTTTGTCCCTAAATCCTTTTGTGGCAATATAAAGATCTTTGTATTTGAATCGGTGAGGCCCATATTGAAGTTCCCAGTCTTCTAGCAATTCCACATACTTCTTCTTCCTTCTTATAACATAAACTACAGCTGAAATTGCTACCGAGACTAAACTAACAATAATCACAGGCAATCCAATTGTCAAAAATTTAGATCTGGGTTTACCTCCAATCTGAGGCAGCTTAGGAAGTTGAGAGACATCAAGTTCTGGAGCTTGGCCGTTCACCTTAAAGCTTCAACCCAAAACATAATGGGCTGTTAGAATTGAGCCATTTGAGGCCGAGATGCCAACATACATGTTGTCTTTAATGGTCGATGAAAGATCATAGGACAAAGACAAGATCGGAGTTTTGGGTTTCCCGGCATTATTTGGAGCCATAGTGACCTCGATTTTCTTCTCGACACCGTCATGTTCCACCCAAACTCGCATTTGGTGGCTGTTCATAAGAGTCAAGATCCTAAACACACCATTGACATCAGCATAATATCGTGCGATAGCATATTCCACGGACATCATTGAAAATATAGGAGAAGTTGTTTTGGTTTTCTTAACCAACAACAGCAGAATGGTATTCTGTATTTATAGCCAATAGGCTCAAGGCTAATTACAAGTGTGCTGACTACAAGAAAGAGAAATTACAAACATGATTTGTACATCACGTGATAACAAGTGTGAAGAGAAGGGGAATTGAGGAGCTCAAAGGTGTACTAAGATGATTGCCTTGGAGAAAATCTTTTCAAGGAGCTAAGTGTGCAGCCAGAAGTGAGGATGAAAAGCTGCTGCATGATGTGCTGCTGTGAGTGGAAGTGCTGCTGCATGGTGTGCTGTTGTGAGTGGAAGTAGGGAACCAAGTAAGGCTGCTGCATTTTGTACAGACTGCTGTATGGTGCACTGCTGGGGAACATGTTTCCTGTTGAGCTGGATTTGCAGTATGAGGCTGTTGCATGATGTACTGTTGGGGAACAATTTCCTGACAGGCTGTAAAGGTCAAGTTTGCATGGAAAGTATGGTGATTGTCATAGTTTCTAGGTTGACCTTTTGGTTCTTCTGGTTTTCTCTTAACACCCCCTTGCAAACTCATGGGAGGAAGGACCATGAGTTTGTTTATGAGAAAGTAGAACCGTGCTGCTGTGTGACCCTTAGTGAAGATATCTGCAACTTGCTCAAGTGTGGATAGACGGTGGATTTGAATGTCACGGTTGAGTACCTTTTCACGAACAAAGTGGACATCTACCTCAATGTGTTTGGTGCGGGTATGGAATACTGGGTTAGAGGCCAATGCAAGAGCTCCTGAGTTATCACACCAGATTGTAGGTGGAGAAGAGAGACTGATGTGGAGTTCTTTGAGTAACATTCGAATCCAGAACATTTCAGCTGTTGCAAGGGAAAGGGAACGGTACTCTGCCTCAGTACTTGACCTAGAGACCACATGTTATTTCTTGGCTGACCAAGAGATCAAATTTGGGCCAAGGGAGATACCAAATCTAGTGGTGGATCTCCTGTCATCAGGGTTACTAGCCCAATCAGAGTCACAGTAGCTGGTAATGGTGAGAGAACCCTTGCCATATTGTAGGCCAAAGTTAACAGACCCCTTGAGATATCTATGGACTCTCTTGGCTACTATTAGGTGAACTGAGGTTGGAGCATGCATGTGTTGACAAAGTTGGTTCACTGAATATGCAATGTTTGGTCTTGTGAGGGTGACATATTGCAAAGCACCTACAATGTGCCTATATTCAGTAGGATTAGAGAGAGGTTCTCCATCAAATTTGGATATTTTGGGGCCAGCACTGCAGGGAGCTAGATAGGGCTTGCATTGTAGCGCCCGACTTTACTTAATGAAAGGCGAAAGTGAAAATCTCCAATTGCCACTAAGCACTACTATCTTATCCTCAATATCATCAGAGATTATAAATCTAGCAGCGGAATATATATATATTTTTTATAAACAACCCTCACAGAACACATCAGAGCTGACAATAAAACTTCTATATCAAACAGATTTCTACATTGTACTTTACAACAAAACTCACTAGTCAAAAGTGTCACAGGCGGCACATAAGTAAATACACACCAAGTGTATCTAGTAAAAGTTTAATTATAAATACACTTCCAAAAGATAGATATAATATTTTACAAGAAACAGAGATACCAAAACCCTATCCATAATATCCTAAACAGGCATATGGATCATCTTCATAGCCCTCTGTATCTGCATCAATATCTATGTAGATGTGGCATAGTTGAAGGTTACCACATTTACATAGGCGGATTAATGAGTCCACAGTCTCAGTAAGTATAAAAATTACTAACATTTCCAATATGAACAATCTATCTCAAGAGTGTCTCTGATATGACGATTATAATAACAGCCACGTTTAAGTTTTCCAAACAGAATTATTTTTGTTTAATTCATAGCTGATAAAATAAACATCAAAGAATTGTTTATGATAAAATTCATTTATCTTTTCTAAACAACTTTATATTTATACATATAAGCATTTTACTTGCATCTTATAAAATGAATATGCATATAAATATAAAGAAGTAAAACAATTAAATCATAAATCACATTATTCAATGTATGTCATGCAATCTCTAGTCCCTCCGGCATTCTAAAGGACTTTAACCTTTCGTTTACGGCTATCAAGAGACACTTTCGGCTCCTCTTCGGCTTTCTAAAGGACTTGAACCTTTCGTTTACGATTTTTAGGAGACACTTTCGGCTCCTCGGTTAGTACCAGGCTTCTTATTTTAACCTGTAAGGCTCCTTCGGCTTACACCGTTAATATAAGAATACCTCAATATTTTACATTCAACTTTATGAAGACAAAAGGCTTCTTATTTAACCTGAGAGGCTCATTCAGCTCCCACTGTTAACATAGGAAAACCTTCTTGCTTCATATTTAATTAATCTCTTATTCTCAATGTTCAACAATATGCAATAAAATGTCTCTTAAAATCATTCTTTTGTCTTCATAATCACCACATTTCATTTCTCAACTCATAAAAATAATTGGAAGCATTAAATCATGTTATTCATAAAATATTCAGGCTCATATAATAATCACATTTTAAAAGCTTTATAAAATAGTATCAATCTCAGTAAGCAGTTATACTCACTAAAATAGTACCATGCTTAGTAAGTAATTATACTTGTCACCGTAGACCGTTATGTTGGATTTCCTTTTTAATCCTTGATTCTAAATTCACTGCATTTTTGTGTGCCCGCGCGCGACCATATATTAGTCTACGATTATAATTAAAAGGCTAAAATAACAACCCTTAAATTTCTTTCTATGCTCTATCCAAAATTGGGCAGCATAATGTAGCGTTACCACATATTTTTATATGGGTATTACTACGGCATTAATATAATATTTATCTAAAATGTCTAACATTACTTGGGCATTACAACGGCGCCATTGTAAAATACCTAATAAAATTTAGGCAGCACAACGACGCCTTTGTAATATTTAAAAGGATGATTGAATATAATATCCGTCCCGAAATATTCAATCACACTTTTCCGTGCAATTTAGGCATTATAACGACGTAATTTAAATTCTAATAAATAAAATTGACATAATTAAAATTCTACAACTAGAATTGACATAAACTAAGGATAAAAGAATTTATACCTAGCAACCCCACTTGAAGTAGCTATCCAAAGCTTATTAAAATATATATATATTTCTTACTATATTCTCACTCTTTCTTATTTTTTTTCTCTCTTTTTCTTCCTTCTCTTTTTTTTTTTTTTTTCTTTTCTCACTGTGCGAGAGAGAGAGAGAGAGTTGCTAGTAATTAGAAGCAAGGCAAGTTAGGTCCTATTTATAGGTTTGGCTTTGGGATATAGCTGGCAATTGTAGAAAAGATCCTAAATGGTGGTATTCTCCCTGCTCTACACCTATACCAGCTGCTGTCCGTGAAGTGTTTCTACAATCTACATTCATCAGCTGCTTCCAAAAAGAAGTGGGCGACAGCTCACAAGTTCTCAATTTCCTACCATCTGGAACTCTCACATTCACACTACTTGCACTAAAAAATTAATATATTAGAGTGGGCTATAAATGCATAGGATGTCCATATATATATATATATATATATATATCTAACTAATGAACATCTTGAATGTTCTACGTATAGCGCAAACCATATATATTATATATATATATATTA
>CM017327.1:13876987-13901084 GCA_006937295.1 Carpinus fangiana | reverse complement strand
ATATATATATATATATCTAACTAATGAACATCTTGAATGTTCTACGTACAGCGAAAACCATATATATTATATATATTATAAATAAATAAATAAATATATATATAAATATATATTATCATATTAAAGCAATCAAACAATTATCTAATACACTAATATCCACATTACTACTAACTCACTAGGCCCCTGGAGCAGTACCTCCCCTATCATGTTGTCCTTCACAGTAAAGCTAGAATCAGTGAGTGCAAACCAACTCTTGTTGTCAAGACAAAATTTGTTAATAAAAAGTAAATTGGCAAAAGCATCAGGACAATACAATATATCTTTGAGCAGAAAATGAGATTGATGAGGAGTTTTGCATTGAAGAATGGATGAGCGAAAGCTTTTGATGTTCAAACCTGCCCCATTCCCTACACCAACAGTATCTGTTCCATTGAAAGGTTGAGGATTGGTGATGTTGGAGACCTCTGCAGTGATGTGAATATTGGCACCAGAATCTGCCAGCCAGTCTTGAGTTAAAAAGTCTGCATTAACTTGAGCAACCATTGCTGCCAACTGTGGAGGTGGATGCCTACCTTGGTAGGTGTAGTCCATTCTGTGGTAGCAGTCAAGAGCACTGTGATTGTTCTTGCCACAGATTTGACATGGTGGATTAGGGGTTCGATTGGTGTTCCCAGTATGGTTGATGGTCATGTTGGAGTTGGCTTGCTGGTTGGGGTTGCCTTGGTTGAAATTCTTGAAGTGACCAGGCTGATTGGAAAAAGGGTAGCCATTGTTGTTTCTTGGTGAGAAGCCAGAGTTGTTTCTGGGAGTAAGATGTTGGCTGCGTGGATTGAATCTTGGAGGAAACCTTGTCTTTCTTAAGTTGGAGGAGTTCTGATTGTTGAGGTTTGAGGATCCTTGCTTGTTGGTATACAGGGCAAAGCTCCCTGTTTCTGGTGTGAAAGTGTGGTGTTCTTGGCTCTGAAGGAGAACTTCATGGCTTAGTAATTCGGCTTGAAAATTGGCAAAGGTCATAGCTCGGTCATGAACATGAAAAGAGAAGGCAGCAACAAAGGAGTTGTACGCTGGACTTAAACCACTGATGACAAAGGAAATAAGATCATCATCTTCAACAGGTTTTCCCACTGCTGAGAGTTGATCAGCCCACTGCTTGGTGTTGTATAGAAATAAATGTACTCGCAAGTGCACGAGTCGTGTGCAATATAATGGGGGTGCAAGTGCGAGGTCGAACCCACGGGGAGTTGTGTTCTTGAAAGCAAATTTAAACCTAAAATAATTCTATTCTAATCTAGTTCACAGTTTTTGAATGGTGATTGTTTGAATGAAACAAAAGCGTAAAACTAATTAAATGAAAGTTGTATGTTAACGAAACACTAAGGTTTTAGAATCCACACTCACTCATCATTAACAATCTAACTTCATGATCTCAGATATTCCTCAAAGTTCTCACATATAAATCTTAGGTATGTTTCACTTTTTGCTTCACAAATTAATCAAAACATTCCTTGTATCCATTCTTTACCCAAATCACAATAGAAATCCAATAATCAATTAAATCATTAGCTGTATCCGTAAATCACAGACAAATATCCAATCTATATTGAAACCTTCGTTGTATCCAGAAAATAAATCACAAGAAAGATCCAATATTTTAATCAAGAAAATCAAGCAATTAATTGTATTGAATTATCAAAAATCATCTAATGTATCCTTAAATCACAATAGATATCCAAGATACATCCAATCCAATTAATAGAAAAAGTAAAACAATACGCAATTAAACCATTAAATTGGGGAATCTGGAATGTATGAAACTAAATTGCTAATCATAAGTGAGGCTTCATCTTCAACCCTAGTTGAAGGTTTAGCCTCTCATGTTATTGAAAAAAAAAAATTCATCATTGAATCCATAATAAAAATGAGTACTTACAAGTAATGAAACCCAAGATTGAAATCCAAAAGCTAGGAAACCCTAGAACTCTCTTCTTTCTCCTCTCAAATTTCGTAATTTCCAGCCTCCTTAAACTAGTTTGATAAATATGTATTTATAGGACTAAAAATAGGGTTTACAATTTAATAAAACGCTGAAATTCACTCCAGGTCGGACGCGTGCGATCGATCGCACTCGTGCATGAACTTTTGTCTGCTGCGTCGCAAGGGCGCTCGATTGTGGTTGCCTTGCGTTCGAACGCATATGCATTCGATCGTAGCTGATCTGCGATCGATCGCTCCACCAGAGGCTTGCCATTTTCATCCACAAAATGCAATTCCGCTTAAAACCCATAGTTTTCCTTTAGCAACCTATAAAACACTAAAAACACAAAACTAAATCAAAACATCAGATAATAACACAGCTAAAAGACTTTTAATAGTAAATTAAGGGGTCCAAATGTGCAACATTTGACACACATCAGACACCCCCAAACTTAACTTTTGCTAGTCTCTTAGCAAAACAATACTAAAAATAACATGAAAGCAGAAAACATAAATCCTCTGTCGTGGGAGAGACGATTGCAATTAGCATATGCAACAAGCCTTTTAAACCCCTAGGCATCCCTAGTGGACGAGTGAAGTTTCGTGAGGGTTTACAGGAATGACACCCACGAACATTACAGCACAATGTTGTTAACAAGAAAGAATTTTCACAAAGACCGTGGTTCTTATTCATGAGTAAGCTTAAAAAGACAAACACTCTCATCACAATCAACAGGCATCTAAGATCAAATAACTCATACATGGACACTTGAAACATCCTATGTTCTTGAAATCTGCAAAGTGACATTAACATGCAAGAATGAAGCTTTCAGTTTAAACTTAAAACAACTTCCACAAAATTCGTAAGAATCCCAAACAAATGAACCAACCAAGGCAAGATATGCATTTATTTTCTCTTCTTTACAGGCTATGCAATGTACAACTCCATTAAGCTTTCTAATTGACCCATGTAATAAGTGTTAGGCCAATGACTCCCAAACCAAATGGCTTCATGGCACTAGATGTAGAACATCCCAAAGGGCTTACTAACTCAAGTCAAAAAGGCTACGAAGCCATACTAGCCATACCATAATTCAGCTTGAACTTCACACCTTTGACACAAACACGTAATGCTTAGTGAGGCGAAAGGTCCGGTTACTCAGAGAGGAACCCAAAATGATTTTTTTTTTTTTTGCAAGCCAAGGTTATTCATCAAAAGGTCATCCAACAAATCTCACAAAGAACAGGCTCAAGCTAAAACTTTACACCTCACATAAAACATGCTAATGAGCTAAAAAAAAAAAATTCAATTCCAAAAACACATACAATCTCAATTATCCAAAAAATAAGTCAAAAGACTCAAACTCCAACTGACATAATGAAGAGCTCAACCCTTTAAACGAACCAATGAAATGTAAACCACAATCACAGTTAATAACTCAAACTTGACAACAATATTGCACATTTAAAGAAAACGACAACAAAAACCTAGAATTGACATAAAACAACAACTAAAAACTAAAAATAACAAAAACTCAAAAATGGACAACGGTTTTCCATACCCCCAAACCTAAATCACACAATGTCCTCAATGTGGGTAAAGATACAATACCAAGAGGTGAAGAGAACCGAAGTGAGTTGAAAGGTGTCCTCCCCCAAACTTACTTGTGTCAACACTTGTCCTGAAAAAAATAAAATAAAAAAAATTACAATTACCACAAAAAACTAAAAATAACAATAAGGAAATAAAAGGATAGAGGGGTGCCTCCCATGAGCGCTAAGTTTATAGTCTTCAGCCAGACTTTTCACGGCGGGTGATCAGTTGGATGAAGTCGGCTCTTCAAAAGGCAATTCCTCAATATCTGGAATCTCCAGTTCTAGGAATGGCTTCAGCCTCTATCCATTGACTTTTTGAGTATTTCTGCTCTTGATATCCTCGATCTCGATGGCTCCATGAGTAGAAACTGCACGCACTCTGAATGGTCCTGTCCATCGGGACTTGAGCTTCCCTAGAAACAGATGTAGGCGGGAGTTGTAAAGAATGACTTTCTGACCAGCTTCAAAGGATCTTCTTAATATGTTTTGATCATGAGTCTTCTTCATCTTTGCTTTGTATTGCTTGGCACAGTTGTAAGCATCATTCCTCAATTCTTCTAACTCGTCCATCTGGAGCTTCCTCTGATCGCCAGCCTTGGTGATATTGAAGTTTAGTTGCTTAATGGCCCAATATGCTTGATGCTCCAATTCTACAAGAAGATGACACACCTTGCCATACACCAATCGATAAGGAGACATGCCAATTGGAGTCTTGAATGCTGTCCGGTACACCCACAAAGCATCATTGAGTCATAAAGACCAATCTTTCCTCGTCGGGTTCACCGTTTTCTTCAATATCCTCTTGATTTCTCTGTTGGATATCTCAACCTGCCCACTTGTTTGAGGATGGTAGGGTGTTGCAACTTTGTGAGTGATCCCATACTTCTTCATGAGTTGCTCGAAAAATCAGTTGCAGAAATGCTTCCCCCCATCGCTGATGATGGCACGTGGTGTCCCAAAATTATGCAAACACATTTTCCTTTAAAAATTGAAGAACAACTCGATGATCATTCGTCTTGCAAGCAATGGCTTCCACCCACTTGAAAACATAATCAACAGCCACAAGGATGAAAAGGTACCCATAAGAGTTAGGGAAGGGTCCCATGAAGTCGATGCCCCAAACATCAAAGAGTTCCACAATAAGAATCGGGTTCAACGGCATCATATTTCTTTTTCCTATGCTCCCTAACTTCTGACACCTCTCACAACCTGAACAGTAGGCATGTGCATCACGAAAGATGGAGGGCCAATAGAATCTACTTTGAAGAATCTTCGCAGCGGTCTTTTTAGAATTGAAGTGTCCTCCACATGCATGATCATGATAGAAAGAGAGGATCTTCTGGTATTCATTCTCAGGAATGCATCTCCGTATAATCTGATCTGGGCAGTATTTAAACAGGTACGGGTCATCCCAAAAGAAGTATTTCACCTCAGCCAAAAATTTTGATCTGTCTTGCTTGGTCCAATGTAAGGGAATCTGGGCGGTGACAAGGTAGTTCACAATATCTGCGAACCAAGGTGCAGAGGTTTGAGAAATGTGCATTAGTTGTTCATCAAAGAATGTCTCAGTAATCGGCACAACATCTTCATTGAAGTCTACAACCAGCCTAGACAGATGGTCAACTACCACATTCTCAGAACCCTTCTTATCCTAGATTTCGATGTCAAATTCTTGTAGCAACAGAATCCACCGGATGAGATGAGATCTAGCATCTTTCTTAGACAAAAGATACTTCAGAGCAGTGTGATCCGAGTAGACCAAGACCTTAGATCCTAACAAGTAAGATCTAAACTTATCTATAGCAAACACAACAGCCAACAGTTCTTTTTCAGTGGTGGAGTAATTTAATTGTGCATCATTCAGGGTCTTGCTGGCATAGTATATGACATGAGGAAGCTTCTCCACTCTCTGCCCCAACACGGCTCCCACAGCATAATCGGAAGCATCACACATTATCTCAAACGGCAGTCCCTAATTAGGTGGTTGGATGATTGGTGTAGAGGTCAATGTCTTCTTTAGAATCTCGAAGGCTGTCTGGCATTTGTCATTGAAGTCAAATAGAACATCTTTTGCAAGTAGATTGCACAAAGGTCTTGCTATCTTGCTGAAGTCCTTGATGAACCTTCTGTAAAATCCTACGTGTCCCAGAAATGACCGAATTTCCTTAACTATCCTTGGTGGCGGAAGACTGGAAATTAGATCCACCTTAGCTTTGTCAACCTTTATACCTCTGGAAGAAATCACATGGCCTAAAACAATCCCTTGTTTTACTATAAAGTGACATTTTTCCCAATTTAAACCAGATTCTTCTCCTTGCATCGTATCAATACGGGAGTGAGATGATGTAGACATTTCCCAAATGATGAACCAAAGACTGAGAAGTCATCCATGAATATCTCCAAGTGACGTTCGACCATGTCTGAAAAGATGCTGATCATGCATCACTGAAAAGTAGCGGGTGCATTGCACAGCCCAAATGGCATCCGACGATAGGCAAACGTACCGAAGGGACAAGTGAAGGTAGTCTTCTCTTGGTCTTCTAGATCCAACAGAATTTGGTTGTAACCGGAATAGCCATCCAAGAAACAGTAGTAATCATGGCCCACCAATCTCTCCACCATCTGATCAATGAATGGGAGAGGGAAATGGTCTTTCCTTGTTACAAAGTTCAACTTTCTGTAGTCGATGCACACTTTCCATTCTGATTGCACACGAGTTGGGACCAACTCATTGTCTTTATTCTTGATCACCATAATCCCTGCCTTTTTGGGTACCACATGAATGGGACTAACCCATTTACTGTCAGAGATCGGGTATATGATTCCTGCATCCAGAAGTTTGATCACCTCAGCTCTAACTACCTCTTACGTGGCCGAATTTAGACGTCTCTATGGTTCCCGAGATGTTTTAGCATTTTCTTCTAGGTGAATCTTGTGCATTACCACTGCAGGACTGATTCCTTTGATGTTTGCAATCGACCATCCAATTGCTTCTTTATGCTCTTTCAACACATTTAGCAATTCTTGTTCTTAAGCCTCATCCAAATCAGAAGAGATGATTATCGGTAGAGATTCACTGTGATCCAGGTACTTCTACTTCAATGTGTCTGGTAGGGGCTTCAACTCTCGCTTTGCTTGCTCAAATGCTGATGATGATGTGTCTGTGGTTTCCTCAATATTAGTCTCAGTTGCTGTGACCGAGCCCAACATTGCATCAGCTTGTTCCAATAGTGTATCCAGGTTCATGTCGCCTCCATATGTAGTAAGGCATTCTCCTAAATGATCGTCACTGTTCAACTCGTTTACCGTCTACTCTACAAGTTCTTCTATCATGCAGGTACTTCTGACTTCTTCATACTCATACAACTGCCTACTGATATCAAAGATATTCAGCTCCACTATCATGTTCCCAAAAGATAGCTTCACCTCGGTTCTGCAATTGATTAAGGCGTTAGCTGTAGCTAAAAAGGGATGCCCTAAGATGATCGAAACTTGAAACTCTATGTTCAATGTTGGTTCTATATCTAAGACAATGAAGTCTGTCGGGTAGTAGAATTTATCAACTTTGATCAGAATGTCTTCAATTATTCCTCTCGACTTCTTTACAGATCTGTCGGCCAGTTGGAGTGTGATGGATGTTGATTTCAGCTCTCCCAATCTCAGTTGAATATAAATTAAATACGACAGAAGATTGACACTGGCTCCCAAATCCAACAGGGCTCTTTCAGCTCGGTTGTCACCAATCTTACAAGCAATGGTAGGACATCTCGGGTCCTTATACTTGACAGGCATCATGTATTGCAGAATAGAGTTTACCTGCTTAGTCAGGAAAGCTTTCTTGGGCACAATTGTCTTCCTCTTGACTGTGACCAGATCCTTCAAAAACTTTACATAAGAAGGCACTTGTTGGATGGCATTTAGGAATGGAATGTTGATCTGCACATGTTTGAACACTTCCAAAATGTCATCATACTTTGAGCTCTTCTTTGGTGCTATTAGTCTTTCTGGATACGGATCTTTTGGAACGTGCTTCTTGGACTGATCCTCATCAATGGGAATGACTGTGGCTGGTTCACTTTCTGTTGTAGGCTTGGCCTGGTTCTCTTCCTTTCTTGTAGTGTTACTGGCTTCTTCAGGTGTGGCCACTTGGTTATCCACTTGTTTTCCTGACCTTAAAGTGGTGATTGCTTGCACGTGCTCTTGTCCATGAGTAGGAGTAGATGAACTCCCAATGCCAAATTGTCCCTTTGGGTTAGGTACAGGTTGACTCGGGAACTTCCCTCTTTCTCTTTCCCCCATTTGATTTGCTAGCTGGCCAATTTGCCCTTCTATATTGGCAACAGAACTCTTCAGCTCTTGTATGTCTCTGCTGTTTGATTGTACAGCCTGATCAGTTCGTTGCATGAATTTATCAGTTGACTACATGAGAGTTTTCATCATTTCTTCCAATGATGACTGAGGTGCAGGTTGTGGAGCTCGATAGGTAGATGGCCGATACTGATTCTGAGCTTGAGTCGAATTACCTCCCTGATTCAATAGCTGATTCTGCTTCCAAAAGAAATTTGGGTGATTCCGCCACCCTGGATTGTACGTCTATGAAAATGGTCCATTTGTGGGTTTTCTATACTCATTGAAGGCATTAACTTCCTCAATCGGCTGTTCTATTGATAGGGTAGGGCAGTTCTGAGTGAAGCGCATTGGGCTGGCACATAACCCGCAAACGTTAGCTTGGTATGTCTCTGCTGCATTCACTAGTTTGTTCAAGACCAAAGTAGCCAATTGACGTTTGATTACTTTAACCTCTTCCCTTAACTCAACATCGTTCTTCACTTCATATAGGCCTCTTGTCTTGGGGTCTATATCTTGTCTATCCCAACTGTTGTCAAAGTCCCACTGCTGTGCTCGTTCGGCCATTTCATCCAATGCTTTGTAGGCTTCATCTCCCGTGAGGCTTAAGAATTCTTTACCATTCATGGTCTCAAGCGAGTTTCGCTCACTTTTTGTCAATCCTCTGTAGAAGAATTGAACAATTTTTTCTTTCTCAAACCCATGGGGTGGGCACTTTATGGTAAGCTCTTTAAACTTCTCCCAACTATTAGTGAATTTCTCTCCCTCTTTCTGCCTGAAATTAGTGATCTTGATACGATAATCATTAATTTTAGCAACTGGGAAAAATTTATGATAAAACTTACTCTGCATCATTTCCCAAGAGGTAATAGATTCTGGTCTCAAATTATACAGCCAGGCTTTCGCCTTATCATGTAAGGAAAAAGGAAATAACCGAAGATGTACCAAGTCTATCGGGGAATTTGGTGATTTAATTAAATCATATACCTCCTTAAAGGTCCTCACATGATCATATGGATCTTCGTTCTCTGACCCTCTAAAACATGGAAGGTTGTTGAGCGAACTTGGTTTCAACTCAAAGCGGGCAGCATTATCTGGCACCACTATACATGATGGTGCACTGGTACCATCTGGTGCAAACAGCTGCCTCAGAGATCTAGGTGGATTACGTTCTCCCATCTCCACATATTTTTCCGACTCAGACTCGGAACTTTGAGAATCAATAGGAGAATTTGGTGGTATCCTTCGATTACCCCTTGCCGTTCGTTTAATTTCTGAATCAAAATTGGCTAGCTCCAGATTTAGAGATCTACGTCCAAGCATGAAAAAATAAATTAAAAACAATTAATAAAACAAAACAAATAAAATAAAAATAAAAAGAAAATTGGAATTAAAAAAAAATAAAAGAAGCAAAAGAAAAAAAAAATCAGTCTGGACTTTGTCACTGCGATCGAACGTAGTAAGGGCAGGGTTGATTGCAAGTGCGCTAATCCGTAGGTACGATTGAGCTAACGTCATGCGTAAATGCGCACAGTCGTTCTTCTGGCCCTAAGTGCGTTCGATCGTAGCTGGACTAAGATCGATCGCACTAACAGGAAACAGGTATCCTCCGGACCTGCACCAACAAAACAACTAAAACAAAAAAAAATTTCTTTCTTTTTATGTTAGCACAGAAACAAAAATTGCATAAAAATCAACTCCTAATTATAACTAGCAGAAAAACAAAATTATTTTATAAATAAATAGGTTTCAAAAATTAAACAACTCCCCGGTAACGGCGCCAAAATTTGTTGTACAGAAATAAATGTACTCACAAGTGCACAAGTCGTGTGCAATATAATGGGGGTGCAAGTGCGAGGTTGAACCCACAGGGAGTTGTGTTCTTGAAAGCAAATTTAAACCAAAAATAATTATATTCTAATCTAGTTCTGTAGCACCCTAGATTTTAATAGTCTTATTTTAGAAATATTTATTTGATAACGTTATTCAATAATATTTTTGAAAGTTTATAATATTATGGAGGGTGGTAATTAGAGAATGGTAATTTGTGGAATAATGTGATAGTAAATGGTAGATGTAATAATGTTGGTAGGTGAAATAGTAATGGTAGGAAGAATAAGTTAAAATGGTAGGTGTAATAGTATGGGTAGGTGAAATAGTAAAATGAGGGTAGAATTGTAAACGAAAGGTATAATAGTATCTTAATTTTTCCTATAAATAGGGCTTCTCCCTTCACAATTTCACCATTCCTCTCCCTTCTCTTCTTCATATATTCTTCTTTCTTCCGCTTTCTACTCGGTCTTTCTTCTTTCGGAAGTGTTTACACGAAAAAGAAAGAGAAAGGGCGAGACAAGGCACTACAAGAAAGGAAGAACACGAGAGAGAAAGCGGGCTTAAGAAATTAGTTCAAATAAAGTAGTGGGTGATAGTCAGATTGGAGCAGCTAGATTCTTTTGGAAACTTAAGCCTTGATCTAAAAGTAAGTATATTCACTATCCCTTCTAAAGTTATCATGTCATGCAATTTATGTATATTTGTAAATATTTATTTATCGTTATTTACATATTATGAAGTTATGTGGCATGCATGAAAGATTGAGAAAGATAAATTTCTTTTGTGAAAATGATGATTATAAAATGATAATGAAACCCTCATACATGTTGCCCTAAGATGCATCAAAAGAAGTACAATGAAAAGTATAAGAAATGTTATGAATGAGATGTACAAAGAAAAGTATACGAAATGTTATGAATGTTTACTAAATGAGAGCACATGTATAGAGGAGTATTTTGGCCCCAAGAAAGAAAGAATGAGAGTTCGGTACCGATACTCGGATGGAGGCGAAACCACTAAGGTGGTATTCCATCAACATGACCGTTGAGTGCACCAAGAAAGAGTTAATTGACGGTTGGGCATGGCTGAGGCCACAGTTCAGTGCCATGGTCACAAGGACCCGCAACCCTCGTGCATAGGGATAATAGTGTACATGGGCCTTAAAATAAGAAAATGACAAGATAATTGCATCAATGATTTACTATGATGATTTTCAATGATGATTTATAATGATGCAATATGATGATGATTTACAATGATGCAATGATGACGTTTTACAAGAATGATTTATGACGATTATTATTATTAGACGTAATAGTATGTATATGCTACGAGAGATGTAACCGTACATATATATATTATTATGGTTGATTGTATATTTATTTGCGAAAACAGTTTTCAAAACTGAGAACAATGAGTAAAATTATTTATGGTGGTGAATTTTACTTGTTGGGCCCCCTTTTGGGCTCATTCAGTTTTATTTCTTGTTTTCAGGTAGAGAGCTTGCTGGAATAGAAGGCCAGAATGGGGGCGGGGATAACTATTAAATTTTCAATATCTTTTCAAGACAGTTATTGTAATAATATGAGCTTCCGCAATTGAAGTTTATGTTTTCTAATTTCGCTTATAATAAAAGCTCTTGATAAATTTTTTATATATTTATTGTACTCTTTGAAAAATCAAGTACTCTGATAGACCTTATGGATCTTTGCAAAAAAAAAAAAAAAATTATTGTAAAAGAAGAAAGGTGACAAACCTAGCCTTAATGGGCTGGGGGTGTTACAATTTTGGTATCAGAGCAAAGGTTATAAGGTTCTGCAGACTTTTCAAAAAAAAATATATTTATTATTAAATTTTGGGTAATGGGAAGCCACATTCCAGCCAAGTAAAGTCTGTATTTAATAGATGATACATGAGTATTTTTTCTAATGACTAACTTTTGTTATGGTAAATGGCTACAATCAAGTTAGTGTGAGTAGTATGGAGAATTTTAATATTATGGTTATGTTGATGATGAATATGGAATTCCAAGAATGATAGATGAGCTTGATTTGTAGTACCTACCTAATTGGATTAGTAACAATTTTTGGAGTATCAATTAATAAAGTATGTTTTGATGTATCTAGAGGATTTAGAAAAGATTACTGATTATGAGTAAAAAAAAAAAAAATCGTATTATGAATTTAGGTGGTGAGATGATTGGCATAATCAACTTGGTGACAAAGTGATTTTGTGGATTTTAGGTTTTGAAGTGAGTTGTGTAAATGACTTGGTGACACAATGATCTATGGATGTAAGTTGTGAAATGATTCTTGTAAGTAAATTGGTGATATAAGAGTTTAGATAAGTTTTTATCATGGTTTGGTCAATGACGGTAATGACATTGTGATCTAGATTTTAATATATGGATTGATAAATAAGGATTAAATAGTGACATGAAAGTGAATACCTAAGTATTGCATGGATAAACGAAATGAGGGATACCCTAGAATCTATAAGATATTTTGATAATTTCAATTATGACTTAAGGATTTCGATAATTTTGGATGATCGTGAAGACTTTAAGGTACAATTCATGATATCTTGAAGATGATTCTTAGAATTGAGGTAAAAAGTTTCTGTACTTGAGCTAAAATATATTGAGGTGGCGCTTAAAGTTTTGAAGATGAATTGGTGTTCCTAGGTTGTGAATATATTTAAATTTAGGGGCGTTAGTAGATATGATATTATGAGCATTTTGTTACATGCCAAAGCTTTTGATATAATTTTCTTTCACTAAGTAATAATGATTGATTCTTACCCTTGTGGTAATTGGAAGTATAGAGGAAACAATTGGACAACAGTATATATAGTGATATGATCTAAATCCCCTTACAAAGTATATGTGTGATGATGTTGAGGTATTTTAAAGGTTGACATCATGTGTTGGTGCATGCTTAAATAACCCATTAAATGTGAGGAAACCTATTGATATGGTTAACTTGTTAAACAGATTGTTGTTTAAAAGAAGTCATTGCGATGACAGAATGATTACAATATATTATGAGTACTGAACAAGTACATAATGACTACATAGTGAAACGCTCGGAGTGTAAACTCCTCATGATATTAAGGGCATATGTTCATGGCATTTTTAGATATATGATTGTGTACTTTGATGCCTTGTTAAAATGTTATCTATCAGTATGATTAACATGATAAATAGAGAGTATGCATGAAGCTACTACGATTATGGAATGAATCAAAATCATAAAGAGAATGTTTGGAGATGAAACTCCTTATATTTTACAGACCAAATCATTAATACGAATAATAATAATAAAAAGAAATAAAATATATTTGCATAATAGACTGGTTGCAAGGGTGAGCGGGTGTGCTATTCCAAGAGATTATTTCTGCACAAAGAAAGCTTAGTATGAGTAGAATCATAGATAGTACGTATAGTAGAGTTGTCAAAAGGAAGCATTAATTCAAATAAAGTACCTGGCTAGAGCTTGGACGGAGAGATGTGTGATATTTCTGGACATCGACTTGGAGTTTTTCGTATTGTTGTTGGAGACGTTTGGAATCCTTCTCCATTCCATGTATCTTTGGTCCCAAGTCTTCAGCGTATGATAATACCATCTTTTTCAGCTGAGTATTTTCCTGCTTCAATTCCATGTGCTTTTGCTTATACTATTTGAGCATTCGCTATAATACCCCAGTTTGATTTCTCAAGAATCTCATCTCTTCATTTCGAACATGAAGACGTCGTGCCAAATCAGAGGTTGAAACAGCACCCTGAATACTGAACGCCAACGAATCATTAACAGCATCAATATTAGATTTATCAACCAACAGTGCTTGGTCACGTGGCAGTACGAAACCTCTAGCTACTGCCACGGCAGTAGAATCATGTAATAGGACAGAATCATGAAGTGTGATAGGACGGTTGTCAAAAGTAAAGTTCGGATACCACACGTTAGAAGGCATGGCTGATACGTTAGGGCATATAGCAGGCATTGCAGGGTGGGCATCAAGCACGTCAAGCCGTACACTGGGCATAACAATAGGTTGGGCTGTAGGAGCTACATTTAAGTCGAAATTATTAACAGATGGGAATAAGGCTACCATGTTAGTAGGGTAAGGAAAATATTCGAGAATACAAAGGAGTTGGGAGAGATGAAGTTTTTGAGACAAGTGTGCTGAGAGACTGAATGTCGCAAGGAGGACGAATCACTAAGCTTTTCGAAGCAGTAGACTTCTGGCTTTTAAAGGAAAATTTTCACTTCAATTAAAGCTAAAGTAAACAACAAACGACAAAAAGACCTCGGGCGACGATTGGTTAAAGTCAAAAGTTTTCAAAATTTTTGGATCTTGTTTCCCTCATAATGACAGCTGACAACACTCTTGACTTTCGCGACGCTTGGTTGTCAAATTTATTGTTCAATTAATGACTTTGAAATCCACACGTGAGAGGTCGAACGAATCATCATGCCAACGCGCACCACGCGCGCTTGTTCGTCTCCTAGGGCTTGTCTTATAAATTCATGCCTCTTCGTTATTGGAACACAAGCCTTCTGATCAAATTTTTCACCCATGTTTTCCTATAATATTTTTCCCATAACTTAGATTTCTTCGAGTTTGAGTTTCTTCTCACTTACCAAAAATGCAGTATCACAAATTGATTCACGAAACCTAACTTTCTATACTCTCATAGTAAACCATTGAAGCAAGATTATCGTTGATCATGTCCTGAAGAAGCAAGATTATCATTGATCATGCTTTCCAGGCCTAAAGGCTCTTTCTTTGGCAGCAATCACACACGACAGAGGAGAGAGAGCACTTGATATGTATGTACTAGAAGTGGTAGGGAGAAGGCGCATACATATCATGTCTTAAGTTGTTCACCATGCACTTATGATAGCAGCTCAATAAGACTTTCCTGTTTCTCTTCTTCTTTTCTTGACGTTGCATGACCTCAGAGAAAGATTTTATAACCTAAGCGTGTTGGGCCTTCTAGCTTAGAAACTTACCCATATCGCTTAAATCTTTTTATCAATTATCCATTTTTGCAGCTCATCAAGACGCACATGAATCCGTCAATAGTGGATGAGAATCTTACATTATAAAATAGTGTATTTTCGATTGCGTCGGAATGATCGTCATGAATTTCTTTTGGCAAGTTATGATTAAAGATGTAGTATGAAAAGCTTTCACTGATATTTTGGCACCAACACAAGATTTGAGACAAGGAAATAGACATGATTGTATATTTAGAATATAGTGATTTATGATGTTACTTTTGAGGTATATTGATGTAATGAAATTTTTGGGGAAGATATAAATTGTAGAACATTGATGCTATTTACTTTTACAGATTTACGATGATAATGTCGATAATTAATTAAAGCATCATATTGATATTTTTGTATATGATTTGGAATATGGAGATACTAAAGGAAATATAGGTAAAGATGATTTTTCTACACTCTTTGATAAGATCAATTAATTCAAATCGAGGAAACTGTTGTGAGCTTACAAAGAAGAAGATGATATTTTGAGATATGAACTAGTGAGCTGATAATTGTTAACCGGATGTTTAAGACTTATTAAGAAAGTTAAGACATGAGACGCATAAGGGAACAATTTCTGGAAAATATTTTGAGATAAGCCTTCAATAATAATTGAGGATAAGTAGGGATAAGACTCAAAATATTAGGAATCGTACGATTACATGGAGTTCCTGTATCCATTGTGTCGGATCGAGATACAAAATTTACCGCAAGATTTTGGTGGAGTTTACAAAAGGCAATGGGTATAAAGTTAACTTTCAGCACATCATTTCATCCTCAAACCGACTGGAAAATGGAACAAATTATTCAAACTTTGGAAGACATGCTGTGATTGTATGTTTTGAATATTAAAGGAAGCTGAATCCAATATCTTCTGTTGATAGAATTTTCCTACAAAAATAGTTATTATGCGAGTCTCTTCAGATTCAACCCAACATAACATATGAGGAGACACTGAATCTTAGATAGAAAGGATCAAGTCCTTAGAAATAAAAGTATCTCATTGGTGAAAGTTTTATGGAGCAATCACTCAGTAGAAGAAGCTTCATGGGAATTGGAAGAAAGCATGCGTAACAAATACCCTCATCTATTTGTGTAAGTTTACGATAGAAGTTTTATGGTTGTAGTATATGTGATAACGTAGTATGAAGAATTATATTTCTTATTACGTGATGATGCATACAAAAGCATAGAGGGTGCAACAATATTGCACAGAGAATATACAGATAATACCTAAGAGATTGCTAACAGCATAACTGATATTTAAAACAACATTATTTTCTTAAGGTATGTGGGCTATAATGAATAATTGACGGCGATAATAGAATCTGAATTCAAAGATGAGTTAGAATTGAAACTTTAAATTTCGAAGACGAAATTCTAATAAGGAGGGAAGATTGTAGCACCCCAGATTTTAATAGTCTTATTTTAGAAATATTTATTTGATAACATTATTCAATGATATTTTTGAAAGTTTATAATATTATGGAGGGTGGTAATTAGAGAATGGTAATTTGTGGAATAATGTGATAGTAAATGGTAGATGTAATAATGTTGGTGGTGAAATAGTAATGGTAGGAAGAATAAGTTAAAATGGTAGGTGTAATAGTATGGGTAGGTGAAATAGTAAAATGAGGGTAGAATTGTAAATGAAAGGTAGAATAGTATCTTAATTTTTCCTATAAATAGGGCTTCTCCCTTCACAATTTCACCATTCCTCTCCCTTCTCTTCTTCATATATTCTTCTTTCTTCTGCTTTCTACTCGGTCTTTCTTCTTTTGGAAGTGTTTACACGAAAAAGAAAGAGAAAGGGCGAGACAAGGCCCTGCAAGAAAGGAAGAACACGAGAGAGAAAGCGGGCTTAAGAAATTAGTTCAAATAAAGTAGTGGGTGATAGTCAGATTGGAGCAGCTAGATTCTTTTGGAAACTTAAGCCTTGGTTTAAAAGTAAGTATATTCACTATCCCTTCTAAAGTTATCATGTCATGCAATTTATGCATATTTGTAAATATTTATTTATCGTTATTTACATATTATGAAGTTATGTGGCATGCATGAAAGATTGAGAAAGATAAATTTCTTTTGTGAAAATGATGATTATAAAATGATAATGAAACCCTCATACATGTTGCCCTAAGATGCATCAAAAGAAGTACAATGAAAAGTATAAGAAATGTTATGAATGAGATGTACAAAGAAATGTATAAGAAATGTTATGAATGTTTACGAAATGCGGGCACATGTATAGAGGAGTATTTTGGCCCCAAGAAAGAAAGAATGAGAGTTCGGTACCGATACTCGGATGGAGGCGAAACCACTAAGGTGGTATTCCATCAACATGACCGTTGAGTGCACCAAGAAAGCGCTAATTGACGGTTGGGCATAGCTGAGGCCACAGTTCAATGCCATGGTCGCAAGGACCCGCAACCCTCGTGCATAGGGGTAATAGTGTACATGGGCCTTAAAATAAGAAAATGACAAGATAATTGCATCAATGATTTACTATGATGATTTATAATGATGCAATATGATGATGATTTACAATGATGCAATGATGACGTTTTACAAGAATGATTTATGACGATTATTATTATTAGACGTAATAGTATGTATATGCTATGGGAGATGTAACCGTACATATATATATTATTATGGTTGATTGTATACTTATTTGCAAAAACAGTTTTCAAAACTGAGAATAAGGAGTAAAACTATTTATGGTGGTGGATTTTACTTGCTGGGCCCCCTTTTGGGCTCATTCAGTTTTATTTCTTGTTTTCAGGTAGAGAGCTTGCTGGAATAGAAGGCCGGAATGGGGGCGGGGATAACTATTAAATTTTCAATATCTTTTCAAGACAGTTATTGTAATAATATGAGCTTCCGCAATTGAAGTTTATGTTTTCTAATTTCGCTTATAATAAAAGCTCTTGATAAATATTTTATATATTTATTATACTCTTTGAAAAATCAAATACTCTGATAGACCTTATGGATCTTTGCAAAAAAAAAAAATTATTGTAAAAGAAGAAAGGTGACAAACCTAGCTTTAATGGGCTGGGGGTGTTACAAGTTCACAGTTTTTGAATGGTGATTGTTTGAATGAAACAAAAGCGTAAAACTAATTAAATGAAAGTTGTATGTTAACGAAACACTAGGGTTTTAGAATCCACACTCACTCATCATTAACAATCTAGCTTCATGATCTCAGATATTCCCCAAAGTTCTCACATATAAATCTTAGGTATGTTTCACTTTTTGCTTCACAAATTAATCAAAACATTCCTTGTATCTATTCTTCACCCAAATCACAATAGAAATCCAATAATCAATTAAATCATTAGGTGTATCCATAAATCACAGACAAATATCCAATCTATATTGAAACCTTCGTTGTATCCAGAAAATAAATCACAAGAAAGATCTAATCAATTAAAACATTCCTTGTATCCATTCTTCACCCAAATCACAATAGAAATCCAATAATCAATTAAATCATTAGATGTATCCATAAATCACAGACAAATATCCAATCTATATTGAAACCTTCGTTGTATCCAGAAAATAAATCACAAGAAAGATCTAATCTTTCAATCAAGAAAATCAAGCAATTAATTGTATTGAATTATCAAAAATCATCTAATGTATTCTTAAATCACAATAGATATCCAAGATACATTCAATCCAATTAATAGAAAAAGTAAAACAATACGCAATTAAACCATTAAATTGGGGAATTTGGAATGTATGAAACTAAATTGCTAATCATAAGTGAGGCTTCATCTTCAACCCTAGTTGAAGGTTTAGCCTCTCATGTTATTGAAAGAAAAAACATTCATCATTGAATCCATAATAAAAATGAGTACTTACAAGTAATGAAACCCAAGATTGAAATCCAAAAGCTAGGAAACCCTAGAACTCTCTTCTTTCTCCTCTCAAATTTCGTAATTCCCAGCCTCCTTAAACTAGTTTGATAAATATGTATTTATAGGACTAAAACTAGGGTTTACAATTTAATAAAACGCTGAAATTTGCTCCAGGTCGGACGCGTGCGATCGATCACACAGTGGTGCGATCGATCGCACTCGTGCATGAACTTTTGTCTGCTGCGTCGCAAGGGCGCTCGATTGTGGTTGCCCTGCGTTCAAACGCATATGCGTTCGATCGTAGTTGATTTGCGATCGATCGCTCCACCAGAGGCTTGCCCTTTTCATCCACAAAATACAATTCCGCTTAAAACCCACAGTTTTCCTTTAGCAACCTATAAAACACTAAAAATACAAAACTAAACCAAAACATCAGATAATAACACAGTTAAAAGATTAACAATAGTAAATTAAGGGGTCCAAATGTGCAACATTCGACAGACCTCACTTGGCTGTGTTGAGATACTCAGAACAGGTTTTGCTCCCTTGCTGCAAGCTTTGTAACTACCGCTTGAGCTGAGATATGTGTGATCTTGACAGAGAAGCATATCTTTCAGCATGAGATTTCCAGGCTTGGTGTGATGTTTTCAAACCATACATCGAAGCCACAAAGGGTGCAGACAAAAAGCAGATGATCTAGCTCAGAAGATGCTGGTCTCTTTTCTGCCATGAAGTGTAGGCAGGATTAGGAACTTGTTCACTGCCATCACTGTTAGGAATGAATTAAGAAGGGCAGATGTCAGTGCCATCTACCATTCCTTCAAGATCATTAGCTTTGAGTATAGGCTGGAATTGAGCAACCCAGCCTAGGTAGTTAGGCCCCTCTAGTTTGAAAAGTTGGGAGAAATTTGGTGCAAGTGAGAGAGGTGAGATTATTTCTGTTGGTGGAGTGGTAGGAGAGGAGTTTGAGGAGCTAGAGTCAGCCATGAGTGTTAACTCTTTACTGCTCTGATACCATGAAAATATAGGAGAAGCTGTTTTGGTTTTCTTAACCAAAAACAGCAGAATGGTATTATGTATTTATAGCCAATAGGCTCAAGGATAACTACAAGTGTGCTGATTACAAGAAAGAGAAATTACAAACATGATTTGTACATCACGTGATAACAAGTGTGAAGAGAAGGGGAATTGAGGAGCTCAAAGGTGTACTAAGATGATTGCCTTGTTGGAGAAAATCTTGTCAAGGAGCTGAGTGTGCAGCCAGAAGTGAGGATGAAAAGCTGCTGCATAATGTGCTGCTGTGAGTGGAAGTGCTGCTGCATGGTGTGCTGTTGTGAGTGGAAGTAGGGAACCAAGTGAGGCTGCTGCATTTTGTACAGACTGCTGTATGGTGCACTGCCGGGGAACATGTTTCCAGTTGAGCTGGATTTGCAGTATGAGGCTGCTGCATGATGTACTGTTGGGGAACAATTTCCTGACAGGCTGTAGAGGTCAGGTTTGCATGGAAAGTATGGTGATTGTCATAGTTTCTAGGTTGACCTTCTGGTTCTTCTGGTTTTCTCTTAACAGTCACGCCATTTATATCAATCTCAACATGGTTATCATTGATGTCCTTAAACTCGCTGTTCTGGATGGTATCGAGCTCTACGGCGACAACATGATTGGTGGAATTACCATCGTTGCTACTATTGAAAAGGCCAAGGTACTGGGCTTGCAGAGCTCCTGGGAGCCCTCTTGTGGGAGCAATCACGAAAGCAAACCCATGACTGCTAAAAGTGGGAAATTCAGAAATGATAGCAAATACAAAGGTGGCAGAGAAGGAGGAAGCGGTGCCATTGGACGAGTTCTTGAAGGTTATTGGATTGGGGAAGAAAGCATGACCCTTTTGCTGTCTGGTGTCATTAGTGAGCCTCAAAAGGCCAGTAGAAGTGACACCGGCTATGCCGTCAAGGCTTAGATTTGCATATTGAAAGCCGAGGTAGGTGAAGCTGGTATCTTCTGAGGCTACTAAGCTAATTAGCAGAAGCAATACTAGCTTGAACAACATGTCTTTATTTTGCATCTGCTCCCCTGTTTTCACCGTTTCATAGTTCCACTTCCAAGTTTAAGACATGTAATGTTGGTTTTGGTTTTTTGCCAGATTAAGACGGGGAAAAGGAGGGTGGAAAGCTACAAACAAGACTTAAACAAATAGTATAAAAACGATGAGAAAGGAGGTGGGGGAAAGCTGCTAGGTAATTATTCTACGTTTTAATTTTAATTTAGTTAAAAATTCAATAAATCTCCATTGTCGTTGTCGAGTGATGGAAGATGATTTGAAGTAGCAGCCATTCTAGAAGAACAATGGCACGTACAAATTAGTTTATGTTTGCTTGCGAGTTGTCATACTCATGTATAGTAGATGCCACAGATTCAGTACCCTTTTTTCTATGCACACTATTCAGCATTTGGCTTTGTCAAATGGCCATGCCCAATGTGTAATTTGCAAAGAGAAACTGGCCCCATGGCCATGACATTCTTTGAATTTTAAGTCGAAGATAAATTAAAATTTTCAAATTTTTAGACTCCTGGCAACAAATTTTAAAATGTACTTGAAACATTGCATTTGAATATCTCCATCATGGCATTGAAAAGCATTTGGTCATCACCCACGCCACACGTGCAAGTGAGTTCGTTCCCTCTAGATTTTTTTTTTTTTTTTTTGACAAATGAAGTGAAAAGAAAAAGGAATATTCGAACCATCAATTTTAACTTCATAAGGCGTACCAATCACTACAAAAAACACGCCTTTTACTAACGTGTCTACTGTTCAATTTTTTTCGCCACGTCACAATTTACTAACGTTAGTAATGGGATTTGAAAAAATAAAATAAAAATTATATTCTAACGTGTAGTTTTTTAACACTTTACTAATTCCTAACGTGGCCTTAATCACACGTTACCAATTGGTAACGTGTGATTAAGGCCACGTTAGGAATGAGAAATTTTATTAAAAAAAATAAAATAAAATATTTTAGTAATGTGTAAGTTTTAACACGTTACTAAATTTTATTCAAATACTAACGTGCAAAATCACACACGTAACTATTTCCTAACGTGTCTCACGTGGCACGTTAGGAAATGGTTTTTCGTTTTTTTTAAATGATATATTATTTGTATTAACCTAATTAGGTTATTTGTATATATGTATATACTAATCTTACTATATATATATGTATGTATGTAGCCCAATCTATATATGGTAAATATGAAATATATATATTATTATGAATATTAAATATATATATAAATTATTATAGTAACCTAGTTAATTTATATATATATATATATATAATATTGTAGTAACCCCTAAATTATATATGTATTTAAGTAATTCATCATATATTTAAACCAAAAAAAAAGAAGCAATTCCTAACGTGGTATATGCACCAAGATAGGAATTGGTTTTTTTTTTTTTTTTTGTCAAATATGAAATGGTGTATATATTATCTATAGGTGCATAATTAGTATAGGCATGCATGGTGGGGGCCAAGAGCAAAACCCATGTGGGTCACTGTGAAACGGGTTTTGGGGTGCTCGATGATTGTTGAATTTGCATATGTTCATCATAGGTGGCTCAGATCTGAAAGTATTCATTGTTATTGGGTAGTTCAATTCATCCAGTTAGGGTGCAATCACCACCTAATTAATATAATTAATTATATATATCTAATTAATTAACCTAATTATACTAATAAACTTTATAGTTAAGAGAACAAAAAAAGAAAAAAGAAAAAAAAAGTTTACTAACGTGGTGTGTTTGCCACGTTACAATTTCCTAACGTGGTACACATGGCACGTTAGAAAATGGGTTTTCCTTTTTTTAATTTCTAATTGATATATTATTTGTATTAACCTAATTAATTCGGTTGATTGGTTAATTAATTAGGGTTTACTTAATTAATTATGTTTGGTACTTAATTAATTAGCTAGGGTATTTTATTTCATTGTGTTTGATATTTAATTATGCTATTTAGTTAATTAGATACTTAATTAATTAGGGTTTTTTTATTTCATTGTGTTTGATACGTAATTATGCTATTTAGTTAATTAGATACTTAATTAATTAGGGTTTTTTTATTTCATTGTGTTTGATACTTAATTATGCTATTTAGTTAATTGGATACTTGAATAATTAGGTAGGTTAGTTAATTTATGAGGTTAGATAATTAATTAGGTTATATTATAATTTGGAATTTTTTTTAAAAAAAAAAAAAAAAACCGTTTCTCACATGGCAGTGATGCCACGTCACCCTTTTCCTAACGTGCCACATTGGACATGTTAGAAAATACAAACGTGGCATGTTCAACACATTAGTATTTCCTAACGTGGTACACATGGCACATTAGGAAATGGGTTTTCCTTTTTTCTTTAATTTCTAATTGATATATTATTTGTATTAACCTAATTAATTAGGTTGATTGGTTAATTAATTAGGGTTTACTTAATTAATTATGTTTGGTACTTAATTAATAAGCTAGGGTTTTTTTTTATTTCATTGTGTTTGATACTTAATTATGCTATTTAGTTAACTAGATACTTAATTAATTAGGGTTTTTTATTTCATTGTGTTTGATACGTAATTATGCTATTTAGTTAATTAGATACTTAATTAATTAGGGTTTTTTATTTCATTGTGTTTGATACTTAATTATGCTATCTAGTTAATTAGATACTGAATTAATTAGGTGGGTTAGTTAATTTCTTATGGTTATATAATTAATTAGGTCATATTATAATTTGGAATTTAAAAAAAAAAAAAAACCGTTTCTCATGTGGCAGTGATGCCACGTCACCCTTTTCCTAACGTGCCACATTGGACATGTTAGGAAATACAAACGTGGCATGTTCAACATGTTACTATTTCCTAACGTGGTACACCTAGCACGTTAGGAAATGGGTTTTCCTTTTTTTAATTTCTAATTGATATATTATTTGTATTAACCTAATTAATTAGTTTGATTGGTTAATTAATTAGGTTTACTTAATTAATTATGTTTGGTACTTAATATGGCACGTTAGGAAAAGGGTGACGTGGCATCACTGCCACGTGAGAAACGGTTTTTTTTTTTTTTTTAAATTCCAAATTATAATATAATTAATTATGTTTGGTACTTAATTAATTAGCTAGGGTTTTTTATTTCATTGTGTTTGATACTTAATTATGCTATTTAGTTAACTAGATACTTAATTAATTAGGGTTTTTTATTTCATTGTGTTTGATACGTAATTATGCTATTTACTTAATTAGATACTTAATTGGATCATTTCCATTTCACTTGAATTGGATCTTATTAGAATCTGCATACGCAATTGAAATGAGAGGTAATTTTCACAGGGGAGAAGTGAAAATCGCCGGCGAGTAGAACCTCCAACCAAAATCCCTCAAC